>BJBW01000639.1:0-386300 GCA_004320125.1 Scolopax mira | reverse complement strand
AGCAAGAGATGAGGCAGAGCTCTCCCAGCTGCAACCACCAACAGGAACGAAAACTTTCTGCTAAGCAGAGGCCGCTCTAAGTCTTTCCTAGAAGAGGTAAGAGGCAAGTATCTCCTTGCAGATAAGAATACTGAGAATCTTTATTTCCTCAGCTCAGTACTCGGGGTACAAGCCACTGGTGTCAGGGCTATTCAGCTAGAGGAAAAGTTGAGAGGTTGAGTGTGTGTTTAAGGTGAAATAACTGCTGTTCCTCCCGTTGTAGGCATCCCTCACACAAAGATGCAACCATATGTCCCTTTTCAGAGTGTCAACAGCAAACTCTGCAGCAGGGCATACTCTACTGAGGCCCTTAAGACATAGCGGTGATTTTCAGGCCGACAGGGACTCAAACCACATGCTTGCCTGGGAAGCAAGAGGACACAACTTGCTGAGGAAGTGGAATTGGCTCAACCTCAGCATCTCACTTTGTTGAGCTGAAAACCAAGCTGAAAATCGTTGGAGACGATCACGAGGGCCTCAGGCTCTTTGGGAAGACATGTTCTCTCCTTCCAGAAGGGAGTTTTTGGACCCGTGACCTGCCTGAGGGAAGACAAAGTAGGTCCTGATACTATCTGTGAAAACACAGTCCCCGTCTTCTTCAGACAGCAGTCAGTCTCCTCGTGACCAGCCTCATGTCTCACCAGCTGGAGGAAGATCTTAGGAGTTTCTCTAGGTGACAGAAATGGCAGGGAAACCACAGAACCATGCAATCTGAGCTGCCTGCTCCCAAGGCTTGCACACCACAGACTAGGCTCTCTCTAGGGGTCAGTAAACTATTGGGATTTTCACCGCATCACCACAGCAGACCTGAAGATGATCTCTGCAGAGCTCATACAGAGGAAATCATTCCCTTTAACAAAGTATGACAGGAACATCCTAAACAAAGCCATGAATGTTGCCCTGTGAGCTGAAAATCCAAGTTTCATACTATCTGTTGACTCCTCAAGCTAAAGCTAATATGGTTTTCCAAAGCAGCTGATTCTCTTTCCACTGAAGTCAAGTCAGGACATATATTTGTGTTGCACCTGCCTAGAGACAAAAGGGTGCCTCCCAAAAGAATGGAAATGCTCGAAAGAGTTGGGGAGAGAAAATCTCTAGGGTAACGTGAGGGCAGGGAGAGCATGAAACCCTCAGCTCAGTGTGTGGTTCATGAACAACCCCAGTCTGCTACAGAACAACAAATAAACAAAGGTTCATTTCCCACACACGCAAGCAGCAAGTAAAACAGCAAAATAAATAAAGCAAGTTAAAACACAATTTTTATTTAGTACCATAAGACTGGTACACTGGATAGGCTACGTATTTTTTCAGAAAACCCTTGGATTAAACCACCTGAGAAACCCTGGCTTGGGAAATAGGGCCCTACCAGCCTGTGAAGCTGGACTGCCAAATGCACAGATTTTGGGCCCAGACCTTGATGCACTGAAAATCAAAGGCAAAAGGTTGATTCTTCCCAGCAAACAGAATAAACAGCATCATCTTACATTTACACTGAGAATAGGAATTAAATTAGCAAGTAGATTTTGATCATGAAGTGACCTTTAAAAATGATTGAGAGAAGAAAACATTAGCCACCATTATTTGCTCTGTTACTGATCCCTCCTGAAGGCAGCTTTGTGTGCAAAATATTATTGCTAATTTTATTTCATATTTATTTCACATTTTCAAACTGCTTTTAAGATTTTAAGATGATTCTTATTTTCTCATTTTTTCATAGACAAGTTTTGCTGTCTTCTTTCTTCATATAAGCACAAATGGAAAAAAGTACTGTAGCTGAACTTAAAAGGACTGGACGATTTTATGATGTTTAATAACATTTGTAGCTATAAAGGCTAAAACCGCTAAGGGTAATGAAATCTCATGCTCTAGCGCTTTAGGTTTTCTCTTCCTCTGGTCTCACGTGCTGAGCTGTGGAAATAGTTCCCGTCAGTATGGGGAGGAGAAAGCACATTCTTCTCGGAGACACCCACAGGGGTTGGCTACAGCTGGAGGTCAGAGTCACAGCTGGCCAGAGCGATGGCAAACTGCGGCGCCCTGCCATCTCTTCTCACTCAACTCTATTGATGACCACCATCAACATCAACAATTACAGCATTCATCACAGAAGCCTTTATGACTTTTCCAAATGAAGGCGGGCTTTTCTTTCTTCCTGGCTTAAGCAAGGTTATGGAAAGATTGCCAAAAATTACACCTGGTTTACAGCTTTAGCAACCACATTTTCTTTCGGCGCTCTCATCATACCTTGCTGCTTTCCCACTTACATAAAACTGCAGAGATTATGCAGAATTCACGTCTGCCTTGTGACAGGCTCTTTTAAAAGTCAATACCATTTAGAATCTGCTTTGACCTTGCATTTAGACAGACATAATACCACGTACAACTCCATCCTGCACACAAGCTCCCTTATTCGAACATCAAGAAAGACGAGGGTTTTGACTGCTAATGCTTTCTCTTCGCATGAGAGGCCAGATTTGCCTAAAGCTCAAATTAGGGCAGGCTTGCACTTTCAAAATCTGGTAACCTCTTATGGTAACCATGTTTATTTATTTATTTATTTTTTAAAAACCCAACCATTGATACAGCTTAATCATTGAATTGTAGATTGTGAACCATCTGTTAATATTATCTCTAAGCCATTTCACCCTTGCAAAGGTTTCTAATGGTGGATGGCCCTTGGCCACTTACTCTTTTGCCTTTCACATCCGATATTCTAATTAGTTCAGCCAGATCTATCCACTATGTTGTAAAGGATGCCACAGAGGACAAGGTGGCAGCTGGGTTGTACCAGATGATCTCGTAGTCTTTTATGAAGCTCAGGACACCACAGCACAGAAGATTTGAAATTCCAGCAGTTTTTTCATTTCCCATACATCCAGTTTCAATTCTCTGTTTACTGCACTTTTATTCCACTGCTTAAATGCACCTACCCAAACCTCTTCACTCCACTGGCTCTATGTTTCTTTCTGCAGTCTGGTTTTGTTGGGAATGGTGGCCCAGTCCACCTTTGTCAGCCTGTCCCTCAGGAACACATTCCTGCTTACTGAAACAAACCTGCTCTGAAAGGATGGCATTTCACCTGGCCTTTCTAGTGTATTTATCCACTTTTGTGACACCATCTACATCAAATACCAGCAGCATATAATGAAAACAAAGCAAAAGTCCCAAATATCTGCTTGTGAAACTCAGTAAAACTTGTACAGCAGGCTGTCTCATTACTGTCTGTACCTTAGTCAACTAAACAAAGAGGCTGAAATCTCATATATCAATCACTACCTCAACTGTCAGGAAACACAAAGTTTCCACATCTGTGCACAAGAGGCAGGGATCACCTCACAGGGATGTGGAAGACTCCTTCCACTGAGCTTCTCAACTGGCCCCATGGTTGCAGGAATAGAGGAGCTGCCATGTCTTGTCTGCCAGGTTCAAGAAGAAGATGGAGACCTTTAGTGGAACACACAATTTTTTTATAGCACTTGGAACCAAGAAAAAGCATAAAGAGTACAAGTAGGCAGGAAAAAAATTATTGCACTTAAGTGCCTGGAGACATCCTGGGAGCAGAGAGTGCCCTCCACTGCGCAAAGGGTTCAGGCATGTCCCTGTGCATCTCCCAGCTGTGAAAAAATCTTTTCCTAGTGCAGAGTGGAGAGATGGCAAACAGTACTCTGAGTGTTTCGAACAGGTTGCAGCAGGCTATGGCTCTGGTGGGACAGGTTTGTCAGCACTGCCTGACCTGCCTTTGCTGACAGCTACCTCCAGGCTGATCTCCTAAACAGGAGGAGCTGCAGAGGTCTGGGCCAGCAATCTGGTCCCCTTCATGCCCCAGGGCTGAGGAGATTGACCAAAGCCAACCAAGTTACTACATGCAACAACCCGGAGGCTGCTGGCTGCATTTGTATTACAATCAGACTAACTGAGCTGATCAGTTGAATGATGAGCACAATTAGTCAAGCAGACCTGCAAAGTGTGCCCCGTCCTCCCTTCCTGTGGTATGGAGGTGCCAGAGCCTCTCTTCACAAGGAATGTGCTGCAATTCCATCTGCTGCCGCTTTGTGAAGAGCTTCTCATAAACTTGCCCATTTGCAAGCCGCATGCAGCACAAGGCATCGCTGCAAACTCATAATTAAATTCATTACTCTATACAATTTTAAGCCATTCTTCAAATAATTACAGTAATTTGATAAGCCGAAATCACATAAACCTGCTGCAGTTTTATCTCTCCCATTTGCTGTCTGAAGGAAAACGTGTGAGTAATTAGTCGGATGATAACAGTCCGGGTTATGCAAGCAAAACAAAATTAATATGATCCTTACTCCAAAAAAATTAAAATAAAATGAAACCAATGACACCTTAGGCAGCGTGGGGCGGGAGCCAGGGGAATGGCAACCACCAAAGGGAGCAGAAGGAAGGTGATGCTGCGCTGGCCACGCTCTCTGTGCCCGCTCTGGAGGCAAGATGTTCCCGGGAGCAGCCGACCTGCAGCTATCGCTCCTCTCTCCCGGGAAAGTCACGTCAGGTAACCTTGGTAACTCCGAGGCCCGGGGAAGGAAGGGGAGGCGGGAGGCGAAAGCTTCCTGCAATATTCACGGGACCATGACAGAACATTCATTAGCACTCTAATGTCAGGAGGAATCAGCAGCCCGGGTGGCCGTGCCGCCCCACTTTGCTTCTCACCTTGTTTATGAGGTCCCTGACCTTTCCTGCTACGAAGCGGGCAAGTCGGCAAACTGCAGCTCACGGCGTGCTGAGGCATGGGAAGGAAATAGCAATGAAAAATTCACACCTTCTGGCTTCTCCGGTGAGCTCGAACTCAGAAATCAAGAACTGGGGAATGAGCAACATGCGCTGTCTCCTGTAGACCCTGGGTGTCCTTTGGGCTCATCTGCCTTACAGCTGCCGAAGCGCCTCCAAGCAGATGCGAATCCACCACATGCATGAACATTGCAAATGCCAGGGGATCCACCACAATGTGACAGCACAAGGACTGTGTCAGCACCCCGCTTTGCACAGGGGGCAAATGCAGACAAAAAGAGGTGGAACTGGAGACTGTGAATATGTTGTGATCAGCACGGACCCCAACTCCCTGAAAGCCTTGAGTCCTGCTCCATCCACTCCACCACAAATTCAAAGCCGGAGCTGGCGGAAATCCTCTCTGCACAGCCAGACAATCTCTGAACCCTACTGAAAAACATTAGGCGACTAAAGAGTTAATAAACCCAAAAGGACCAGGAATGAGCTTTGTTAGAGATAAGGAAACATAGAGGGCTAGGTTGAAATAGAAGCATGGCCTGGCCACAAGATCAATAAAGAGGAGAAGGCTAGAGCTGTGGTTACTTTGGTGCTCAGTTTAAGAGCTTCATTGGGTTTCTGCAATCAGATCTGATGATCCCACTGAAGGAACAAAGGGAAGGCTCCAGGCCCTCATTTCACAGAGGAGCGGACGGAGAGTCATCAATTTTCTGAAAGTGACTTTATGCCTCGTTAAGACCCATCTAAATTATATACAAGATGACTTCCAAGTAATGGAAAAATGAATCTACAGACAGTCCTCCTCTTTCTTTTTTTTTTTTCCTCTTTTCTTTCCTTTCCTTAAGGATGTATCTCCAACCAGCCTGAAACCAAACACTTGTTTCAGGGAGAAAAATTCCCATTGCTACAGGGAGATATTTCAAAATGAGCACTTAAGTTTTAAATGCAGCTGCACCTTTCACGCTTCTCTTCTTCCCCTAGAGCTTGGAGCACCCTGGCCAAGAAAAGCGATTCAAGTCCTAAGCACCACACATAATAAGCAGTTTACGAACTCAAGCAAGATTAGCTTTAAATACCACACTTTCCAGAGGAATCAATCTCAATGTGGCAACTGCACAGATATTTGTTGGGGTTGTTTTAAAGAAAACGATCCTAAAATGAAAGAAATTTTGCACCCTTAATTTGGAAATTTAACAAAAAAGGTTTGCTGAGTAAGCAAGTTCAATGCAACGTAAAAAGCAGAGGAACAACACACTGGGGAAAAACCCCCACACATTCTTATAGCATGTATTCTACCAGCTGCTAAAATCAGAGTCAATCATGAGTGCGTGAAAGAAAAATAGATCACAGAGGCTGTATCTCCTTCTACTACATGGCCATGGCCTGAAGACCCTATGACCCTACCACAGGCCAGGCCTGTGACCCTTGACAAGGTGTTGGGGCTGACCTGATGGCTGCCCTGGCACCGGTGAGGCTCTGCCGCTGCCCTCCATCCCCAGAGCCTCACACCGTGCCAGGGACAGGCAACATCTCTTCATTGTGAAGCTGGTTCAAAATTGGGGCATATCACCAGGAAAGATGATGGATTCAACAGCGCTTGGGATCTTTCGGAGGAGATTAGAAAAATTATAAAAAGCCTTCCTCCAGTCTGCCAGAGAAGCTACATTGCTGGTGGATGTGTGTAGAGAAGGGAGTTTGGGCTCGTGGGCCTGAGGGTGCTGCCTGGTTTGGGAAGCCAAACTGCCAAGTGCTGGCACCTGCCTCGCTGAATGGGCTGGAGGCACAAGTAGATGCTTGTGTTGCCCCCAGCACACACATAACAGCTGCAACAAGACAACTTCTAATCAATTCCTGTAGCCCAGGGCTTCAGACAACTGTCTGCTTTGCTCAGGGAGGAATTTTATTTGCAGTGTGTCCGTGGTTTTGCTTCCTTCCCAGATTTTCTCGAAGCAGCAGAGAGCAGCTATAGGGATACCATGGGCTGGAGAGAGTAATGGTTGGAGGTGACACCAGGAATGACCCCACAAAATCTACACAAAGCTGGGACATCGTAAACACTAAGGGAACTCTGGGGAGAGAAAGGACGGTGGGAGAGGGAAGAAAGGCTGCTTCCCCATCTGAGCAGCCCAGTGCAGCTTGCAGGGATGGCACAAGCTCCTTGCAAACACCCCCCCTTGCTTTGTGGGAGCCTCGGCAGCAGCAGCTCCTGCTCTCCAGCCATGCCTGGGATGGGTTTGGGTGCTATGAGATGCATCGCAGGACTACCTGGTGACTGCCCGCAATGCGAGGACATTGGGTCAGATAACCTAATATTCCTTCCAAGCTCACGGTACGGAAATCTCAGGATTCTGCTGACACAGCAAAACTAACTGCAAACTGTGCTATTTCAGCTGTGGGTTTCCACTCGGATCTGTAATCAATATGAACAAATAGGGCAGCAGGAAACAACCACTGCCATTTTGGGTGCTTTAACCAGATCCGATCCTGTGTCCCTGCCAGAAAACAGCTCAAAGGCCCAGCTCAGGTGGTGGCAGTGATTCCCGGGCAGCTGAGGACAGGGCCACGGTGCTGCAGCCTTGCAAGGTGCTGGCCCTGCTGCCGGGCTGGCAGGGCAGCTGGCAGAGCGCTGCAAGCCTGCGGCACTCCAGACATTTGTCACAATTATTGGGGATTTACGAGGACAGGGATCCTGTCAGTTGTCTGTAATTTTACTCTGAATGATACCCCTCTCTGTAGGCGGTAGTCTCTGAATTAAGCCACCCTTGGAGAAAGGGAGATGTCCCCACTGAATGCCTCTTTGACAGACAGGCCATCTAAATAAGCTCTCCTGTGAAGCTTCTGAACGCCTGCTGTGGGCCTTGAGTGTCCACAAAACCCAGTCTCAGCACTGTGATGGGATGGCTGCTGGACACCAAAGCTAAGCCTGGTCCACTGCAAGCTGGTACGTGCCCTGTCTTGGCTCTGCTGGAGATATGCGTGGGTACTAAAATCAAACACAGAGTTCAGGGATCCACATTAGTGGATTGTCCCCACACAGGATTGACAGCTGCAACCACTAGAAACAGTTGCCTCTACAAATCTCTAAGCAACACCCCTAGAAGTGTATCACAAAACACTTTAAAGAGGAGGGATATCACACTTAATTGAGATGCTACCTGCAGCTGCCCCATAGGTACACATCCAAAACCCACACTGCCCTGCTTCAATTTCCCTAATATCACTTTTGTACTAGAGCAACACAGCAAGTGCTTTACTACTTTTGCTAATTATGAAGACGTAGCTCTTAGAATGAGACCCGATTCCAGGCAATGATTTTTGCTAATGTAACAGCACATCTTTTCCATACCTGAAACTAGGAAGAAGGAAGTGCTCCGGGGGAGAATACATAATGTAGTAGAAGGCATGCCACGCATCTCTTTCTATGAAACTATAATCGTAAGGAATCACAGTTCACACAGTTCCACTTACTGACTACAAAGGCACTTCTCACACTAGCAGAAATGTTGGACAATTAATTTCATAATCATAAAAATTCTTTTTAAATAGGTGTTTTTAACAGTTGCATTAGATTTTCTAACATTTTTGTTGTACTGCCTCACAGTAATTCTTTCTGCAGGGCCACATACTGAAGAAAAGAACAGAGACACAATTGCTGCTCTTTGGATCATTAAACCTCTATCTTTTAAAGCAATGGATTCTTCCTAATTCATGTTTAACTTTTCAGAGATGATTATATGAATTCTTATACCCATTATTTCATGCATGTTTTCAGTAGTCTCAAGTTTCAGGAGGACGTTAGTATTACCATAACCTCCTACGGGATATTCATCTGGGGACATTCATTTTGAATGTCCTATAGCACCCACAGCAAAACTAAATTCCACAAATCATATTTCAGTGGTGTGTATCTACCCAGGGAAACTGGCCAGTGACTGCATATTTATGACAGTAATTAACTGCCCTGTTTTCAAGTGGAGGAACCACCTTGTTCAGGGTACTGGCTAAGGAGAAATTTTGAAGGGAAACTGAAGTCAAATAAATATGTATTTTGGAGACAGTGAGAGAAGGTTGTAAACTCTCACAGCTTTCCTAGAAAACAGTATCTCAAAGCGTTCTAGTTGAATTCTCCACTTAGCAATCTGTATTTGTGTACTTCTTAGAGACTGGCTGGCCATATTTAAAAATATTCATGACAACCCTTTTTTTGAAGCTGAAGGAGCTCAAGAGCATCCCTGGCAGACAGAGCCCTTAAACTGCAGCAGGGGCATGGAGAAAGCTTGAAGAGCTCACAGCGCAGGAGAGGGGAAAGCTGCCATGCCAAGGCAGCACATGAAGCTTATTAAACCCTGCGGGTTCAAACAGAGCCGGTCAGGATGACTGGTCCTGAGTAACACACGGCTCAGGATGAACAGGATTTTAGTCCGTGTTACTGACTCGCGCAGCTTCCACCCATCACTGCTGGGTATCTACAACAAAGCTGCTGCCTACTCCCCACACAGCACATCTTCAAACACCCAGGGAAAACTACTGCCCACTATGTATGCTCATAAAGAAGCTCGAGCTGTGGCTACAGTCGATATTTGCAAGTGTTATGAGGTGCTCTATTATATTAAAAAAAAAAAAAAAGATGACAAGAAAAGAAAAAAGTGTGCGCTGTCTTTACAGACAGATTTTCTTTTTCAAATTTTGCTTGAGCTGCATATGGCTCTGTGAAGAGCCATTCTTTTCTAAGCATCCTGGCTTTGACAACCATAGTCCAGATTTTAACGCTGCAAACAATTTAGCCACCACAGAAATTTACACTAATGAGGAAATGTGTCAGCGTAATGTATCATTTTGTATGGGAACAGGAAGGAGAGGAGAAGAGATGTAGAAGCTCTAGGCAAGGCAGCAATTGAAAGAAGAACTCATAAGGATGTGCAGGCTGTGGCAGGTGGGCTCCCATAGGCTTAAAGCCCACAAGAGTCTCAAGGATGCTCTTTAGCTCAGAAAGTGAAATGGCCAGAGCTCCCAATTTGTTCCACAGGCTCTTTGCAGTGGGACTAGACTGGACGGGAGCACAACTGACTGGACTAGTTTGGCAAGTCTTAAAACATCTCACTGGAGAGAAAGAGTTTAACTAGGCACCAAGCTGAAGTAAGACAGCAGCTGCCCCATCCCAGTGACTGCACGCAGATAAGCTGTGTGATGCGCTGATGCCGGCTACCAAGGGATGAGGTCTCAATACAATTGCAACCATCCCCATCCCCTAAACAATTATGTGCATCGTATCCCCATACCAGAAACATTCAGTTATTAAGGAAATGTGGACAGAAGGAAAAAGTAGTAGGGTCCCCACCACTAGCTTTTTATTTTGCAAAGGCTTACGGTCAGGCAATTTTACAAGGATAGTATAAGGAGAAAAGGAATTTCATTTGTTTCATCTAAACCCCTCTGGGCAGAGCTGGCATTAGACTGCAGTGAAGTATGCCACATGCCTCAATAGGAAAAAAGCAGATGGTGATGATAAGAGGATGAGTATTTCTGCTTCCCATCTCTGAGAGCCCCATTTATTCCTAACTAGCTGTTTCCTGCTCAGCACAGCAGATATTGCTCCTCCCTGAGCACAGATGACCCACCATAAACATTGGCAAATTCAGACTTTGAGACCACTGGGGTCTCAGTCTTGGTTCCACCAAGTGTGAAAATGACCTTAACATCTTTCTGTGTTTTTTAGCTAGTTACAGGAGACATTCAACAATTTCATGAAAATGGCTTGCTAATGAATAATGACTGTAGGAGAAAGGGTAACTTTTGTGTTCTTACCTAAAAATAGAACAATGACATGATTAGTTATAAGCTGTTTCCAGAGGAAAAAAGGAGATACCAAAATCTGTGCCTGACAACTGTGGTTACTGGCATGCCAAACAACCTGTGAACAATGTGGCTGGCACTGGCCAAGCTTAGTCCACACCAGTGCTCCTGGAGGCCACCTAACTCAGGTGAAAAGGAGTGCTTTTGCTAATCGACTATGGCTGGCAGTAGGAGATGATGAACAAAGTTAAGTTACTTGCACCATCTGTTAATTGTCAGTTTTTCCACAGAGTTTAGTCTTGGGTAGTGTGTAACTGGCCAAGAAAGAGAATGGATGCTTTAGTTTAGTTAAACCTCTAGTTTATGCCAGATGTGCTGGCAGCTCTGTGCTACGTTTTCTTTTCCTCCTAACTGACAGTTGAGGAAACTTGACAGCATTTTCTATCAGCTGCGGCATTGCAGCTACATCCTTTCCCACTCTCAGGGCTGCCAATTTCTCTCCAGCAACCTTGAGAAAGATTCATTTTCTGGAAAGTTGATGACATCCAAGCCCCGCATCCATGCAACCCATCCACCCCTGCTCACGTTTCCTGAAAGAACTGTTTTCAGCTCTGCTCCATGTCAAGGGGCTGAGAATCGGGGTTTGCTGTTAGTGGTCAATCACTAACAGAACACGGTCTCAAAACTCAGCTCTTCTCTTTATTCTGACTTTACTGGAAAATCCTAAGCCAGCACTGCACCAAAAAAATAAGAAATAAAATAAAAATGCTCAGCTTCAGAGTCTGTTTTTACAGCTACCTCCCAGGACCACTGCAGAGCCAACTCCATGGCTCTCTCTCACCTGAAAGACAAACATCCACTTTGTATGCCCCGGTAGGACTCATGGCAGTGTGAGTTTTAGTACAGCTACCGTGTATCTGAGACCCCAGCGCAGGGACCTGCACTTGCCTATAGAGGAATTTAAGTTGCCATCTGATGCAGAGATGAAATTGCAAGGCGGAAGGACCTAGTTAACCTTGTGATGGAAGCAGTGTGCCTGCAAAGATGGAGAGGAAGATTTGCTGCTAATTCATATGATTGCTTTCTGGGTTTTTCTCCATGCCATCCCATCGGACTTCACTTACTGATAAGCACGAATTTCATTTCATTCACACTTCAAAATAACTTC
This sequence comes from Scolopax mira, assembly GCA_004320125.1. NCBI lineage: Eukaryota > Metazoa > Chordata > Aves > Charadriiformes > Scolopacidae > Scolopax > Scolopax mira. The sequence goes on along the minus strand of BJBW01000639.1, from coordinate 374,554 downwards.
AGTGAAAATCAGTTCTTTGCTGTTTTTCAAGGAAAAGATCTAACCAGAACCACAAAGCTGAGTTAATCCAGAAATTATCTGCTATATTTTTCCAGGTAAAAATTGTAAGACCAGAAAGAGCAATTGGTCACCTTGCCTGACCCGCTGTATCAGACAAATTCCACGCAGCAGCCCTTCACACCCACCTTGTGCTCTATTTCCACCTATGCTGGGCTGAAAGGTCTTGCAGAAGAAGGTGTCCAGAGTTAGATAACATCAGGAGATAGAGAAGCCGACACTTCTAGTGGCAAATCAACCCCACTGTTGGAGATCTGAGCCTCATTTCTGTTTGAATTTCTCTGGTTTCAGCTTCCAGTTATTGGTTCTTATTCTGTCTCTGTCTGATGGATTAAATAGTCATTCTTTGCAGCTAGCATCTTAGTTCACTTTAGGTACTCATACTCCACAAACATTTCACCCATTGCTCTTCTTTCTGGTAAGTGCAGCATACAGAATCTCAAGTCTTTTGCTACATGCAATACTTTTCCATTTGTAGATTATGGTCTTTTGCTCCATATTGTAGTTAAGGCCTGCATTCCTTGTTTCAGAAAAAACATGGGCATGTAAAACCTTTGTGATCGCACTTGTCCTCAGGGTAACTTTGGGCAGGGGAACAAAAGACAAGCAACATCTCTCAAAAAAAATCTGTATTCCTGGGAAGAACATCTGACCTCTTTCTATGTCTCTCTTTCATTTGTACTTCCTTCCCAGAAACAACTTAGCTTTTCTGTCCCTATCTTCTACAGCTCCTACACTTACTCAATACACACTTCACATATAAATGAAGCTCACTCGAAGGCTGGGATGGAGAGCAATCCATGTAGGAAAAATCAATTATAAACCCAGGTCTATTTCTGACAGTTTGGTCTTTCACAGAAAATGTCTAATGAGAGTATTTTTTAGGAATTATAACAACTGTAAATCTTACTATAGCAATTTTGGTTTGTATATTATCAGTTCCGGCAAGATTTCAGAGGTTGCTAGCCATGGTCATGGTGCCAGGTCTTTGTCCTTGAGGTAAGGAATGGCTTGTTCTTATTTTTCATTATAAGAGCATAATGTGACATTTGTATAAGCAGCGTGAGAGGAGAGCAGTGTTTAGCGTTAGCGTCCATTAGGCCTCTGCCGCTCCTGCGATGATTCAGGTGAGAGGACAGTCTGCCTGTCACCCACACTGGAAACCAACAAAGCTGGAAACCCGTGCAACAAACCCTCATGGGATGCCACGCACAATTGTGAGGTTGCACAGCTCGAGGCTCACTGTACTGTGCTGGTGACAGGTGACATCCAAGCAAAAGGCATGTTTGAAGCTGCAGCGTGTCACACTGCTGGAAACTAGCTGCAGCCTCTGAGGATTTTCATCTTGTTCTGAAACTTAAGTCTCCATGGAACAGGATGCACCTCAAGAACTCACCCCACGTGACAGTAACACAGCACGGTTGGGGGAAGGAGGGATGGTACTAAAATAGCAGGCTTTGTACTTGTGTATGCAGGTTTGGGAGAGATGGGAAGAGCGCTCTAGGTGTGCAGGGTCTAGCAACGACCCTTAGCAACTTAGAGCTTAGGCAAGCTCTAAGTCTGGGGCAGTTCAGCAGTACAGCTGCAGGCAAGATCTCTACCAGGGAACAAAGCAAAGGCTGATGGTACTGGCACAGCCAAAGAACAAACTAACTGCTGAAGAGGAGAAGCTGTGCAGGACCTTGGAGTGCAGGGTCCAACAGTGCAAACTGGATGAGAAAGCTGAAAGAGAACTAGAGCAGGATCTTAAGAGGCAACGATGACCTCCTGACAGCAGGGAAACAAGCCTCTGCTCCAGTGATATCTTGATTATAATGGCAACTTTGACCAAGACAGACTGAGACACTTGCACACACATTTAGTGTCTGAAGGAAACACTGATTACAGAAAGACTGAAACCATTCATCCCTTTTCCAACTTCTGTTGAAAGTAGCCCTGGATTCAACAGGGACAACAATGGAGATAACACACAAAGAAGAGGGAGGAAAATTTTGAGTGGAAATCTAGCAATCAGGATTATCATAACAATTTCAGTCAGTAACTAGTAAAGAGAAAGTTAATTATTGCTACTCCCCCCATTCCTTTCACCATGGCTCACCCAGCTATTCATAAATTGATAACCATAGAAAAGAGTGTGAGCCAAGCCTGGGTAGTTGGTATTCACACAGTATCAAAGGAACACATTTGCATTCTTTGCCAGAAGAATCAATTTATCTTGATTGATGATTGAACTTCAATAAGTTCTTTAATATTTTGATCATTAACCGTGATGCCATAACAGTGTCACCTGAGTGCCATTGTATTTCACACCAAGGCTCTTATTAGCCGCTCTGTGTAATATGCCTGAACTTCTAATTGAGCCCTTTAAAATATTGATAATCAACATATTTCAAAAATGATCCTTCGAAATCAAGCTTGGCCTGCCCAGAACACTTTATGAGCACAGTGATTCCTGTCAGTCTGGCTGGGCAGTCTGGGCTCAAAGCAGCAAAGGCCCTCGCTTCTTCTCACTGTTGTTTTGTCATCAGTTCACTTTTTCTTTGCCAGTAACATTGAAACATTGCTTCTGACTACAAACCCTGCTCCTGCTTCAAAACGACCTGCAGTAATTTCATTTTCCCCCTTAGTAACATTTCAAAATGAGATCAGCAGTAATACTTCTCTTTATGCATTGGGCTAAATGTAGGCAGATCTAAAACAACCTTCCTTATGATAGATATATGGGTAAAGTCAAAGAGCTAGAGGCACTTAAAGTGCTATAAAAGGAAATAAAAGGAAAAAAAAATAAAAGACATTGTTGGTTTTCTGCAGCTGAAAAATAATTGAAGAAAATCAAGAAATAGTAGTTAATGCAATTGGCAAAAAGAAGCTTCAGGGCACTGGGTAGGTGGCCTTCAGTTACAACAGCAACCTTAGCGTTGCACTGCTGTCCTTGCTTTTATTCTGCTAAGCAGTGACACACTGACTATCTACTGTCAGGAGAAAGCATCAAGCTGTTCCTGCTACAGATACGAATGCCAGTGAGGCAAAACTGTGTCCCTGTGCAACATCTCCTGTTTGTACCCGAGCAGCACACCCCAAGCCTATCAAAGTTGAATCCCTGGCCTAAAGAGATGGCAGATAGCTCAGGTACACCTCTGCTGAACTGAGTTAACTCACAAGTAAGGTAAATTAGCCAGTGCTTATCTCCAAGCTATCAAAATAAGATCCTTTTTGAGAACCAGTGTGAGCTGAACTGCCTCATTTGGTGTAGGTATACCCTCAGCTCGACAAGGATACAGCCAGCTTGCTTCCAGTCGCACGTGAGCACGACAAGAATAAGAAAGACCAAAAGAGAAGCTGATAACATTTCAATACTGCGTCCAGAGGTGAGACAATTAATGAAACTGAGATAGCAGTGCATCTATTAAAGCAAGGGGACAGTGGGAGCCTGCACCATGTTCCTGCTGCACCAATTGTCTGTTGAGTGGCTGGTAAGAATTAAAATTGTGCTGTCAACAGTCTAAGTCTCGCATGATTACACACCTTTAAAACCAATCAGGAAGAAAATAAATTCAGAGTGTGTGGCAGGAGTTGAATAGGGAAGATACTACAACAAGCCTCCATTACCTCCTAAGAGCTGGTCAAATATTAATCACTACAAAATCTCTTGATAAAACCAGTGGCACGATTCAGCCTTTCCAGACACGCAGAAATACAGAACATGTGTGAGGATCATGGGATCTTCCCTTTCTTGCTAGACAGCATATGAAAGCATACCTCACTTCTCCACTGGCACAACCACAGAGATGATGCAGAAATACATGCACCGAATGTGGATCAAAGACCTTTCCTGGCCTGAGGACATGCTGCTGAGGCTCCTCGCATGGGAGGGGGTACCCTCTGCAGTGGAGCTGACCTCCCCCAGGTCTGGCAGTCTGCTAAGAGTAGTCAATACCTATTATTATGAGCAATAAGAAAATTCTCCTATTTTATTTAAATTTTCTTTTTCCTCTCTGGAGCAGTTAAATTCTTCCCTCAAACCTGCAAGAGGTGGTTAGTTTGGTTGTTTTTTTTTTCAATTTGTTGTTTGTCTTTGGTGTTCTCTGATGAGAAAGTACAGATGCAAAGGAATTCTTACCTTTGCATCTTCTGTTTTTGCATCTCTGCATATTAACAGAATATTCAATGAACTCATTTAACACTTTCCAGTGATTTACAAATAATTCTTTGTGTTTCTGAAATGTGGCTATAGGCAGAAAAATGACTGCATCATTTTTTTAACATAACTGTTCTGTTCCCCATGCACAATCAATCATGTCTGCTCACTATATTAACAAAAATGAAGCTAAACATCTTCTTATCCTATTGTTTTGCAAAATAAATGTAGCTCTAGGAGAGGGAGCTGGCATCTATTCTGGCTCATACATCATTAATAGAATTAAATGGGAAATTCTGAATGACTGTATTGCTGAACTAACATCCCAATTTTACTCCCTGTTTTCCACCAAGTAGTGGCAGTGGCAGAGAGACCACCACCATGAAACTTCTCATCCTTTACTCAAAAGACTTTCTTCATCACCATCTGGAGTGAAAGATGAAAATAACAAAACATGCACCCCCTTCCAAGTAGGTGAGCTCTGTAGAAATATGGCAGTAAAAAAGCAAGGTTTTCTAAATAGTCAGCATGTATGTTCAAGGAAAATGCTTTAAAAAGGGCTAATGGATTGATTTGGGAAGATGCACTCCAAATCCAGACACTTTTCCAAGCATGCTGACATGACAGTTTCTCTGAAGCAGCTTCCTACCAAGGTGTTCACATACTGAGGCATCTTCCAGGGGTGACAGCAAGATGGTTCTTGATTCAGCTTATTTTGGCTGAGCCTGTAGGTGACTTCGACCATATATTCTCCCAGGTGCTGCTGCATTAACCGTATGAGGAATGCACCAGGCACTGAAGCTGACAGAGACTTATAGCTCTGAAACAGAGATACTTACAGCTGCACATACATGCTTCCTTTCTTATTAAGGAAGAAAAAAATGCTGCCATTTACCCTGTTAAGATTCCTAAAGCAGTCTCTCAGTGAGACTGAATAGGCAGCTTGCCTCTTCTGTGTCCTGGCTGGCCCTCTAAAGTGCACCATACCCAAGAAGTGCATGGGCTCCGTCCCCCAGGGAGTGTGTCCTGTCACTGGGATATGAGTTAACTTGGAAAGGTCACCACCCAGCCCCATCTCTTATTTTCCCATGAAACCCTTTGGATTGCCTCCCCCTCTTGTGTCTAACTCTCCAGCAGCTGACCACTGGCGAAAATGAGCCTTTCAGTGTTAGGAGGAGGCTCAGCTCAGCATGTAAAACCACAGGAGGGGACCAGCTCTGCAGGGCTGTGGTCTCACTACCCAGAGAGGCCAGCCCAACTCTAAGGGACCATCCCAGTGAGGCAGATTAGCTTCAGGAAGCCAGACAAGCCAAAACTTGAGAAGCAGAAGATGCAGTGCCAAGAAGCGACTTTTCAGATGTGCTAACAACAGCAGCAACTTGTTGCCTGACACAACTGTGATTTATCCAGCAAACCTGCTTTCACATAGGCAAACTCAGCTATCTATACAGACTTTGGCTGAGGATGTGGGGGGTGGGGGGAAAGGAAAGGAAAAAAGACCCTTTGGCTCCTGCATGAGTACAAGCAAACACACGTGAGCAAACGCGTGTGTGTGTGACAGCGAGGAAAGAGTTATACTCACAGTGAAGATTTTATCCCTGATTTCTTCAGTTGAAAACCACCACCACTTATTTTCTCCTTTGGTTACATCAAACTTGGCATTTTAAAAGCTTGGGGGTTTTTTTTGTTGTTTGTTTTTGTTTTTTCCGCTTTAAACTGAGTGCTGTTTTGAATTTGTTTTAAGATGAATGTTGCTTTCATTCCCATCACTGGTTCCTAGCCTGCATTTCTCAGCCTTTGCTGCATTTTCACTACCTTTAGCACTTACTAGGCAATTATCACTGAGTCAGGTAGAATGACGGCATTTTTACAGTTCAAGCACACAGTTCTGTATTTCGGGGAGCTGATTTTTAAACTACTTAAATGTTAATAGCATCCACCTAATTGTACAGATGAGAATGTCACCAGCTAATCCTTGTGCTTTCCAGCTGACTTCTGTCAACTGCTCTTTTGCTTTAGTTATCAATGTCAGGATATATTTTTGGTCACAATTATTAAGGTGAGGTCAGAAATACTTTTGTTTGTAATCCTAGGTGCTTCCATCTTTCTGGTTTTAAATCTCACCAGCCCATCATTTGTTACACAGGCAGAATCTCAAAACAAGTTAAAGCATCACAGGGTAGAATTCGTTTTTACTGAAATCCTCCATTTTCAAAACTACCAGTACATGATTGCTACAGTTCTCTGGGGAAACCAGCTTAAACCTGCGTCCATATCCCCCCTGCGTTTCAATTCAAAACATTTTATAGCATCTAAAATATTGGTGTGTGAAAGAATGGAGGAATGTCCATTTGGGATCACAGGAAATAAACCACCTTCCTCTGCCTCTTCTCAGGTTTTCCTTTATATTCGTTAAAATGGAATTTAGACTTAAAAGAAATAAAAGATCTTCAGACAGTTTTAAGGCAACCGTATCTCTATTACACCATTGTTTCTGTACAAGAAATTATTTCAGCAGAAGAATATAAGGAGATCCTTATAAGCCAAAGTATGCTGCTGTAATGGGAAATGATGAGGGAAAATGGTTTCAAAGAAAATCTATTATTATTCCCCGGTGATGGCCAAATAAAGGAGCAAATGCTATTGCCAATGAGTCACAAGAAAAGGAAAATTAAAGAGAGTTCTGTTAATGTGCAGATTTTGACATGCAGCTCCCCAGAAGGAAGGGGTGCAGAAATAGTAACTGTCAAACAGTCATTTATTAATAGCTAAATTTGATATACATCTGCTCTGTGTACACAGACTCTCCCACCAACTCAGCCAGCCTGGTCTGTGGGAAAGGGGAGGGCAATGTGGCTCCACTATGAAACAAGCAGCTTAAAAAACCCCCAAAGCTCGTATGCAAAAGTAGAAAGACATGACAGAAACAATACAGGATCCAAATAAGAAAAAACAGCATAGACGAGGCAAGAAGTGGAAAATACAGAATGACTTAATGCTGCCATAAAAGTTCTTGGAAATGAGGAGATAGCAGAACTAGATAATAGAAAACTAGGTCTGATAAAAGAATGGAACCCCATTTAGGATTCAAGTGCTTGAACTGCTCAGCACTTTTTCAAAAAGAAGCAGAGGAAAGAAGCCTCAGCTTTTAGTTTTAATGCCAACATGTTATGGGAATTAGCTAACAAATTTACTATATCAATTACAATTATTTTAAAGTCTGTAGAGAACTAAGCCACCTGAGAATCAGAAAAGCAGCAGAATGCATAGCAGGAAGAGGCAAAAAGGGTGATCCAGGAATCGTTGCCCTGTAATGCCAAAAGTGTAGAAGAACAAATGCGAGTGACAAACCTGCCTATGTTGAAGCACAAACAGGATCCAGTACTCATCAGGGATACAAAACCAACAGATGATAAGAAGTAAACCCAAGTTTTTTCTTCTGGTTGGCTTAAGAATCAACAGAAAAGTGTGCTATAGCATTTCATAAGAGCCTATTCCCTAAACTGAAACTGACTGGGATTAAATCCTGGTGGAGATGTCTGAAAACTTACTAAATGTCCATAACTAAAGGGTAAAGATAAATGCTAACATGCTACCCCTGAGACTGACGTTAGGGACAGATCTTATTTAACATTTTAATTACTCTAGGAATAGGGAAATCATTGATAGTCATACAGGGAAAACCCAAGTGGCAAGTTATAATTAACCACTAACCCACCCAGAGACCGATGAGAGGAGGCGGCATCCAGAGTCTTCTATCCTGGTAACCTACACATCACTTACATTGTCCTTAAGATTATAAAATGCTTCATAATATACCATATTTTCACCCTGCTTGCTCTGACCACAACTCTGACTTCTACTGTCAAAATACACTGCAATGAGAAATGAGGCAGCATATATATTTGACTTCGTGTCTTTAGCTGGCACATAGCACTGATACAAGCTCTTAAAGAGTTCACCAAATTGGTCAAACATTAGGATGCAGCAACATTGCATTTGCTGTTGCAAGTTGTATCTTGAATTTGCAAAGATACAGGGCTTCTTTTTTGGTTGAAAAGCACCTGTAAAGTGCAGGGTTATTGTGCTCCCTTTTGCCATTTCTTGGATAAATATCATCATTTTTAATCCTACCAATCTTCTTCTATAGCCTGTGGGGGAAATTTTCTAAGGCAAAAAAATGGCTTGTAGGTGCTAATTCCCATTAAAAGCTACTGGGGAGATAAGTACCAAACTGCCATTGGAGCCTTTGGGAAAGAAGTCTTCCTCTAAACCATTGTTCTCCACCCTTTCAACACCTGAAATAAGTCATTGATATATATTATTAAAACAAGAGATGTTTGAATCTGCAGTAAAATCTCTTTGTAGCCTAAGAAGTAGCTTTTTGGCATCCCCGTGCAAGTATGCAGAATGAAGTCAGACAAGATACACTCTAATTCCGCTTTTGACAAGATCTCTATTTTAGGCAACGTAAGATGAGAAGGTAGATGTGTCATCTATCTGACTCAGCAGAAGAGCCTCATTTAAAAACTTCATGGCAAGTCTTGACTGGTGTTAATGAATACTTGTATTTGGTTTAGAGGTGAAATATTGTGTACATGAAATTCAAGAGCACAGAGGCCAAAGAACAAAATAGCTCTGGCCAAGAGTTCTACTTTGACAATATTCTTCTTTCTTTCTGTGCTGTTGGTCTCCACTCTTGTCTTGATGTTCCCAAGGGCCCCTTTTTGCTTCAGATGCCTGGGCTCTGGTTTTCTTTTGATGGCATTAGAAGAAGTTGTTAGCCCTCCTTCCCCATTCATGGGGAATATGCTCTTTGTTGGGGCATTTTACCAGTGATTGGTGCCAGGGACCAGACATAAAATCTGGTAGAAAATATACAAAAAGGGCATGTCATACAGTCTGACCTGTGCATTGTCTCTGCACCCCAGGAAACCCTCATCACTACCTTTATGTTTTTCCTGTGGCACTATTCATCAACAGATCTCCATGGTTTTACAAAGAGGGTGTACCTTGGTTGCCTTTGGCAGACACACCTGGATGCCTGGGAAAGAAAGTAATTTTGTATAGTCACCCAAGAGATCTCTTGTGGAGCCAGGAATACCCTTAATGGTCTCTGGAGACCCAATCCAAGCCTTGGGAAGAGACAAACAACATTTTGCATTTCTAGCTCTCTGCTGAGTCTGCTGGGAAGAGGGCCACTGTGATGGCAATACTTATGCTGCAAGAGGCAGCACCTGCCGGAGCAATACTGAGGTAACAAATTCATCTTGGACAGCTAACAGAGAGATTTGCTGGTAATTTTTAATCAGTAGCAAGTTAAGACAAATTGGAAGCCATGACCTACAAAGAAAGGCTCTGCAAATCCCCCTGCCAGCTTCCCAAGGATGGCAGCTCCCCTGATACACAGCCTTGATGAACGGATCCTTTTGCAAGGTCTAACTCATTTAATCATCCCCTGTGCTTGCATTAACCACTTCTGCAAGGGTATCTTTCCTGCACACATTGCTTAAGTTAGGTCAAAAACCTGGTCTCGTTTTCAAATCCACATTCATGATGAAAGCTCCGATCTAAGACTTCTATTCTTCCGAGACCTTTTCAGTTACTAGCACTGTGAATAATTCTTTTGCTTTTTTCCCTGCCTGCCATAGGGCTTCCTCCTTAAAGCACAAAACAATTTTCCTCACTGAATTCTCTCCGTGCGTCTCCTCCATACGCAGCAAAACAGCTCGACATGATGGGCCGGGTTGAGGTGCACAATGACCGGTCTCTCTTTGAGCGAGAAGCTTCTGTTCTCAGCAGAAGAGCCAAGCTCCAGGTAATCCATTCACTCCCTACCCGGCAAGGGAAGTCGCAAAAGAATAATTCACTGCACTTCTAACTGAAAAGCTGTCACAGAACTCAAACTTGAGCCTTCAACAATGAACTTCAATTTGAAAATGGCACAAAGTTTTGACCTAGAGTGAACAGCTTCCCTTGACGAGGCAGACAATTAGAGAGGAAGGAGCAGCCCCCAAGCCTTCAACGTGCAACCAACTCAAGCTGCTCCCTAGTGCTGGCAAAGAGAGCCGAGGAGTCCTTCTCCCCGGAACGCCCAGGTCTGGGGTAGTCACAGGGCAGAGCTGTGAATCACCAAAGCCCAGTGACCACGGCAGCTTTTGGGTGGGATGACTGTGCCAGGCAGACAGGAGCCTGCCAGCTGTTAGAACACCGCTGGCACAGCCACAGAGCCGCTTTGTATCTACACACGCTGCACTCCCCTTTGACTGCAAATATCCTTCCTTTTGGCAGCACGCTTCCCAACCCTAATGGCCTCTCCTAAAAGTAATTTTCACATGTTTACATTTCCTTCTTTTCCCCCACAGTAATTTTCAGTGCTTTGAACGGTTTCAGGGATTCAGCTACATAAATAGATACCCTAATCTTGTAACAACATACTAGATTACATAATTGCGATTAGGATGGGTAATTACACAGTGCCCATGTGAGACAGACAGCTTCAACACTCCACATCACAACCGTGTCAAAATATTTTATTTACAGAATATCAGAAGTACTAACTCCACAGGCTACATCATATTTTACTGTAAAATGTTAAATTTCTTTTTTTATATGCCTATACAAAAGTAATAATTGGAAAAGTCCTTCAAGGGTTTGTATTCTGTTTCTATTTCGTTAAGAAAAAACACGCTGTTGGGGTCCTCCCTACTAAAGAAGCAGCAAGCTGGTTTTCACAGCCCTGATAAGAGTGCTCTTGTTTACTGTAGAAAAATTACTAGACAATATTATAATGCTTTCCTGAAGTAAAGCTCACAGATGAAGTAAAAAAAAAAATAATTAGACATGGTAGATATTTTTGTCAAGGTATTTAGCTCTCATTTTGATCTGCTGATGACCTTTTAATTGAGTGAATCACAACTACATCCTAATGCCAGAGCTTATTCACCAGCCATGAAAACAACCTGGAATAGCATGCAAATTTTATTTTTGTTTTCCCTCGTGACCTCAAATTTATACTACTTAGTGCTCCATCACAGAAATGTCAAAAATCACAGAGACCCTCTGTAAGGCGGTGAAGAGTGCAGAAAAAACTCTCAGGAATTTGGTGGGGGCAGGAGATTGGAACAAATTACATCAGGTGTTTTTTTTAACAAACTGCATTGCAAGGAAGGAGATAAGCTTAAATAACACTGTGAACTGAGGTTACCCTGCCTGCCCATGTGAGCACCACTTTGCAAAGGCTTGACTCAGGAAGCCTAAGAAAGCGTGAAGCCCAGGTAACATAGATGTCACATTATACTGCTATACAGAAGAACAAAATGGAGCGAGTGCTTGCTGACCCCAACTGATCTGACATGGGCTTAATTGTATATTTACTTCACATGCAAAATAGCCTGGATCAGTATTTTCCATACAGGTTCCTAACCTGGAGCTTTGTTAAATAATCATACAGCTGCATGAATACTGAATTGACAATCCTCTAATCACTGTCACTCAGAGCATCACATGAATTTTTGAATTGACCATGATAAATACACATTAGAGGTTCTCACAGTAAACTGCTATTTAAGTTAAAATACATTTTTTTGGAGGTTTTACAAAGTTTAATTGCACAGGATGAAACATGACACCTAGGCATTTGATTTATTACTAAGCATGGCTCTGTATTAGTGAGACTGCAGAGCGTACAGTGTTGTGGAATTATTTTTACTCTGTCATGACAGATGGACCCAGGCAGCGTTTGGTAAAGACTGTGTGCAAGTGTGCAGACACATTCTGCAGGTGGGATCCTCTCTGCTGCCTCCTCCAACCCAAGCTGTTATACTTGAAAACAGCGCATTGAGATGACGAAGAAATCATCATCATCTACGTTTTCGAAATGGCAACATATATTTCAATCTTCTCTATACCAAAAAACTCCATCCTGACTAGAAAGTGATATAAACCTTCCAGATTAAATAATAATCCTTGAGCATTGGCTATAATCCTACCCTACAACAGGTGTATGTGGGTCGTGCTGCAGTGGTGCACACAACTACCCCGTGGCAGTAGACACAGCAAGGTGACAGGCTGCCATCTCAGCCTTCCAGCCTATATCTATGCTTTGGTTTGGTTTCTCCTTACCTCACACAGCAGGGTACACCACTTTGTGCTCTACTTTATACAACCCAAGACAGCAGCAAATGGTGGTTCCTCTTCTGGAAGATGCACACAAAGGAATAGGTAGGTCCGTGCAAGCCAGATAGTAGGGTGTGGGATGTCCCAGCACCTAGACAACAAAGTGAGCCACTGACAATGGCAGCCCCTGTGCTGCTGGCTGCAGAGAAATCCCTCCTGTGCCTCTGAAATTCAGGTTTTCCACTTCAAAACCAGTTGACAAACTACTGTGTTGGGACTCGGAATAATGACAAAGCTGCTCAGCACCTCCTGAGCCCTGCAAGGACCAACCAACACTCTCATTGTCTCCTCTAAGTAAGGAATGGCATGTGGGATTGTTAAAGGAAACTCCATGACACAGGCAGCATTTGCTGCAGCTTTACCTGTGCTGTCCATTGCCTCCCCCTGCAAGAACTTTACATTCCATTTCAGCCTAACCTGCGCACAGTAAGGCTGCGTTGGTTTGACATGGATCACCCCACAGCACATCCAACCTCCATGACCAGCTGGATGTCCAGTTCAGTGTCACACCTGCCCCAGCGACAGCAGCGTGCAAGGAAAGTGGGATTTTTTGCCATAACAAGGCAGGACTCTGCACTGATTTCCACTTTATAAAGTTGCCACACAGAGCACAGTCAAAATGCTACAGTAGATCTTGCTGCAAGGGCCTAAGGAAAAGCCTGGATGTGACCGCACTGGCACAGCTCTCCAGAGGGCCTCTGTTACAACAGGACACCTGAGCACAGACCACCCTGCCTTCTGCTGAGCAGAGGAGATACTGGGCAGCCACATTTCTGAACATCAACCAACTTATCTGTCCTTCCTATTTATTTTACCATTGTGGAAAATCCTCCATGACCTGCTCTGCCATGCCCCTGGAGGCATCAGTCAGAGGGACCCTCCAACTGGGGCAAACCTTGAGTCACAATTTCATGTAAGCTTTCAGATAATGAAGATTTCTTCAGCATGGCCTGTATAGGATAATTTTGAACTGTTATTCTGTGATTTATGAGAACTGTGGTTAATACTTGAGAAAAATGCTTTTAAAGCTGAATTCTCACATAACACTTTAATATATTGTTGACAGCTAGCAATACCTTCTCTCCCCATTTGTTTTCTGAGCTGACACTAAACCTTCCTACAAAGCTAATTAAATCACCAGGAAAGGCATCTGACAATGTCCAACAGGTTTAGAAATGGTCTTAATCAAGGCCTTTGGCACCAAGTTCACATTCTTCTGAGGAGAAACTTTATATTAAATCTCCTTGAAATCAAGTGCTTTGGACTGGCCCTTTTCCAGTAGCTCAAGATATCACTGCCCAAACTTAAGGAGTGCTTTGTTCCAGCTGGAAGCAAGCTTAAAGCTGGATGAAATGGAGGTGGGAGTAAATCTCTGTATTTCAACCAAACCAAATGACATCCACTCTATCCTCTACTTTTAACAGGGGCCAGAAAAGGGCATCAACTCAACAGGATCAGAATCAATTGTTCTATTGGAAAAACTACTGTTAGCTAAGATAGTTCAGCCCTGTGTTCAGCAGTGTTTTACCATTTCAGTCTATTTTTGTATGACTAGAAAAAGCTGCAGTCCCCCAGTAACACATTTCTGGGCTACTTTGATAGAGGGGCACTGGCTTTCTGCCTAGAAGCAAAGGTGCAAGCTACACCAAAAGCCAGGAAAAATCACTTTTACAAACGTCCATGGTAATCTCTGGAGCTCAAGTAATCTCTCAAATTCTCAGGCCAATTCAGATGCTTACTACTCTTTGTTTAAGTGTTGAATTCTTTATGGTCTAGCTTCATGCACATTTTATAACAATGTTGACAAATACTAGACCAGAATTGCAACATTTCAAGGCTGATTCACTGATAAAATGCTCATTCACAGGACTCTAAGGACGGAACTGGATGTCATGTTCCCTTAAAAAAATACAGCTGAAGTGAGTATTCTGTAAAAATTCAAAGCAGATCTCAGATACAAAGAGCAATAGAAGATAAGCAGTGCAGAAGGGGACAATGAATAAGTCATGGAGTCTTACAGTAAATATTACTGAAAGTCAGTACTGAGGTTCGATTCGTAACATCTCTAAGGACATTTATCATTATTATCAACAGATTACGTGCCTTGTTTTAGGGGAAGCTGGCTACAGAGTGCTGTTAAAACTATTCCTAATAGCTGATTACACACTTTTACTGATACTTCAGCTTCAATTCTGATCAACTTTTGTTGATTTATAAACACTGTTGCCTACTTTAAAGCCTGCAATCAACCACATTATGCACTATATAATGAATACACTCCCTAACTTCAGGTAATAGGCAGAAACTCCATGAGATGACAGTTGAATGAAGGGAAGCTGTACATATAATCTCTGTCTTCCCAAGTGCTCTGGTGTGACATTCCTGCGGTATTTCTAAGAATGAGGCTCCCTGCCAATCACTCTGAATACAAGCACGAGCCCTTGTTCTTCCCCTGAGATACGGTCTGCTCTGCTCACAGCTACACTGACGATGCTCCACAGCTGGACAAAAGAGAAGAGGGCAATTCGAAAGCCTCAGTGAACAGCTTCCAAATTCTCTGCACACATAGGTGCTGGAGCAGAGCCATATATACACAAAACCAGGGATGAATTAGAAAAAGCTGCAGAAATGCAGCACAAAACCCACTTCCACCTCAGTTTGCCACCATTTAAAATACAGAACAGAATGAAAACAAAGTAATTAGATGGACAGATGAGAAAAGCAATGCACGTCCTCAAACCTCATTCAGAGTGCTCAGAAGAAGGGAGTCGATAGTAACAATCATATGTAAAACTAGACCTCCACATATTTCCCTCCTCTGAGGTTTCCCAGCACATCCCTTGTCTATGAGTTCATCTTTCCAGCAGTTATTCTCATTTTCTGCCACATAGAAACCCAAGCACATAAGTAGTGCATAACAAGCTATAATAATGATTGATGATTACATATGGACAAGGCAAAGTTGAGATTAAGAGTCACATTAAAACAGCATCAGAACTTCAGAGAATTTTATCTGTTAAGAATTTAGGAATAAGAATGGTAGAGTAGTTACACAAGCTACCAAAGAAACGCTTGTTGAGTCCGCATCCGTTAAAAAGAAACGGGGATACACACAAAGAGAACTAACTAAAAATGGATAAGAACAAGCACTGTATATATCCCGCCCCCCCCCCTTCCGAATCTCTCCTAGGTTAGATGCAAATTCGTATAGGCATAATGTGTACCAACAGCCTCAAACTACCATTCCAAGCAAAACATTATTTAGCCTTAAAATATTGTTTCTAATTTTAGGTAACTACTCTCAGAGTTTGTACTCTTTTTTGTTCAGGTTTCTGCATTAAGTAAGAACGAAACAACATAGTTCCCAGTGCTTCTGCTGCTCTATGGTGTACCTGCTGCATGCAACACACCTACCACTCGCTCAGCAGAATCCTCTCAGAAGAAACAGAGAACCCATCTGAACTTGACTGCTTGGGTTTTTATACAATAGCTTTCTGGCTCTTAGGGATGGTATTAAAACGTGACCCTTTTGGTCAAGGACTTTTTTAAAAGCTACACAAGTCTTCTGCTACAGCAAGTCTTACTACACATAACTTCAGGTCTTCTTACGTTAACAATTATCTGATACAAACTGAACTCCTAAAGATGAAAATCTCTTTCCAACATGTTTTCTGCCTCAATGGGCTTCATGCAGGTAAGAACAAGTGCTGACAATAAGTCTGAATGTAGGGTTTTAGTGTTTGTAGGATGTACAGGTCTTGCAAAAGATCCAAGTTCCACTCTGTTGAGTCCTGTGTGGTTAAAGGGATGACAGCCTCTTCTTCAAAAGATGCACAGCCCCACAATTCAAGAGTTTTCTCTTTTCTGTCCTCCCTTCCACTCCTCCATATGTGTTTAACATAAGAAGAGTTGTTTAAATCATAGCAGCATTGTCAGAAAGTCAAAGAGTTAAAGGTTTCATCATACCATTTATGGACTGCCAGCTGCTACAAGCTTGTTATACCCAACTTTGATTAGCTGTAAAATGAATCTACAGACAAATTACTGCTGTTTGCCCAGATCAGTTTTTCCTTTTTTTGGGTTCGGGATTTGTATCTGTCATTCAGCTGAAGTAGCAGCCAAGATTACTGGCACAGTACTCTCTTCGTCCCTGGCCATTTAGTTTATAACTGTGGTGTAAACACATTACAATAGTGCAAGATCCCTATTGACTGACAGCCACCATTAGGGATATTATATGGTACCATATTTATCCCATACATCTTCTGGAATAGCACCCCCAGGCACTCCTTTCAGAAGAGACATAAAACATCGCAGGGAAGGCAGAGGGTGTCCAGGAATCTCAAACTTCTCTCTGCATCACAACATGGCCAGACTCCCTTCAGAGCCTTCCTTTACAATGTTTTGCCTTGCTGTCGCTCAGCTTCATCATGATGAAGGCTGAGCAATCCATCTCCCCCAGCAATCTTTTCTCCCTTCAGTTTCCTTGGCTGTTATCAACTGTTGTCCCTATTGCCCTGCCTGAAGCCCCTCTTCACTGTGCCTCCAGGCTGCTATGCATTTCCCAACCTATATTACATCTTTCATCTTCACCCAGGGAAGTTACTACACTGACTGTTGGTCTCCTGATTAGTACAGTACCTTCTCTCTCGTTCCCTGACCTTCTAAATCCACCCAAGAAAACAGCAACTAATCATCTTCCTTACCTGCTGCCCAGCTGATGCCACAGGAGCTCTGTTCTAGCTCCTTCACATTGGAACCACTCTACCATCTTCTGGTTTGCCCACCTTCACATGTTTAAAATCCCCATACTTTCCTGTAAAGCTCTGCCTAAGGCTGTAACCTGCATATTTCTGCATACAGGTCTTGCTGAATCTCCTTGAATGCCAGGTTCATGGCTTTTCCTCCCTGAGTTTGTTCAATGTACCAGCCAGGGTATACAAAGAAAAGCTGTATAGCCAGATACACAGAAAGAGGTTTTATGGTCTTGAGAGAACATGAGATTATCAGTCTGATACCTTGTTTCATCACAGACTGTAAAGCAGCACGGTCTTGCTATTCATACAGAAAATATATGCTGCACAAAATGACTCCAGGTGTCATTAAAGTCACCCGAAGATGGAGAATTTGTCACTTCCATTAGTGGATTGTTCTAAAAGTTGCCTACATTCTCTGCTAGAAAACTCTGCCTTGCTTCCATTTTCCATTTGAATTCACCACAATTTAAAGTTTCCAGCTATTGAGTCCTTCTAATATGCTTTTTCATTTGATTAAGAAACCCTTAAAAAGCCTTTCTTCTCCCCATGAAATGATTTATATACCATAATCAAATTCCTCCCCATCTTCACATTAATAAGGAAAGCAAATTGATCTCCTCCAGTCTACCATTATATCACAATTTTCTCGACCTTAGATTTTTGTTTGCACTTCTCTTACCTCCAATTTAACATTCCTCTTAGACACACAGAGAAGAGAACTGGATACTCTTTTGCTCTTCCCAATGCTGAAGTGGGGGATCTTCCCATACTGTATGTTCCCTGCTGGTCCAAGGACCACATTATAGCCCACTCCACCAGGCTGAAAGGCTGGGCGAGTCACAAGAAACCCCCAGCTGCATGCATTGCATCAAAAAGGGCTACTTCTGTATAACGGAAAGCTGAATTATTCTGCTCAAAGACTGTGCAACCTTGTGCATGCCTCTGGAAAAGCTCTTGGTTTATATAGTTGTGCAAAAACTTTACCAATCATCTGCATACATTTGTCATCCATGAATATTACAAGATTTATTTCCCATCTCTGTGATGGAGGTGTTGACTAGAACTGGAGCCAGTGCCAGTCCCTGCTAAGTCCCACCAGAAACATCCCTGTTTGATGACTGTCCAACAAAACCTGCTTTAGAGTTTTGGTCATTGATCAAATTTGACACACCACCATTCAGCACTGAGTATTTAAATCAGATGCATTATGTGAAATGCCTTACAAAAGTTAGTTTATCATGACTGTACAGTTATCTTTATTAATTAAACTTGCAGTGTCAAAAGATGGAAGCATTTTCCATAAATCCACACTAACCGGAATTGGCTTAGTAACAACCTAGTGTCTTTATAGACAAGATCCTGTCAATTTATTATTATTTTTTTTAAAATATTTTTATTAAACACAAATATTAGGCTTAACTAATGGGGTCAACCGCTTGCTTTTTAAAAATATTAGCAAGAGAGTGTAACATTTCTACCTAGGATTTCCCTGGCATTTTAAGTTTTATTAAACTTTATTAAACTTGAGGAGCATCCGATTCTTAGACCTGATGATTTAAAAATACACAGCCTTTTCAGGTAATGTCAGCATCCCCAATTTTAAGAAACCAGCCCACATCAACATTTGCACACAGCACAAGCCCAGGTTATCTTGTACCTCTGTCAACAGCAACTGAAGCAGTGATGGAATGTGTTGCAGGCTTTTTCTGCATCACTGCTTTGTACTGCAGTGGGCCTTACCCGTCAGGGGACTCGGCAGTATTGCAGGCAGGCTAGTCCAGCCCTACGACTACCGTGAGCGATAGGAGAAAGGTGAAGCTGTGGGTTAAAAAAGACAACAAAGGCATCTTTAAGAAGACAGGAGGAGGCAGTGACAAATAGACAAAAGCACCAAGATGCAAGTATGAAAGCCTTGAAGGGAAGGATAAGGAGTTTAAGCTTGCTAGGCAAAGACAGTAATGTATGAAATTCAGGGACTGGCATACAGTGACAACTGGCTCAGCGTGCTGGAAAAAATGTTATCAATATTCTGTGCATGAGCTAACACACACACATGTACCTTTCCCAATCCATCTGAGCTTGGCAATTTCTACCTTCTTTACTTCTGCCCTTTCCAGAAGTTTGCCATGCTGCCATGCCAAGAAAGTGTGCAGAAAGCATCAATTGGCAGTGCTTTGCACAATAAGCTCTCCTGGCTTGGGGGCTATCAAGACTTCCTTGGCTCCCCAAGTCAAGTCAACTATCATAGCAGTATCACTTTTCTTCTGCAGAAGTAGATCACTTGAATGTTCTGATGATACCATCAGCAAGCAAACTCTGACAGCTCTGCGCATTCACCTGCCTGACATGTGGACCCCATCACACCAGCAGACAGGAAAATCTACTCATGGGGGAAGAATCCCAAACTCATACTGATTCACAGAGTGAAGAGCCAAGAGCTGTAGAACTTAACAAAAAGTTTGCTTGTGTGTTTGGTTTCTTCATGTTCTTGTTGCTTGCCATGAGTTGCTCCAAAGCAAGGCAATTCAAGCCCAGCAGTGCCAGCGCACAGCCATCACAGGCTTGTCTCATCCCAAGCCCGAACACCTCCCAACTCCTGCTGTCACTTCTCCTGCAACACCCTTAAAAGATGTTTTTCCTTTAAGCATCCAAGATCCAAGTATTAATTATTTTAATACATGTTCTCTCTTGCAATGCATGCAGGGCTTCATAGTGAACAGAAGGCAAAAGCTGTCCTTCCTGGCAGCACAATGGGGTTTAGCTTTTCACCAACAAGCTTGTGCTTTTTGCTATCCGCTGAGCGTGAGGGAGGACCTCTGTCATCTTTGTTTTCAGGAGGGGATTAGTACTCTGGTCCAGTTTTCGGTGTTTTGGGGGTCACCAGATTTGAGCACATGGGCTAATGACATGTAAATCTCTGAGGATATTTGAAAGAAAATTATCATTTTTTAGTTTTTAAATAGGAACTGCTATCCCTTGAGAGCCGCTATTCCTCATCGGGTTAAGCACGCGGCGACAAGCTGCCTTCCCTTCTGCCTTCATAACATATTTTTGACAGGTGGTGATGGTAACGCTCCCTTCTGAATCACTAAAATAAAATCTTCTCAAGGTATACACGGGTTCCCAAGTCTTCCAGGATGCAGGTCCACATAAACCATAAAATGAATTCACAGGGGGAGATGACAGGACAACACTAGAGTCTCTTAGGAGACTCCCTGTTAGTAGAAGCACTGCGGTAGCATGGTTCCTCATGTCCAGCTCCTACTAAAGTGCTCTGAGGCACAAGCAGATGCCAGGAGATAGAAAGGGAAAGACAGGAGAAATTAATCTTTTTTGCATGTCTTTGGTGCTAGTTACTGAGCTAAGTGCAGGAGTGGGTATGGCTAAGCTCTCAAACAGGAGCAGGCAGAGCCCTGGAGTAGATGGGCTGATGGCCTGATCTGACATGGCAGCAGAGAACAGAGAGTAATGAGAGCAGCATGATCCCACAGTGAGCAGCCACAGGAGAGGAACTGCTGCTACAGCTCTTCTCGGAAATGGCCGAGGAGCAGAAGCCTTTGTGAACACCCTTCTTCCCTCAACCCTGTGCGCTGCTCCTTCAAAGAGGGAGTTTTGATGAAATAAGCTATAAACATTCCTGTAAAAAACTATGATCCGTAATACACAGATCACATTGCTACTGACCCAGGGGCATAAGCCCCAAGCCTTCAGATGCCTCCTCTGTGCATGAGGGTGGTTAATCACTGCTACAGAGTGAATTTTAACTACAAAGCTAATATCATCAGCAAAAAAGACCACTTCACTTTGCCTGGCTTCAGTCAAATGTGCACATACTCACACACTTGCCAAGCAATTTGTCTTGCATGGGACCACACTCATTGCAGGCAGGATCACATCCTGCTAGCACAGCCACACACTGCTGAAAAGCCCTTGCAAACGCTCCTACTGTGTGCAACGTGGAAATGGGACCGTGCAGTCCATTGCTCATTGACTTTCCAACACCAGCTTCACAGACAAACTTCTGGGAGCATCACTGTTAATTCCACATGAGCCAACAGTGTAAGAATTGACAAGGGAACAACACCATCTGTCTTTGCAGAGTCATCTTAACTGATATGGAGCAATGCACATATCTGAACCCCAGTCTGGCACCCCAAAAGTGTCAGTGAAGCCCGTCCTTCATCTGGAACATTTCCTTTGCAAGCAAAGGATTTGCTCACTGAGCAACCCACAACAGACTTCCAGCAGTTTGTGAATCTGAGTTCAATGGCAAGGGAGGTGGTCTGGTTGCTAGAACGAAACAAAGAGGATAAACAAGGTTTTCTGCCTTCAGGCCCGAGTTCTGACAGTGTCTCTTCAGGGATGTCAAATAAAGTGACATTCCTATTCCGTTACAGTGAAATGCAGTGACACCCACCTCACAGCTGTTATGCAGGTTCAACATATGCACTACTCTGTCAATGTGCTGTGAATCTCCAGGGGCAAAAGAATCCCAAGCATCTAAACTACCTATGCAGCCACTCTCTAACCCTATCCTTGGAGTTCATTTGGGCAGTTGTGGCACATCATAAAGCCTTGGAGAATGTTGCTAACACTGCAGAAGTCCCAGCAGAAGATTAGGGCTCACCTCATCCCAGGAGTAAGCTTATATTCTCCAGAAGAAGATGGTGAATGTGAGTCTAAAAATTCCTTTACCTTCCCTCTTGATTCATTTTTTGAGTTCTAAATGTATGGCTACTCCAAAGAATTACCCCATGCTGAGTATCCTTCCTCTTTGAGAGGCAGCAAGTGTGTTGTAGGATGGCACAGATATTGCACAGCCTGAGCTACTGCATCCTATAATGCCAAATTCACAAAAAGCCATTTTCTGTTGGTACTACCATGTTGGATTATCTCATTCACGGCTTTCTGCACCAGAAAAGCTGATGTTTCTTAGCGGGGATGCAAAATGAAAGAGCAAACTGGAGAAAAACATGCAACCCACAATCACTCAATTCACGTAATTAAAAATTAAACAGCAGACAGGAAAGCAGGCGCATCTCCCCCACGTGTCTGTGTGTGTGTTCAGTTTTCAATAGAAACATCTGGTCCCTGACCAAGATATTTCATTCAGTAAAATATATTGGCTAAAAGTAGCTTCTAAACTATTTGGGTGCCTTGAAAAGCTCTAAAGACCTGCCAAGGAAGAGTTGGGGTGACTCATACATGTGTGGTGCCCACCAGTATGGCCACCCCGGTCTCCCCACACCTCTAGCCACGGCACTGGATCTATATCCTCTGCAGAAATACTGGCTGAAGAGGACAGTTCTGGAAGGTATGTGCCTTTAACTCCTCTTTGTATTTAACGGATGAAACTGTGTAAGGAAGGTATGTGAAGCAGAATTATGTAAGAGCGATAGCACAAGAGAATCACTGCTATTTACCCCCCCCTCCCCCCCCTTTAAACAAAGTCAGGCTTCAGCTGATCATTTTGTTTACAGTAGAAGTAACAGAAAAGAGTTTTACTCCTTACAGCCGATTAAACCTGTTTTTCTCCTACTTCTGTTCTCCTCCCCCTCTTCAAGCCTTTAACAAGCCACAGGAATACAAATCAGAAAAAAACCCCAAAATCTCTCTGCTGATGAACTGCTGAGAAAAGGTTTCAACACGGCTGGTATTAACAGTGCAAATTTCCGACCTATTTATATCATGGATAATTGGTGACTAGAAATATTTGCATTGCTAATTTTCCTCCATTAAGAACAAACCCAGGGTCTCAATAATACGGCTTAATAGCTGCATTTAAGTTACTGCCCCTTCCTTGTCTTTTTTTTAAGAGGAGTTTTTTCTCCCCACACTTAAGTAAGTTCCTAAACAAAGAGTTCATCCTTTCTTTGCTCTCATTACTACCAAGTTTGCTGTTCTACTAACAAACTTGACTTTCACTAAGTAGAAAACAGAAGACACAGAGGGTGGCTAAGAAGAATGGTAATTAAAAATCTGTTACTCTGTGTGTTACCACTTCCTTGTTATGAATTAAATTTAAAAAAAAAAAAAAAACCAGCACATTTTTCCAATGCAGACAGGACCTTGCAAAGCTGAATTCTTGTGTTTGACGTTTCAATTTTTCAATCAATAATTGATTCCCTGGAAATACCTGAGAAAGATTTGAACAGAATGGTTAAGCCAGGCTTTCCTTTCCATGAACAAGGGCCAGCACAACGCTTTAACTGGAGCTCCCTGAAGGCAGGAATCCTGCTGCAGATTGCCACTTCTGGGTGATAGTCCTGCACCTAGACGGCTCCAGGAGCTGATTAGGAGGCTGATACGGCAGAGTTTGGAGTCTTACAAAAAGGCAATCAGTCCAAGTGCCCCCAGGGAAAGGGCAAGCACAGAGCCTCTGACTTCAACCAGCAGCTCTGTTTCACATAAAGGGACACTGTCAGGTCCCTTTAGAATCACTTTAAAATAGATGAGGCAGATTCGAGGACTAAAAAGAAACTTTTCTTATGGTCCACTGGATCTGCATGCAAAGCTCATTGAAAACATTTGAGATGCATACCAAATTAACTATACTGCACAACCAGAATTAATTGTGTCCTTGACAGCGTGGCAGCCGATAACATTTGTTATCCTGTGAAGTCACTCAAGCCACAAACAAATCCCTTCACTGCCATTTATGCCCACTGTGCTCCCATAAAGCATCCAGAACAGGTACCTACACCTATTAATATCCCTGTCACCGCTGCCACACTACAGGGGAATGCGAGCTATCATGATATGGTGACATTTAGCTGATCTCTGGTCCTGCAAATTCAGCTGACCAATACCACATTTCAGGAATGAGTTTTGCGTCAGTGAAGAGAGTTATATACTGAATAAGACGGCAACCCAGCGAGTACCGGCTGCGCTGATTTACTGGGGCTGGCGACTGTATTGTACAGTATTGTAACTGCACGGTGACAGCCAACCCTCACGCCATCCCGGTGGAAATAAAGGCGGCTGCCCCCCCGCCGCAGCACAGACCAGTGGAGATGTAACGCTTCAGAGAGGCGGCAATTCAATTCTTCGTGAAAAACAGAGGTCTTTTCAAAGAAGGCACCTGGAGGCTGCACAGTGCACCTGTATTAACAGCTAATCATCACTAGCACAAAAGGGGAACAGTCTCTTGCAACTCAGCCAGCCAGCAGCATAATCCAGAGCTCAGAGAGATAGGTGGCAAACATCTAACAGTAAAGCCAAAATCCAGAAGACTGGGAATCCTTTGAGACAACCAAGAGGAATCCACGCAGGTAACTCCAGCTGAGCTGGAGATTGCAGGATGACTGTCAGCCAAAACCCAAAATCTAGCTAGAGTCACAAAGCCTGCAAGAAGAAACCAGTATGACAGGAAGAACACAGATTTTTTGTGTGTGTCATTACTGTTACCACAACATTCCCTGCTAAGTTTATGGAAATATTGTAATCTCCTGAGGAAATCAGTTCTCTCTACAGATCTTCTAAGCCCTGAAATCACATCTTTTCTCTACTACAGTCAATAGCAGGCCCCATGAAGCATCTGCATTCTCAAGAGATGAATGCATTTTTCTGGTTTAGTACTCTGATAAAACCTCAACGGTGTAACAAAATAACACTGAAATGTATTATTATTTGAATTCAAAGTCCCCTGAACTCAGAAATTACTTTGCTAAGAGGTAGCCTAAGAAGACCTCTTAGGCCTCCTCTGATGTTACACTTTTCTAAACAGATAAAGCAACCTCATAACTGGAAAGACACCATTTCCAAAAGCATCTCACCAGAAAACATCGCCTTGTATACAAACCTCATCACCTAGCCAGCAGGGCTAGCGTGGCTGGTGGCAGCACTGCTGCAGTGCTCCTAGTGCCAGAGGTGGTAAGCAGAGGGACCCACCAAGGACAGGCACCTTCCTGGGGAAAAGGAAAGCTATTAGAAGCAAGACACCATGACAGCATGATGACACTGTTCACAACACTCCTCAAGTTGGCCCCTCTCTCTCTGTGCTGTCCCTGCAGAGCTGCTGTTTCTTCCAGTGAGGCCCCATGAGTAACACTGGGGGAAGCAGAGACCACGAACACCAGCTCCTTAAATTGATTACAGATGGCTTTGTTAGTAATACATAATAGATAGCCAACCTCTTCTAAGTGATATAGTGCCAACCACACAGAAGACTTTGTCTTGATAAAGTCAGACATCTTGAGTACGTAATAAATACGATATTCACCCTCTGTCTAATGTAGGTTATGCGAAGCTGCTAAGACTGCAATTTTTAGGCTATCACTGTCCTTAAATTATTAAGCAATATAGCATTAGAAAGCTAGACTGAAGGCAGTGCATTGCGGTTTTGTTTTCTTTTTTTTTTTTCAATGTGTGCCTGGATAGAAAATGTGACTTTGGAGAAGGTATTGTGGTGCTAGTATGTATCAAGAGGATGCCTGGAGACTGACACTGTGTCAGGTGTCACTGTTGCTTACATTTATATCTTCGTTGCTTTTTAGTGCTTGTGTGGTGAAGAAAAGCACTCACTAACGTACACTCTAAGCAGAAATTCTTTACACAAGTTTAAGTTGTTTTGAAGCCAGCTTGGTAAACCCGTCAGGATATTTTACGTTCACCAAAATACAGGTTTGTACTTTGGCTCTAGCTCATTTAAAGCCTGAACTAAAGATCTCTGTGATATCAATATCTTTCTTATGGGAATAAGGAAAACAATACCTAAGAATGCCTGAGCGTACCTGACATCACCTCCCCATTTTATTTAGTAGCCTCAAGAAGGAAAAGGTGCAGTTTGCATGCATTTCTGTCAGGTGACTTACGCAAATCCAGGAATAGTGTGCTGGTGTGTGTGTGTGCAGGAGGGAAGTCCACTCCTTGATCTATTTTCTCACCTCTCTGTCCTCTCAATAAAAAGACCAATGGAAGAAGTCTCATTTAAACTTATCCCATTCATAATCTCAAGGACTCCTGGGCACCCTGTTTCTCCTCCTAGAGGACACAGTCTGCAATTGAGTAAAGCTCCTTTTCAGCAAGGAATATCTGTCTATAGAAGAGCTTTCCAAATGATGACAGTAAATTCATTCAGTGCAACTTCACCTTCCAGGAGATGTGGCCTGTCTTCCCTCATATGCATAAACCTGCTGGTAGAGACTGTAAAACTCAGGTGCTTAATCCATACTGAGCCTCTTATTTTTTTTGCCTAATGAAAACATAATATCAGCTGCTTTTAAGGGAGCAAATGACTCATATTTCTATCACCTGTGCATTATTCATCCTCCAAGACAAAGAGATCTAGAGCAACCTAGTTAAGTCTGTTCACAAAGAGACAGCATTAATCTGGAAATTACCTCATTCTCCAAAGGAGAAAAAAAAAAAAAAAAGTTAAAGCTGAGGCAAAAGGAAATGTGGGGGTGCTGAATATTTCTTTCTTTCTATACCTGTGCAGTAATAGGGTGTTTGTCTCAAAAGCCTGTTGTGGACATGTTATTTATATGTTTTGAGGCAGGGAGATGCTGTCACTACTGCAGAAAGCAGGTACCTTCATTTTCCTTTTATTGTTTTTGCCGTATTTAGAATTTCAAGTAATCTTTGTTTGACAGTGTATTTTAAAGCCTGATTTAATCATGAAAGGCAGAATCATGGTTGCTCTGACCAGGCCCGGAATGGGGCTTTCATAGTAGCTGGCTTTTTAATGCCAGGAGCTGTCAGCCACTTTTCTCTGGGGTCACCCTGCACCACCTGTAACTGAGGAAAACTGCACACACTCAGCCTTTCAGACTTTTAAGCTCATATGGCCCCTACTTTCAATCATACTTTAGGGGCTAGCTGAGAAATTTTACCATTTCTCATGCTGGCTGCTGCTTATAAGCAGCAGTAAATGCACACTCATCTGACGCATGGTCAGAAATGAGCTAGAAATCCTCTGGGAAGGCAAGGGGAAAATTCTAGAGATTTTGCAACATTTATTTCAGGAACAGCTGTCTGCAGAGATGTCCCCAATTTAGTATACGCTACCCTTAGCCAAAGACTAGCAATAACTGGGCTACTTGTTTTCAAGGGGCTTCTCCATCAAAACATGAAGAGCCCCATGAGTCCTCTTCCCACTACAGACACATACCACAAAGATAAAATAAACAGCGGTGCCTGTGTTTGTGTGCACACATGCATGTGTACATAGTACCCACGCAAGCTGCTTCTGACAAAGGCAAATCTGGACAGAAAGCAAAACATCAAAACAGACAAGGGGAGAAAAAAAGAAAAGGGATCTCTCCCACCCATGGCTCTCACAGCTCCACTTCCCTGCACACACACCACAGAGGAAAGAAAGTGTGTATTCAGAGAGCTGAGTGGTGTGCAAAGCCCTCAAGGCACTGGTTTATCTGAGCTTCTTCTAAACGTTACTAAATAAGCCTATTAGTTTCTGAAATCTGGCAAGCCAGGGAACAAGGCCCAGGAGTATGAACAGAGACAGGACGTACTATTTCAAGTGCATTTACATGCAGTATGGACTTCTCTGTTGACTGCCCAAAGGTCACCTGACAAACAGTGGTGAGTTTTTTTACACGATGTCAATTTTTGATCCAATAGCACTTGCATACCAGATGGTTTAAAAATATGTATTCCCTGCCACTGTTTCTGCTCTGTTCAGCAGTGCCTGCCAATGTCTCGAGTTTATGGTGTCTGTAGCAAATGTTTTAGTGTTGACATCTTCTGCAATTTGAGTGAAGATAAATTGCATTAAACACTAAAACATTACTTACAGATGGAAAATAGACTGACTTCACAGACATTTGCAAGCAGGGCATCTCCAGTTACACAGTGGCAGAGGCTGCAGCAGAGAGAACTCAGTTTAATAAAGAAAAATCAATTGGCATTAACCATAAAAAAGAAAAGCCACCTCTACTTTCATTCCCACTTCGAGAAGTGCTGCTCTGCCAGCTCAGGGTGCTAGAGAGAACCTGTTCTCTTTGTGTACACAAAGCTGCTCCTACAGGAGCACTGTATTGTGTCACAATATGCAGCTTTAACATATTCTACATCACAGTGATACCGGAAAACAGCCCCCCCGTTCATCCCTACATTTGTGAGCAAACATATTAAAGAAAAATACTGATATCCATTTTCTCCTGCCCCAGTTTTAAGCCCTGCTATTAAGTTTGGAGCACAGAATGGGAACTCTGTGTCACATTCCTTCCACTGCATTTCCCATTCTTCTTCCCTGTTCCCTTTGGTGCAGAGGTTCACGATACAAATGTAATTGCTCTAATTTTTTCCACATCCTTTTGGGAGAGAGAATATTTCTTCTTTTAAAGGGTATTAGTAACCCTCTGGCAATTCCATTTATCTTTTCAGCACAGTGAATCTGCAAGTATCAGCTGGTGCTCGCTCTTCCTTTCACCCACTGCCACCGTGGAGCCCATAGAGCACCTCTGGAGAGGAGGTGTGCTACACACACACACACACTGTCACAGCATGGGGAACAAAACAACACACAACAACAGATGACAGTTTCATAAATATTGAAGGGCAGCTACTCTGTAATAATGTGGAGTTATCAACAGGCATATTTTATTTATAGAACAGACAGCAAAAGATGTGCTCATTTATTTGCCAAAGCTAAAATATTTCAGATATTTGTGGTGCAGCTGAGCAAGGAAGGGGTTAAAGCCAGGGTTTCTAGTGTAAAACAAACAAGGCTAAGCCCCAGTGTTTCTCCAAGGCTCCCTCCTTCCTTGCCCTCTGCAGAGGCTATAAATAGATTGCAGGAGAATAAAGGACAGGAGGGATCACACTAGCCAGTCCCTTCTGTTCTCCCTAGGGAAGGGGGGGTGGGGTGGTAAAAAAAAAAATAAAATCACCTATTTCAGATTATGAAGAAATTAACACCCCATGAAAAATCTAGAAGTGCTCTACTCCTAATTACAATATGCAGCCTTTCAGATTTATCATCATACTGAAGATTTGTCTTTGAATTCTCCTTTCCTTCCTTCGTATCATATTCATGCATATTCCCAAAGAAATACATATTTGCTGAATTTTGCAGTGATGTTTCCTATGGGCATCCCACAGACTGCCCGTAAGGACAAGAAGTGTGCATAGACAAGGGACTGTAGGTGGACAACATTGTCTTTCCTATGCTTCACTTTGTTAATTCTGAAAAAAAAACCAACCCAAACACCCCAAACAAACAAAACGCCCACCACCCTACCCTTAAATAGATCTGAAGATTACGAAAAACACTTTTTGGTCATCACCCCAAAAGATGAAGAGTCTTTACTCCAGCAGAGTCTTGTGGAGCAATATATTTAAAGGCAAAAGATTCAAATGGGAATGCTTCATCTACAGTGTTGAATACATCAAGGTAATCAGTCCTGACTTACCTTCCCAAGCTAGTTCTCTAACAGCATCACCAATTAGCAGAAAAGTTTAGGTATTATTTGCTTATATTTGAACAAACACAAGGTACCTCTAAAGGGAACCACCAACTCTTGCCTGCCATCGAAAAATCTTCTCTCCGAGTGCAAGCTGCTCTTAATAGCTGGTAAAGATAACACAGGCACCAATATCAGCTTTTCCAACTGAAACCACTGAAAATAACAACTTTTTCCGACTGAACTGCTGGGGTGGATTGTCTCCATCTCTCTGAGTGTGCCCCCCTGCAGCTTCCTCAGAGTGGGAGGCATGAGAAAAAAGATATCAAGGAACAATGTTTGGTAGTTACACTCAGGCTTCAAATATTGCATCTGGGGATAATACCCACAATAACTATTAGGGGAAAGTTCTTAATGAGCACCAGATACAACCCTGGCAAGGGTCAGAGTTTCTGTAAGATGTTACCTGCTGAATTCAAAACATGATTTGAAATAGAGGATAAGTAGGGGTTATCTTTTTTCTTATACTCTTACACAACTACCCCACAGTTTGTTTTCCCCGTGTCATGTCAGGCCAGCTGGCTCAGGCCCTCCTGCTTTGCCAGAAGGTCTGTCCTTGTGGTTTGCAGGCATGCCTTCCTTGGGAGGGAAAATGCTCCAGGTACTCAGCACCTGCACAAACACCCTTCACCTGCAGCCCTGGAAATGCAAGGGGCTGCCTTACACCTCAGGCATATGAAGAATACCTAAATTCTAACTTACTGCACTCTTCTCCTAAAAGGTTTTTTGGGGAAAAAAAAAATAACAAATCCATTCTTACACTCTCAAGATTCCTTTCTTTAGTATTTGTCTCCTTAACCCCAGTCACCTTTCAAGATCCCTAGAGTCTGCATGGATAGAACAGGCATAAGCACTTAATTGCAATAAGGCACAAGATTCATTAAGCATCCAGAGGGGAACTCGCATCACCCCTTCCTGGCAGACATCTGTGCTCTGGGAGGCTGCACGCACTACCCAGTTTGCAGCAGTTCTTGTCACAGACTAACTGAAGCTGCCCCTGGTTTGAGAAGGGGACTGAGCCAGGTGACCTCCAAAGGTGTCTTCTGACCTGCCTCCCCTGGCCCCAGTCCTACAATAACAAGCCAGTTATAAGGACAGCAGACCTGACACCTTCCTCCCAGGAAAGAGTCTGTAAGGCAGCAAAAGTCCTCTTATGGTATCCAGATAAACTAAGCTGCCATCCACAGGCTGCCCTGTTAGAGCAGAGAAGCCTCATCATGCAGAGGCACCAACACCCTCTTCTACTATAAAGCCTGATCTTAACTATCGCAGCTGAGTCTGCATCAAGTTTGCATTGTCCAGCCTCTCTGGGACCAAAGGAGAGGTTAAACACCATTGGTTATATGTGAAGCATGAATACTGTGAACAGAATGCTTTTACAATCCTTCAGTAACAACTTAAGTACAGAGGGGGCTATATAAAATGAAGGCCACAAGCATTTATCCATAAATGTATAAATTTATAGGCATTCTAATTTATAAGAGTTCATTTTTGTTCAGCTACATCATACTCCACCAATGCCATCTTTCAAAGATGAAGATCAAACTGATGAGCATGACCTTGAGTCCTCCACCTGTGGGGCAAGTGTGCACACCCCCATCCCCATCCCCCCATGTGCATTGCTCTGTCTGCACGTGCCAGGCCACAGCACACACATTTTGCGTTTCAATCTCTTGTTCACACGTTGGAAGCAGACAGGAAAAGTGATGGGTGTCCATGCAAATACCCAGACAGCCATTACTGCCATAGGCCTGGTCAGGATGAGACGTGCAGAGCCATTTCATTTTGTTCAGAGGCCCTGCAAGGGGAGTGAGCCAACATCCTAGGTAAGTGGGACAACATGAAAAAGAAGAGAAGGTATTATTGTTTTTAAGGTAATATAAATCCCAGGTCCTTCCTCCAGTTCTTTTTACCATGGTTGTCATGGTTGTCAGACCACTGACATAAAGAATGCAACAGACTTTCACAATAAAAGCCCTGAAGGGATGTGGAGAGCAGAAAGTACACCTGGTCTCATCTACCCAGTGACACAAAAATTCAGGGAGGCCTGGAAAAGGTGGGATTCCTGTTTCTCACATGTGACACTCCCACTTTCCCCCTCTCCCCAGAACATCACCTACCTACTCACCCCAGGGCTCTAAACTGGCTCTTCAAGACAGCAAGGAGAAAGCTGCAGAAGCCAAAATCACCTGAAAACTGAAGTGAGTACTGGTCTGTCCAGCAAATGACACTGTGAATTAATATCCAGTGCTCAGCTGGGGATAGCAGGTGCCTTTAGTTCAAATAACTCTTCTGTCTGGTTGTGGCAGGCTTCTCTGCTTTTGTTTCCAGTCCAGGAACAATTTCCTTTAGGTCTGGCATTTCTGCTCTTGGCATTGTTTTAAGGAAAAGCTGGTCTCATCAAAAGCACCTATGAAGTGGGAGTGATGTGACTGTGCCCCACAGAACGGCCAGGCTGGACAAGATCGAGAGGACCATGAGAGAGACAATATCCAGAGCAAGCAGCAGCATCTCTACCTCATCCCCAGAGCACAATGGGTCCTGAAAGAAAGGCCAACTGAGTGACCAAAACATGGAGAGATCCTTTTGCCAAGTGCCTGCTTTGTCTGATTACCAGAGCTCAGCAACAGATGTGTTGCTGTGTCTGTAATCAAACAGAAAGCCACTTTCTTGGGCTAGAGACAGAGGAAAACAAGCACACACAAGGTTGGGAAAAGTCTCAGCTTTTTTCCTCCTGCCCTCCTGCAGCTTCTGCTTGTGAAAGACACCTTAAACAATTTTGATTTCTGGAAATCCTTTCCCCCTGTATATATTTAGGTAGTTTTGAGAATCTGCAAGATGGAGAACCATACAGCTACAAAGGAAGTGAGCAGAGAAAGGAGATTGGTGTGAGATGCTTTAGGGAGAAAGAAAAGACTATAAGAGACAAGTAGTAAAGAGACCAGCTTCAAAGCATCACTTCCATATGACGTGAAAAGTCATCCCAGGAGATACCAGCACAGGAATAACACAACCCTTGCTCCTATAACATTTAGATCTCAAAAGGATGGGACTTAAAAAAGTTATCAAGATGTTAAACACCTTTATACAGATATTTCTGGCATGTACGTCAGAGAGCCTGGCAGTTTGGGATCTTGTCCAGAAGGCACCTTACTGTGCCAGAAGTCCAAGCACAGCCTGCCCAGTCTCCAAGATCTCTAGTGAGCGCTGTCTATCTGCACAGGGAACCACTCCCTGGGTAAAGCCAGGATATTTCACTGAATAGCCACCAACTTTGCCTTAAAACACCACCTGAAACTTTGCTACAGGTCCACCAAGTGCATGCTCCAACGGTAAGAACGTGTTTGTCCTATGTCAGTATCAGAGACCTCTTTTTAAATTCTGTTTTAGGAAGCACTATGAGGCCAATTTAACTGCATAGCTAATACAATGAGTATTTTTCTTTGCAGATTACCGCCTCCAACGTGCAGCTAGCCAGTAATAACCTGCCCTAACTTGTCTTTTCTTATTGTCTCACTGGGGAACCAGAACATTTAGCAGGAATCTTCACTCCCATTTACGGGTAGGAAACCCAGCTACAAAGGGATTAAGGAACACAAAAGCTTGCAAAAGAAGGCAGAATAGTAAAATGGACTGGAAAACTCCTCTTCTGTCCTTTGCCATCTTCATGCCTGGAGTTAATACCACAGCCTTAAACACGTGCAGTTCTGTGATAAATAGTATTTCCTACCTCTTGGTCTTTGACCAAAAACATAAACACAAATAGAAGAGCTTGTAGACTTCAGTATAATGATGTTTTAAACTCACACGTCAGATAAACACTCCCCAAAACAGTAGTAAGTGTATTTCTCTCACTTAGAGCCCTTAATATCCTCACCACAAACACAATGAAAAAAGCCGAAACTACTCATTTCATTACCTACTGCTCTCCAGATTAATCTCCATTCTGTGCTGCACAATGACAGGGTCACCATGGGGTTTCCATGCCACTGGGGCTGTGTAAGCAAGTACGCAGCCTGTACAAATAAAAGCAGGGGAATTCTTTATTCTCAGTCTTCCTAACCTGGAGTTTAATTCCCTTTCTTTTGTAAAATGAAAACCAGTCTTGTCTCAGAACATAAATGATCAGTGCCAGCTTTCCCAAAGGAAAACTATTACAACTGTGTACAGCTTCTGCCAGAGTTAAAAATCTTTCTTAGAAGGATCTTGGCTTAAAAGTAAGCTCCGAGTGCTCCAAAATAGTCACAGATTGTCTAAAAACGAGCAGGTGCCTCATGAAATGAAGATTAAGATTTAGAGTCAAAATCTGGTGCCCTTCAGGCAAAGGATCCCCAAGGCAGAAGCTCCTAAAGCGGCTTTTGTTAAGGCTTCATAAAAGTACTGGGAGATTGTCAAAGACTAGGGAATGCGATTGCAGCTCTTATTACACCTCAAACAGCACCTGTTACTCTGAGTTTATCCCATCTATTTCATGAACCTACCACTCCTTCAGGCAAACACTTATGAAGAAGCCAACACCCCTTCACTCACAGGGTATTTATTCAGAACTGTAAGTGAGGGAATCAGGCTGGCTCTGGGTACAGCACAGGAGTGAGCTTTCCTCTGCTGGAGCTGAGCAGCAGTCAGCCTTGCATCCCTGGCACCAATGGGATTCCACCACATGGGCACATGCCAGAAATGGTCTTCTGCTTGGCCTCTTCCCACCTGAGGGGAGTGACACGCAAGTCCACGATGAGAACTTGTCCACCTCCAACTACCTGCATGTTGGTCAAGGCAGAATTTGAGCATAAACAACCCAGCAGAGTTCAGAATGGTCACATTAGCCCCTCTCC
Organism: Scolopax mira; assembly: GCA_004320125.1. Classification (NCBI taxonomy): domain Eukaryota; kingdom Metazoa; phylum Chordata; class Aves; order Charadriiformes; family Scolopacidae; genus Scolopax; species Scolopax mira. The sequence goes on along the minus strand of BJBW01000639.1, from coordinate 340,167 downwards.
CATATCTGTGTGCACACTGTTCCCACATGAATGAGGGTTCCTTGTGGCCCTGCCATCTCCTGCTCCAGGGAGTTGGGCATGAGAGTATGGCTCATCTCTCCTGGGGTGCTGTCCCCCAGAATCCCTGTTCTTCAGGGAAAAACAGACCTCCCTGCCCCATAGCATGGGCTGAGTCCCTCTTCTTGCCCCCCCCAGAAATGGAGGGAAGCAAACTCAAATGCCAGTCCTGCTACAGAAAGTATGAAATACAGCTGTACAGAAGCCTCCCCCAGGCTGGGCCCGTGAAAGGTACATAGCACAGGGACTTCTGGGCGACTCTTCCTCCTCCCACCCTCCAAAAGTTGAGCGCTGAAAATGCTAGTGACTCAACAGATTGAGAAGGGCAGAGAGCTGCCCAAAAAGCAATGAAATGGAATAGAGGGAATAGACAGGCCATTTTTTCCTCTCCTTGAATTTTTTTGTAGCTAGAAGTGAATAAAACGACTGAGATTGGGGAATATAGATAGCATCTGAGATTTCTCACTGTCCCTGTCAACAACTTTCAGACATTTGAAAGCACAGCCATAATTCTCCTTTCACTGCAGCAGAGAATATGAGAGTGAAACACACAGAAGCCTTCATTTTTATTTGGAGATCAAATCTGTTCCCTCCCAGACCCTTCCTAACCCACAGAGAGATGCTGGGCGAGGCTTCAAGAGCTCACCTGAGCCCATCAGTTCTGTGCCAAAGAACTGATGATAACTTCTGGGAACAACCTTCTGCTTAGCTTAAAACGCCAGGTTGATCACTGTGTTAATATATAGTTAAGGTACACTGGCTAGTCAGTTAAGGTACACTGGCTAGTACATACCTAGTTCAGAGCAACTCATGCTTGCAAATTAATAAAAAGTTAATAAAGTTAGGCAGACAACTTTCTGTCGTCATTAAATATCCTAATAAACACGCTCTCTTGTGTCAGCCTTTAGGCTGGATCCATAACCTCCCCAGACTGCATCCTTCTCCCACCTTCCTGCAGAGAAACCCCTCAGCTGCACTCTCCTGAGGCACACGCCCCAGGTCTTCTCTTGGCACAGGCCACATTCATTCCATTCACATCACCACACTCACCAGCATGACAAGCCCTGCAGTGCTCCGCTCGGCTTCGCCTTGCCCAGCTCTGGCACCACAGTCAGTCTCCCCATCTCCCCAACAGCCAGGGACAGGACTGGCAGAGATGCAAGCACGTCATGGAGTTTAATCCTTTATTTCTACAAGGAACTTCATTTCTCACAAGCAATTTCTTATCTGCACCACTTAAAGTGTTTAAAGATATTACATCTTCCAACACCATAAGGTACTACACTCTCTTGTGAAACTGCAAACTGTTTACGGATAAGTCTTCGAGAAAAAAAGGTAGAGATCAGAAGCAGGGGATGGATGAACAGCACCACCATGGCAGAGAGGCAGCTTCTTGAGAGAGACTACAAGCCTGCAATCATGTTTTCACATCCTTCCTCCCAGGGAGGGAAAGCTTACGACAGCCCTACTCATCACAGAGAAACTGCCTCCAAGGAAAATAAAATCATGTCAACAGAGACCTGTTCAAGTACACATCTACTGTGAAAAGACTGTCCCAACCTGGCCCCTGGTAAAAATATTCCATCTGCTCAGGTTCTCACCTATTATAGAAGGAAGTCATGGATGTTTTCACTTCATATCTCCATACTTATCACCACTGGGAGAGGGAAGGAACAAAGGACTCAACAGCATTTCAAATGTGAGGTAACTATATTTTGATTTTCCAGGACAGCAGCAAGGTGGCTGAAATAGGCACATCTCCATAGGCAATCAGTGACCCAGTGATCATCATGCCTTTTGAGAATGTTGTGGTGTTTACAGCTGTGTAGAGGTTAAAATCAGCCACTGTCAGCTTCTATAGACTGTAAAGAAAATATGATATCAAACACTTCTATAGGCTTCCTTTCAGAAATAGGACTCTCACACCTAGGTCTCTCTTATTTATTTTCACTGTCACACCAAGCACATGCTGAGAAGTAAGAATTGCCCCAACCTCTCGCTAGATAACCCAGGGGAGTTTCCCCTCATCACCCACAAACTCTTCCACATGATCCCTGCTATTCATGCACTGAAAACAACTATCAGGATGCTTTATCTGAGAATTCTTGGCTTTTTCATTCCTTCAGAAAGAGATAGTATGAAGCAAACTAGTTCATCACCTTTTCCCTATAGTATATAAATATTCAACACCCACTGACAGCTCTGGATAACGTGAAAAACAGTTACATTTTCAGTGCAAGCATTTGTTCTTCCCTAAAGTAAATCTGTTTTTTTATACTATCTAGATTTTCCCTTCAACTGTTTGAAGAACAGATATTGGTCTTCCTGAAGATGACCAGAAACAGAAGACCTGTATCCTTTTCTCACAGTGTCTGCTGGAACACCACATGCTTTTTTCTTGCCTTTTCTGTAAATAAGGAAGCAATATCAAGATATTTCAAGTATTTATGTTTCAGTATCAAAGGCAAGCTTCCAAGGTGTGGTGGAAAGGTGTTCGGCCTGTAGCCTTTCATTTCAGCTCTCTGTTCCAAAAGCAGTTTCTGCAATGAATAGTTCTGAAGTATCTGTGCAAGCTGGCTTCTCTTCTGTACATCTACAAAGTGCTGAACAAAACCACAAACCAAAAGGCACAGCCCAAATAGCAGTATTCCTTGAAAAAGGATAGCCAGCAGTGAATGGAGTTCATTACATCACCTCATTGCATCATGATTAAGATCCCAAGAACAACTAAGGAGTTACCAGCAGCATTCCAAGACTGCCTAAAGGAATAAATACCAGAGCATGCCTTTTTGGAAAATAAACCAATCCATCGCAGTATGCCATATACCGATTATTACAAATATTTTATTTCCTTCTTCATTAATATATGCAAAGCAATCAGATTAGAGCCACAGGAGGTAATGAAAAACCAACTAAGAGATAAGAGTCTTTTTGTGTGGTTATGCTATCCATGTTTACTTCCCATTTTAAAAGGAGACCTTGAGTCTGCTTTTGCAGTGCTTGGAGTAAATGTGAACTATAAAATTTTCAAGACAGGGAGAACCATCCTGTAGAAGGAATATTGTGATCCCTTAAATAAAGCAGAACCCTGACATGATGAGCCTCATTGTCAGGCTAAATGTAAAGCCAGAAGAATCCTACAGAGAAAGGATACGATAAAGACTGAAAATGAGGGTCAAAGTATTTGGCAACAGTCTTGATATAACCAGGCAGCTCAAAAGATGTAAGGAAAGCTAAGTTTGTGGGGGTGGAGGATCTTATTTGATGAAGGGTTTCTCATACATTTTCCCCATCTGTGTTATCTAGTCTAATAAAAATGTTATCTCTTCCTACAGACCCGGTGTCTGAACAGTCTCCCCGTGCAAGGGAACTATGTCCTTAACACAGCGCATGATGCTGTAACCAGGTCTCTAAGAAAGAAAACCATAGGAGACAGCCTTGGGCTGCACAAAGACACTGGGGAGGAGCAAGCAACCATCCTACCTCCAAATTTGGTATTCCTCCTAGAAAGATCTTGATAACACTGAATCTGTCCAGAGCTGTTGGAATGGTTTAAGCATGGAGAAACATACCATTTTAGGGAGAGGTTCCAGGGTCTCAATCTGTTCACCTTATCAAAGAGAAGAGTGAAAGGTAACTGGATCAAAGCAACTAAATGCCATCACAGAAACAGAAATTTGATAAAAGTCTACAGAACCTTAATAGATAAAAGGGGAAGGCTGAAAGGCAGAACTTTTAACAGAGAAGTTAATTAACAACTGAAACTGCACATTGCTGACAATTGTCAAGTTAAGATGGGATACTCTTCTAAAACATTTTTTTTTTATTTCAAGCTGGAATTAATCCAGAGAAAGCCTACATGAGAGATCACAGCTTTCTGATTTTTATAATCTCTGAATGCAGAGAAGCAGCACTGGATTTCAGGAAAGCAAAGCTAAGTCAATTCAAGAAGAAGCACAGGAATAGCTCACTAATATTAACTGGAATATTTGCATGAGCAGGACTGCACTCACATTGAGCAACATGCAACCAAGGGGCTTGATAAAAGTGACAAGCACAGAAAATAAGGCTGAAGAAACCTACTACCTAATAAAATTAAGGTGAAGTAGGTTGATTCAGTCAGGAAAAAAGCTGACATGCCTGAAGTAAGATGTAGCCAATAGACCTTTCATACAGATCAAATATAACAGGAGCGAATAAAGAGGTTATAGCGTATTATTTTTCTTCTGAGGTAAAAAAACCAAGCTCAGTGTTCTGACTGGCAGGTATCACTGGCTCTTGTTGGAGGCCTCAACAGGAGAGACTGCTGTCTCCAGGCGGAGAGCTGGTATAGCATGGGATTACTGCTTTGGACACTGATACTGTGATGCAAATTCTTTATTTTTAATAGCCTTTATTTAGCACTGTGAGAGTTTCACAGGTTGATTTATGAATCAATGAAGCTGAAAAATGTTAAGCACCCAGATTTATGCTTAGAAAAAGTTTAGGCTGATCCTGAAAGAAAATTCCAGGCACTGTTCTCTGTTTGCTTTGAAACCTGCCAGGAAAGCTGTTTACCAAGCATCCCCTAGAGAATAATCTGGACTACAGAGACTACCAACCTAGGAGACACACGACTGTAGGTATTCCCCACTCTTCTCTCCTGAAGTTTGCAGACCATATATTGGATGTTTGGCAATGGTACTTCCTTCTGTATCCTCTACCTGTTGTGAAAGCAACTGTGGCTTTTTCAGTTATCTGGAAGTTGATTTGTTGCTTTAAAAAAAGCACCTGCCCCATAAGTCTGTCTTTTTTCACTGTGCTGCAAACATACACAAGATGTTTATGATAGCAAACAGCGGGAGTGTTGAGGAGTCTCACCAGCTCTAATTAAAGTAGGCTCATCATACATTTTTACCCATGTAGAACTGAGCTTGCTTATTTGTTTAAGTGCACAGGCTTAGCTTGCAAATACCAAAATACAGGTGTCTGTATATGACAACTGTGAGCTGCTGAGAAGGGAGTTTTCTGTTAATCCTTTTGAGCAGATGTGTTGGAGCAGATCAAAGAACACAAGCTCCTACAGGTTGGACTAGCACACATCCTGGGGACACGGCAGGGAAACACTCACTGCTTCCCTTACCAGGGAGAACACCATTAGGATGAGCACGTTAACAGGCATGCTCAGACTCTTATCCCCACCAGTCAGCAAATCCACACTACTTGTCTTGTTACTGGCACTACCCTGGTTCCCCAGAACACAGCCAGTGCCCCGTAAGACTCTGTGATTTTTCAAGGGAGCAGAAGCTACCACAGTGTTATGAAAGATGCTCCTGTGGGATGCAATGCAAAGGAGGGAGAGAAGTTCAGTCAAGCAATGGACATTCCCCCCCTTGCTACTGGTGCTGGGAATGGAGCAGTGACGTCTCTTCACATAAGCCCCAGAGGTGCATGGATGAGGCAGCTCTGCAGGGACATGGCAAGGGTTATAAACACAATTTCATTTTGTTTCTATAGGTGAACAAACGTTGCTCTGGTAGGAGTCCAGTGGCACTGCAGCCTACAACCTGCCTGCAGCATACAGGCTGCTTCAGCCAACAGCTGTGCTGTCAGCACAAATAATTACCAGAGACAGACCACCAAGCAAACAAGCCTTTCAAATGAACCTCGTACTTCCTGTGTTTCCTCCAAAGAAAACATTCCAGCAGTGGAACAGTCAGGCCATATCAAAAGTACCTTCAGGACCAGGGCTTCTTCTGAAACCCATCTGCAAAGACAGAGAGCTCAGGATAACGAATCACTGTCCCATACGAAATAAGAAACGAGAAGCAACAAAGGTGAGTCCTGACACCAGCCTGTATCTCATCTGTCCTGTCCTTTTTCAATCACTGCAACGGTCTGGAGCACCTCAAAGATTTAAGCATTCTTTTGAATATTATAGATGAAGAAGGTGTTTGACAGAGCAATCTTCCTCTGCATTAAATCGAGTTTTAAACAAACTCTCTCTAGAATCTCCTGAAGGTTGACAGGATGACAGTGAAGACTTCCAAAATTATGGCTAGTTGTTTCAAATCTTGCCTTTAAAATTTTGCAATGGGCAAATCAGATGTATCGAGGTGGAGGGCTGCAACTTTCTGCAAAGGACAGAGTCTGCATCCTCCTTTCATTCCACATGGAAAATGAGGCCCAGATGAATGTGTTAGCTGTGAAGAAACAGAGAAAGGACAATATTTGTGTATTCCAGTTCAGCTTTTTCAGGTTCATGTGTAGTTCAATGACTGCTGTGCTGAAATATCCAGTTTTCCAGGGATTTCTCCATCTACTGCAAACAGACTGTGTGTTTTTTTCTCTTCCACAGCCAATATGACCTCTGCTATTTAAGGCCCTCTAAATCTTTCTTTCACCAACAGCTTTTCTCGTTAGGTTGCCAATCTTTAACATTGGCATAAACATCGTTCCCAATGATGTTTAGATCCAACAATCTTTTTTTTAGTACCCCTTGAGAGTTACTGCAGTGAGAGTTTAAGGAATGTAAGCAAATGAGATGGAGTGTGTGGCAGTCAAAATGACAGATGAATGACATTTGGAAAGGCCTGACAGTTAAGTGGAGATATATGTAAACATCCATGCTCCCACTCGTTGAACCCAGTCGGCACAAGGAGCTTGACACCACTGGACAGACAGGCTGCCTTAGCTGTAATAACCAGCTGTGGGAACACAGCATTTGCTTGACAGGGTAGCAAAACTTCTGCAAAATGATACAAATCTCCAGAAAGGTATGACACTTATCCTGGGAGAAAAGGTAAAAGTTAGCACAAGCTTTGTTTTGCTCTGAGCAAGCATTTCTGCACAGATGTGCTACTCCAGAGCGACGGTACATGCTGTTAGACCCCTTACCAGCAGTTTACACAGGGGTTTACAGAGTTAAACATGAAGCACTCCTTCTCCTCAAGGTGCTTACAGCCCAGAGCAGCACACAGATCGTGCAGAGAAATTAAAAACAGAACTTGGGGAAAGGAGGGGTGTGAGATAATGTATCATTTTATATGGCCAGTTAAACATCAGCATTCTGCTATCACTACAGCACAAGAGGGGAAAGGAAGGAACAGGGCACTCGGGAATAAGGACCAACTGATGAATGCAGGAAGCCCATTTCCAAGGCAGCGAAGAGGGGAGACAGTACACAAGAATAATGTGGCTTTAAAAACAACATGAAAACAAAAAGGCAGTGCACGCAGTGAAAACTCAAAATGGCAGTAAAATGTCCCGTGTTACACAGAAGGGACAGAGATTGTTGAGAGAGGGCATTTGGCAGGCACAGAGGTAAGTGATGATGGGCCGGTGCCACATTATCGTTGCATACACGAAACCAATCCTTGTGGTAGCAAAAAATAAATCTCCTGCTTTGCAGAAAGACACCATGCATGGGCAATGAAGGTTGCTGATGGTTCCTCTAGTCTTGGGACAGCATATTCTGAAGGACCTCACTTCCTGAAAGAAATGGCAGTAAGATTTGCGAGCGGCTATTAGGGTTCTGTCAAATTAATGAGTCTTAAGGGTATGGACTTCTTCTCATGAATACAATAAACTGCTGCTATACTGATATAAGCTCTTTCCAGTTCAAATATTGATAGAGGACTTGTGATCTACACTGGCATTACAATTTATGCCCAGTCTGGAGACATCCCTTGTTTTATAGACATAAGGCTAACAGGTTGGTTAGAGGTCAAAAATGAAGAAACAATTTTCATCATTCTTGATTATCTTTGAGAGATCCTGAAGCAGATGGAAGCTGCTCAGCCATTCAGCCAGTGTTACATATTTCACTCTGACAAGGCTCTGGCATCATGAGCACAGGGAAACCTGAGCAAGAGCATTTCCTCCCATTTAAACCTTCTTTATTATTAAATCTTTCAGTCATCAGCAGAGCATTTCTTTGGTGAGTTGTGTTTTTTCTTAAGCAAAATACAGTTTAAGGTACCTCCTTTTTACATACTCAGAGTCTTGTGACATGTTCTGGTTTTAATTAATAAGGCTGCTGGATGCTGTGGATCACTGTAAGATAAAACTAATTCCTCTTCAGCCAGGCACTGCTAGTACATAGTCCCATATATCCCCAGGTATTCGCTAGTGGAATGAAAGCTGGTTACAACTATCTGCCTCAAAATTAACTGACAGCATCAGTGCAGATGCAATTCATGACAAGCTCCATCTCTCAAGTCACTAATAACTGTTTAACTTGATTGCCTGGTTTGCAAGGTAGCCCACCTCGAGCTGCTGGCTCATGTCACAACAGACATTTAAATAATAAATGGTAGCTCTATTTTATTCAGTGAGGCACAGTTGAGGCTTTGCTAAATTTAACCATCCAATTAACCTAGCAACATCCATGATTTGAGAGTTTTCAGAGTTCACTACTTTTGAGGATGAAAGCTCAGTTACACCAATTAACATTCTCTCTCCAAACTGCACAAGCAGCTACTTCCCAGGTCTTTTTGTGGTTTGAATGGTAACGATTACAACCGGGAATCTAGCATCATCCTTTTAAGACTCCCAGATGAAGCCGACATTCTTCCAGGTAATGCCAGCCCCCTGGCTTGCTCTGGGCTCACATAAAAATAGACATATTCTGCTGCTTTACCAGTGGTGAGAAACTGTTGCTGGCAAAAAATAAAACAAAACAAGTTTCAAAGACAAGTTAATTTTGTATGAAATTAACTATGATGTCTTAGCCCAAACCTTTTCATTAGCTGCAGCACACAAAACAGTCACCATTTCTTTTTAACCTTAGGCTAACACAAAAATCACACATCTCCTGCTGGCACAACTGCACACATTTCTTCTGCAACCTCAGTGCAAGAGACAGTATGTCCAGAGATGGGCAAAGGAAATTCTTCAGGTCACTTCAACCCAAGATAAATACATGTCTACAGTATCTGAGCAGCAATCACAGTGAATCCTGTTACATCCAGCTGGCTTTCCCTCTCTATCACAAACAAAGCTGTCTTTATAGAAAGAGCTAGCTTGTAGCATCTCTCCTTCGGTTTATGCAGATCACACTGCAGAGCACAAGAGTGCTCTGAATATTAAGCTACTGCATCTAAGTTTTAAAAAAATAAATAGATAAACTGAAGAGGAAAAACAGAGGATACTTGGCAGATACTACCTGGCTATTTTATTCAAAACCTCTGGTATATCCTCACATGTCTTTGAAGTAGGACAAGAACAAGAACTGCCCTGAAGCAGTGGGGTTTGAGCAATCACTTCCCAGCCAACACAGCTGCTACAAATTCAGAATGTTTGCCTTTCATTTACCTGCCCCCAAGAACAAAAATACAAAGGATATCATACCCTTGAGGCAGTACAGGAAATACAACTTTCCCAAACCCTGCTCTAAAATTCTGGGAATTTGTAATGGGTTTTAAAAGATTCATCCCCAGATTTCACAAGGATGGATTCTTTCCCGGACCTCTTCAGTTTAATCTCCATAAGCCTGGAAGTTAAATCTTCATCTAGAGCGAATATATTTTACCACTGTAATCTAGCTACGAATATTTACACAATTTGCCCCAAATTCTCTCATTACAGCTGCCATTCTCAATTATTCACAGGTAGTGGTACATGCAGTTTCCGTGGAAACCTGCAGCTCACGACCAACTGATGCGCAGCCAATTGCAGGCAATGGGCACTCGAGCAGAACTGGTCTGCTGTGTAATTATGCTGGTATTTGACCACCTCAAACGTACAGGTAGCAAAGGACTAGTTTACATTTCAGTGTCTAAATTTCAAACATCTTAACTATTCCAGGAAGCAACTAAGACTCCATATCTCCCAAAGCATAATAAATTTGATGAGGAGGCTGTAACTTTTACGACACATTGCATTTTCAACATTTCACTATCATTTTCTGTATTTACCATTGAAAGTAAATGTCAAATTACACTACCATAAAGCTGGTCATAAGTGATTCACTCCATTACACTTCAGGACCTTCCCTACTTTTAACTAGTGAATCTGTGCCAGTAATTTGCCTGAGAATGTACTGGGGTTTTGGTTTTGCTTTTTTCTTTCTTTCCTTCCAGCAGTAGCTATTTTATTAAAAAAGCGAATATTCACATGATAAAACTCCATGTTCCTTTAAGCTTCTTTCAGCATTTAACATCCTGAATGTTGCAGAGCCTCAACAGCAGGTATCTTAAAAAGATTTGAGAAGCTCCTTAGGAATGCTCTTTGGGTTATACTAATGCAGAACAGAATAGCAGTATATCCTTGTCAGGCAGAGCTGTGAAGACGAGCAATATTAAATTGCTGAAGCCTGGCCATACAGTGAGGGCTGCCCAGTTATTACCCCGTGTTCTCTAAGACAACAGACTGCACAATTTTTCTGTTTGAAAGACTCACATTTCTCCCTGATATACAATGTTCTACTGAGGTGCTGACTCTCTCCAGGCACCAACAATGCTTCATCACCCACACACTGTATTTCTGTATTTTCAGGCAAGCTCCTTCACATTTTTTCCCATACAGTGCCCCGGGCTAAGGCAGAGGCTCTTCCATAGCACACATTCAGCAAGACACAAGCCTCCAAAATTGGTTTTCCCGCCTGATCTCCTCAGGAGTCAAATAACGATTATGCCGTAACCAGATAGTCCTGGTGATCATTTTGTCTCTGCGTTACCCTGTGCCATAGATACAGGTTGTTTCATGGGGTCTTCTATGAGGCTCACCAATCAGAACCTTCATCACTCTGATGATGCAGTTAACAATGGCTCACAAGGTTGCTGTGCCCTCTCCACAAGCTGAACCTTCCTCCTCTGATGCCATCCAGGAAACCAACTCAAGTTGCAGCACAAGACAGACATCGCACTTCACTTTTTTTATCCAGGACTTTTCCACTTAGAATACTCTCAAGATTCAAGTAGCAGATTATGTTTCTGGTGTAAAAAAACTATTGAGTTAATCCCACATGAAGAAGAGCTGCCTCGGGTACAGTTACAGAAGTAGCACCCCTGAATCACATCTAGATGCTAGAGCAAGGGACGCTGCTCTGACTGCTGGAAATGCTCGGCACTAAGAAATGAAGCTCTAACTAAAGGCAACAGATTACAAACATTTGTTGCTCCTGCTTTGGTCCGAATTTAGAATTTGCCAAATATAATTTCCAAACCATTTGGTTTGGAAAATCCTCAGAGCTCATAGAGGGAACCCTCTACGCATCACTTAAAACCAGATTGGTGAGGTACTTGGCAAAATATGTTTATGAAAATGTTGGGAGAGGAGCAAGTGTGATGCCCACCCTGCACTGCTGCACAGAGCAGCTGACATGATACATGCAGACAAACATGTCCTGAATAACAGAATTATACTCCCCTTTCCAAAAAGCATCAGCAGATGATAGGCAGACCTTTCTTATAAAAAATACTGTGGTATGTGAATAACCAAAAGGCTGCTATTAATTCTATTGTTTAAAGTTACAATCTAAGACAGCTGACCAGTGGACTGAAGATAAGCACCATCAACCTAAGGAGCTGGACTTCTATTTCAAACAAACTTCTGCATATTTACTCACTTAAATGGTACTTGGTAAATGGAAAGGCAGTAGCATTTAAATTAGAAACAATGTACACTTCCCCTCCTTGCCTGGGACTGAAAAATAGCCTGGGAGACACACCGGTGATGGGGAGAAACACCACCAAAACTTCCTATAGTTTAGCCATAACTCTACTGAAACTCGTGTTTAACTACAAAGCCTCATCTCTAAAGATCACAATCTTTAATGAGTATCTGTCGAGAACGTCTTGAAGACAGAATGGCCTACTACAAGAAATGCCAGAATAACTTAAAAAATTCTGAAAGGGTCATGCTAACAGTAATGCTACAGAGTCATTGTTAACTGCGTAACGATGGAGTCTGAGTAATTTCTGCTGGTGAGTCTTGTGTCTGCACCACTCTACCTGCTCCTCCATAGCAGCTGTAAATTAGCAATTAATGTCACAAGGAGAACGAGTTAAAATTTGTTATTTGGCAGTGAGGTCCAGTTTCTGAAAATCCAGCACTTCATGTCTCAATAAACTGAAAAGTTCATAAAGTAATGAATCACTAGGTTATATTCAGATTCTGCAGATTCATTTTTCAGCCATAGAAAAACAACACTTGCCAGGCTTAGAATAGCAGTGCTGATCTAGAGGACAACGGTGCTGCAATTTTTTAAAAAATGTATACCATAAAAGAACAGGTTAAGTGATAAGAGAAGGCATTTCAATTCTATGCTTCAATGAATGTTAGTGACACAGTTGTTAGGAAGGTGGAGAAGATGAGCTGTCAAGTTTTGTGACTTAACTTATGTTTCAGAGAGTTTTGTTAAACGCACCATTATTTTTTTTATGGACACCTTTTATGCATTTGCCATTGGTCGGGTGAGGGGACCATATGGCAGGACAGGACTAGACAGGACACCCCTGAGGTCTTTTGCCTTTCTGTATATAAAAGAGCAACAAAAGATCAAAAGGACCCTCTCTGTCTGGCTCAGCTCCACTCGCTTCTCAATTTACTCCATAACTGCATAACTGACAAATAACATCTCACTTGCGTTAGGACTAAATGTTCTAAGAAAAAATGGGAAGCTGGCTTCAATCAAGTATCGATGGGTTACTGTCTCTTACTGTCCTTCATTTGCACCAAGTCGCTCAAAATCTTGAACTGGGGAGCCTGAATTTTAAGTAGGGCAGGTCCAATGATCCAGAGCTGAATTTTAGCAAGGTGCCATTGTAGGGAGTGTAAAACCACCTTGGTGCTTGGCAGCTTTTGAGATTTCCCTTTGCTGGGCAAAGGCCCTTAGGTCAAGAGAAGAGGGATTTGTGTGCTTCTGCTGCCAAAATTGATGTAAGGAAGACCTGGTGCAGCCTTCCACAGCTGCACAAAAAGCCTTAGAGCTTTTTCTCCTCATCATGGCTACTGAGGCAAACTGCAAAGCACATCCCGCTGCAGGCCTGCTTCACAAACACGAGAGATTTTAGGATTATAAATAACAAAGACAGGCTACTGCTGCAAACTGTGCAGAATTAAAGAGGCAACATCCAGCAGATTATATTTGAATACAAGAGAGTACAAGTAATCTGAATACAAGGAACTTGAAATTAACAAAAAGAAAAAAAGTTCCTGTGAGTTAACTGAGGCCAGTTCCTTCCTAGTGCACATCACAACCTCCCCGTGGTTTCGGTTTCTATCTAGTCTGACCCTGTCCACTGACTCACCTGGACAAACAGAGATTCTAGAGTTTTCCAGATGTGTTCTTGGTTGCCACAGGAACAAGCAAAAAACATGCTCCATGAGCAAGATGGGAGACAGTCCTGGAAGATGGCAACTCAAAGGGCTCACAATATTCACTGTGCATACTGTCACGGAGAAGGTAAAGCAACTGTGGGGTGCTGCCCATCCTACTGGATGAGGATGCAGGATTTTGCTGCTCTGAACAACACATGTGAGATCACAGCTAACCAGACCAGCACTTGCTAGTACAAAAGACACACACAAGGATGGGTGTAATAAAGAGCTATTAAATCCAGAGTCTTTTCTAATAATAACAATCCACTGTCCCTTCTTATACAAAGACTATGGGGCATCAAATATTATTAACAATTAACAGGTATTTTTTCACAGAGCACAGAGTTAAGCTGCGCAACATCTTGCTATGGGATATTATGCACACTATAAGTTAAAAGTTCAAAGAGTAACTAGATATTTCTTTCACTAGCTTGACTAAAACCACTATTTCTAGCTCAAAAATGTCCGAGGTACACATCAGTAAAGGCTAGAGAAGCATAGATTTGGAGGACTTGTTGCCACAAGCATGCTCTACACTTACACACCCCTGGCATCCAGCACTGGCTCCTGGAAAAGACAAAAGGACAGACAGACTGACCTTCGGTTTGAATCATTGGGGCTGTTTCTTAATGCAGGAAGATATGGTGTGAATTGCAATGCATGCATTTCCAGAAGAGCACAGATATAGCACAAGATGTCAAGATGAGCTTCAAAAGCAAGCCAGAAGCTAGAAAACAGGCCACACAACAGGGACTTACCAAGCACAAGCTGCTCAGCATGTTGAAGAGAATTTCTAGAAGTGTATGTGGAACAACCGATCTCAGGGGGACAGGGCAGAAAAGAGGGTTTACAGTCTCAGAAAGAGTCAAATGGCTTCTATTAAACTTGAGATTATACAGTTTAAACTAGAATTAAATATTAATTATTGGAATGAATTGAACAGATATTGCTGGACTCACAGTTGCTTTGCACTTTTTTTGATGATACAGTATTTAATTTCTTAAAGACATCCTTTAGTTTTCAGAAATATCTGTATGGCTGAAACAAAGAAGATGCAAGTGAGAGATGCTAGACACCTTCTTACCACAGATCAAATTGGAAATGGATACAGAGCCAGGTATGTTGGCTAGTATGTGCTTGAACTGATGCAGTCTGCTCTCCCTGGATAGTCCCTGGAAGGCCTAAAGGGAGAGGAGTCTTATGGGCTTGTCCGCAGTGGAAAGTGGTATTAGAGACAGAATGTAATCACAAGGAAATGCATTAACTACACAATACAGGCATAACCTTACCATAATTTGAGTGGGCATAGCTTGCCTTATCAATGCAAAGCCATGCTTCATCAGACAGACAACTCCTCAGACTTCTGCTTTGATCAAATACAAGTCTCTAATAAAGGCCAGTCTGAAGAATGGTTTGAATTAGGGCAAGAGGCTAGAGGTAGGTTTAGCAGTCAAGCTGTTTTACAGTGTTACTGCCCATTCTTGACTTGCTGGTGCAAATCAGCCTGTAAAGTCAATACACTGACAGTTTTTGAGATCTTCTGGGACCTGCTATGACGAGAAGCTTTAGATAAACTGAGTAGTTAGCACTCAGCTAGGAACTAAGTCAACATCATCTCAGTCAAACTTCAAAAATTAAAATTCAGAATCCTGAGGAAGTTCAGGAAACCAGCAAATCCTGCTTTTGAGCCCAACATGTTCCTCATGACTCAGTGCAGGAAATAACCCCATCTGCTGCACACAAACACCAGGAGAAGGCACATGACATTGAAAAAGGTGGTAGCCTGCAGAAAGAGACAGACATTGCAACTCACATTCTGCAAGGCCAAAGTTGCTGGGAAAATCAAATCTAGCTATCTGAAATATGGATAAAAGTAACCAAAAAAAGTACAAGGAGGACCAAAAGACTTTCCCTCTGCCAACCACAACAAATGTCTCGGTAATACAAAATGTCAGTTGGCACTTGAAGCGCAGTGGATGGCCAGACTGAAAGTGCATTTTTGAATCATTAACACATTGGGAACACACAGATGTGCAGTACAGCTACATCTGTGCATTGTAATTTCTACAGTAGTCACAACTTAATGATTCATCAATTGTGACAAGATCAATGAACCGAATTGAACAACAAACTAAACCTAGTAAATTCATGCCCAGGGCAAGAGCTAAGGGTTTATTTTATTATTTTTTTAACACTTCTATTATTTTTAGTGTCTAATTAGTAAAAACATGAATTCTCCTGAATCTTTTTCTTTTTTTTCCACCCTTTTGAAAGTCCTACTGCAAAAGATAAAGATTTTATTCATGTTTGCTAAATTCAAGTCTAGATATTACTCATCTGATCAGCAATTTCTTGCTCAGGATTATGAGCACATGGCAGGCAGAAGTTATAACGCTAGGACGTGTGCTACATGCCAATCAGGTGGATTCTGATTAAGCTTACTACCTCTAGGCAAAACAACTGCTATTTCTTCCACCAGGCCACATTATTCCTGCAGGCAAAGCATCAGCTAAGGTTCTCTGCAATGATACTTTTTGAAAGGACAAATGCATATCCAAAATCAAGCAAGCAAATAATTTCTTTGTAAAGAACACACACTGAGATCCCCCTGGCCTCAACCCATTCAACAGCTGAGTGCTGGCTTTGCTGATGAAACATCTACATGCATAATCTAGTGAAGTTTCATGTCAGTGATATTCTTGCAGGAAAAAAACAAACTGTGCCAATTAACCTCCCAGCAGGATTCAGAAGACAACACCCAATCTTCTCACAGAGAATGGTCCACGCAAGCAAGGGCACTCCCTGATGACCTCTTCACTCTTGCAGGTGAACCATTTTGATCTCTACCATATTTAGGCTTTCTGTGGATTGGGACTTGCCAGGGGTTCAGCCAGGCTCTCGTCTCCTCTCCGGACAGGTTCCAAGGGACAACAAACTCTCTGCTCTGCCTGGCTTGTTTGTCACATGTTGGGCATGGATGGTAGCACTGCTGGCACACACTATGGAACTGGAAGATGCAGGCTCACTTTAAAAGGCTCATTCTGTTCCTCTTCCTGAACTTCTTTGCCTGCCCTTCGTTATACTGGGTATCCTGCCATCCTGGACTATGCATTCCCCAATTCATTACCTTCCCCTGCAACTGCTTTTGTTAGTATCACCCTGTGTGCATTTATGCAATTTTCATCAATATGTTTATGATTTCTGTTCTCTAAAGATTTTCTCCTCATTAGGACCAACTGTGGCATTGTCTAAATCAAAGAGTTATAGAAAAATAAATTCCAGTGCCTTCCTTGCTTGTAAACAAAGAACCATTTTGGAACTGCAGTACCAAAAAGCAAATCTTTGGGTTTTTAAGGTCTCCAGCTGGTTAATGTTTCCAGTGGTCTCAAAGTAGCTAAAAGGTCATAATGCCAGTTCTGTTGCGTAAAGTGCTTTGTGTAGTTTTATTTAAAGCATTCTGCATCCTGTGCTGACAGGCATTCATCGCAGGGAAATGCTCCCCAGTCCCAGGTTGGAACAGCAACACAACAGCGAACATTCATACACTACAGCTGGATAATGTTATAGTCTGATTGCTATTTAGACTTCTCCACTCAACTCATACACCAAGAGCTTGTAAAGGTTTCATCCAGACTGGACCCTTGTGATAAAAGGATTGAAGGAACAGAGCACAGGATTAGCACGACAGATGAATTTGCTCAGTGTTTTCCCATGGCATCATCCAACCTGCCTCATGAAGGCACTAGATGATCTTGAAAAGACAGATCTTATTATACCTCACACCCGCTGGTTTTCCTTAGGATAAAGGATTTGAAAGGGCTATTTTGGAGCTCCAGGCAGGAAGAATCTGAGCAGGTGAGAGTGCCAGAAAGAGTCACTACTTTATTATCCAACTGCAATATCCACTAGGATAAACAGCTGTTAGAGAACTCTATGGGGAAGGTGTCATTTTACAAGAAGATTAATACTTCTATAAAGATTCTCTGGGCTTCTACGACAGCAAGTGGAATGCATGCATTTTAGATTATCTTTATACCAAATGTGGTTTAGTCACTAACAGCTCAAATAACAAATTAACAATGAACGGTCACAATAATTACTTCCTTGCATCCAAAATTAGGGCCAATTATTTGTTTTGCTGGGCACTGCATTTTAATAAGCATGACAAATGTAGAGCCTTCCTGACACCAGACTGTATAAAAACAATACAAGATCAACAAGAGATCCACAAGGACAACTAGATGTGAGACTAGTGAATAAGCATGACGCACAGAAACCAGCTGTCAGAATGATCAATATTGAAGGTCTTTAATACAAAGTGAACTTTGTTTTGTACAGTTCACATCTCAGACCAAGACCAAAAGGTGCCTCCATCAGTGGCAATTATGTGATTTTCCTTTTCCAGCAGGAGAGAAAGTTAAATTACTTGTGAAATGTTCGTACTTATGCATATTCATGCATATCAAAACATACTATTCCCTACATGGGCATCCTCTCTTCTGAACTGCTGTTGTTGCTACAGATTTATTAGCATGCGTTGATATTCCAGTTCTACGTATTTCTGGCTTTCCTTTTGAAATAGTGATTTCTCCAATAATCACAGAATGATTTAATTGGGGCTGTGATTTTTGTTTTAGTGAGAGGAAGAAGATAAAGCACAGAACATAAGCCCAAGATGTCTATATAGAAACTTGCTTGCATGCAGAGATTTATGCTTTCATAGCTGTAAGCACTGCATTCCCTACGGTCATGGTTATCACATTCTGTTCTCTCCATGCTCCATTTTCCATTTAAGAACTTACTCTCCAGTTCTATTAAGTGGATATATCCTCCCCCTTCTGCAGAAGAAGTTATAGAAGATCACTGTGGTGCTATGTCTTCTAAAGTACCTGTGTAAGTCATGGCATACCAGCAAACGACAACAGGTCACTAAGTTTTGAGCAAAGAGTCTCTCAGTTACAATCAGATACAGAAGATAATTTTGGCAAAGTAGTTAAGGGCTCAGAAAGGCTTTTCAGGACATCTTGCTTTTGCCCTTCCCTTTTTCCTTGGAACCAAAGCAGATAATCCATATGGCATTATCAAGCAGTGTTTCCCATTAATTTCCAATAGTTCAAACAATGAGCTACTAACTCTTTCAGAAGGTTGTTCCATAACCTAACAGACTTCAAAGACTCTACAAATACATACCAGCAACTAACTTTATTAGTCAGCAGGAGATATCAGCAGGACTGACATACAAGCTACAGAGAGCACATCTGTCGATAACAGGTTGCTACATACACTCTCAGAGCAAGTCATCTTGAAAGTAATCCAGCAATAAGAAAGGTTTTTTGAAACATCTGATGATAAAGATCAATTATTTTAGCTTCTAATGGTCACCAATAGATCTTAAATCTGATAAGAAATGTGATTTTTGATTCTGACATGGTTTACAGTGACAGCTACTCAAATTATCTAAAGGAACTAACTCCTTGTTTGCCCATTAAATACATTTCCATTAAAGTGCCTTTTACAATAAGAAACTGATTAAGTTATAATTGTGGGTTTTCATGTGGGTTTTTTTTCTCCTTTGAAAGACTTCTAGATGTATACACATTTCATTAATGAAAGTATTTTCTTCAGACTGCCAGTCCTCCAAACTCAATTTATTATCTGAGAGTCACTAGGTCCAGCCTCAGCCTAGTTATTATCAAATAAACATTTTGAGAGCCAAATCAGGGCTCACTGACACCTAATCAACTCTACTCTCTTGTTTAAATTTTTTTTATTAGTAGTGCAACAATGGTCTCTACAAACAAGTTCCTCAAATATCAGTTTTGAAATGACTAGATGCATTAACAACCTCTGCACAAAAGGCGAGTATTAAATTGATGGCGTTGTGGAAATGCTGTAAAGAGGACAATCAAAAAAAAAAAAATCAAGCAAGAAAAGCCAAATCACGTTAAGTGACAGGGATATTAGGAACAAATACAAGAAATACTAAGAATTTCTGCTATAAGCCTGGCCCCTACTGCTTGGAAACAAGCAGAGAGAAAATAAACACAGGCACATTAGAGAACCACAGAGAAACTATGCTAGCCAGTGACCAAATGAATGAAAAACCCAACTATGACCCCACCATACATCTGATGCTGTATCTCCAAATTCCGTGGATCCATCAGTGCTTTTGAAGAGACACTTGCAAGGCCTCTTGTGTACACATCTTTAGTTGTGTGTGTTCAAAAAAAAGCACCTGAAATCAAATAAGAACTGGTGCAGACTAGGACCACTAAGACCAGGAGAACTCAAAAGAAGATTGGCAGATTGTCTATGACATGATGTGAGGATTTTACTGCGGGGGGGGCTTACTAAGCCACTTTCTGGTACAGATTAGGCCATCAGCTAGCACACATCTCAACCTAAATACCCGTATTTTCCCAATAAATCATAGAATGGTTTGGGTTGGAAGGGACCTTAAAGATCATCTAATCCAAAGACTTACAATACCTATGTTATTCTTGCCATTTTTTCCTCCATTGTACCTAGTTCAAAAAACTCATGGGACACACATTTTCTCCTTGGCAGCCTTCACTTTGTTTCTCCACTCTCCCACCCTTTTTAGGCTACAACTCTTTTTAGCCTAGGCCCGAGCCAAGGTTTCCACCCTGGTTTACTGCCCACCAACACCATCAAAATCCCAGCCCTGTCTAGGCTTTCAGACATTGTTGTGGTCACAGGGCTCAGGGCACATGGGAATGCCAGCCTTTCTGCAGTGATGTGAAAGGCAGTGCTGGTGGTTGCTGCCTCCCAACTGGGACTGATGATCTGTTCCAACAGAGAGTCAAAACAGATTAGTTTAAACCATGGACGATTTAATCTAACCTGTCTGATTTCAAACTGGAACAGAGACGCAGAAGCAGTCATCTGGCCATCCCTGGACTCAGCTGGGAGATGGCAACCCACAGGGATGCCCTCCCCAGCAAGACAGGAACCTGTCTGTGTGAGTGCATCTCTGCCAGAGAGTTAAACTAATCTGTTTGTGCCTCATTTACCTATTGGAATAGGCTGAACATTTTGATTGCAGAGCAGCAGTAGAAGAACAGCCTGACACACTTTCCATGACAATCTCCCACAAAGCTGTAAGATAGCACAGAGTAAGAAGCAACCTGTCTCTACACCCTGAGCCCAGGAATAGACAGAAAACAATGCCCAGGGCTCAATTATCAATTTTCATAAGACAGAAATTACTCTGAATGAGCATCCACACTTCTGAATATCTTCACAAGGGATTTGAGAAATAGGGCAAGTAGAAAGGAGACAACTGTTATTTGCAACAAAAGTTCTTAGTTGAACATGTTTTTCAGTACCAAAGTCAGTGCTTATAAACTGCCAAATTAACTTGGAATAAATCATGTGAGACAAGTAGCTCTGAGAAGTCTTTTTACAGGATATAACTGCACAGGTACTACTACAACTGCACACTTAGAACTTCAAGGTACAAAGTACTTGGTGATAAAAACAATGCATTAGAGCTTTTGTAGAATTATGTCGTAAATATATTTCCTTCTTGTTTGTTTAACACTTAAAGCTCACTTGTTTTCATCTGGGAAGTTCCTCCTGAATTGCAGGTGCTACTTTTGGGTGTCGCAATATCATTGATGACATTAGCTTGCTGATAAGAATGTGACAACATTACAGATGTAACCTCATAGGACCTCATTTGAGATGCAATATGCAGAAACAGCCACTTACTGTAAAAGAAAAATGTTCTCAAGATTAAGAGGTCAATACCTTTTCAGACGCAATGTTTTATGGGAGTGAATAGCTCCAAAGGGTTCAGCTTGGCATTAACTATGTGATATTTCGTATAAAACTTTTCAAAGGCTGTATTTCTTGCTTCATAAACTTGTGGAATGAACCTGGATGTTAACCTTAGTGCATGGCAGTCTTCTGATGGAACTTGCTATCATGGATACTTTATATGGTTATGTGCCATTAGTTAATCATTTAAACAGAGATAAGAAATGGAAATTATGGCATTTGGGTCTGATACATTCTGAAGATCTGCTGACTCTCCTGTTTGGAGGAGAGACCAACAACACCTAAAACTTTTCTTCATCTGAGAAAATAACTTCTGTCTCTCCCTCACAGCCAAGAAAGCTGTTCTTATTAAATATTATAAAAAATAAACTCTAAGACTAACTCTAACATTCCTATTGAATTCCATCTTTGAAAGTAAATAAATAAATTTAAGAGAATGAGGAGTTTTACATGTGGATTGAGATGACAGGTGCTCTATAGATACCAAAAATTAAATAGCTGAAACAGTTCTTCAGATACTATGGCAGCCTAGGTATTGACAGCATGGAACATAATGGTGATACAAGTAAAACAGTCACTGTAAATTTTCTTGGTCTAAATGAAGCAGATCACCAATTCTGCTCAATCTTCTGTATGCTATGGGACCAAGAGGCCACCTTTTTCCCCTTGAACTTTCAGGATTCTTCTATCCACTGTTCAGTACCTGAGAAACTACTAGAGGTCTTTGCAGGCTGACACGTCTCCTAAATTGACTTACCAGACCAATGCCAGACAACTGCTGTTGAGCAGCACAATACAGTCTTTCCTTGTGACCACTGTCACTTTATACATTAATAGCCTTATAGTTTATAAGTTTATTCCTTAATATAGTTTACACCTTAATAAGTCCACATGGACTGGGATTTACGTTCTTCTAGGTGACAATCTAAACTTCTCAATGAGGCTACCATGAGTAATTGGCTTAATGGTTTCCTTTTTAACAAGCATGGGACTTGCATTTAACACAAATATACTCAGGCTTCTTCATTTCTCTGTGCATCACTGTATTTTAGGACATTTCTATAAGCACTGAAGTATGTGGGCGTTCACTGTGCTGCAGCTCTTGGAAACACAATAGTTACAGAGGTCTATTAACTGCCTGTATTATACAGAAAGTACTATTGGATTGCTCACGTAGAGAGCAAAGAACAGAAGTAGGACCTCTGCCACCACAGCAGCCTTTCTTCCCAAGGAAAGACCAAATGAAGTTGGAACAGTTTACGAACATGAAACATGCAGAGGAAAGACCTGTCCTCTCCTGACCATGGACATAAAGAGAATACTACCAATCCCAGAAACAGCAGGGTACGGGGAGCCTTAATTCATTTACACAATCAGAATGAGTGCATCCAAATGGATTCAATTTCCCTTCTATAATTGCTTTAATTTTATAACACATTGCTAGAAATTCTTCTCAGCAAAAAGCAATGAATATGAGCCAAAGTACAATGATCCGACTGATCCTTTTGTAACTAACCAAACATAAACAAGGATTAAACATAGCTAACTTCTGTTTACTATTCCAATGACAAAATCGCTTTCAGAAGAGTGTTTACAAAAAGGGCATATTGTTTCAGGCCTTCTGAGATCTATCTCTCCACAGAAATCATTTGTAACAGTCAAATGTTTATCATTTACAGCATCTCAAACAGGGTAACCCCAGGAACTGGAATGCAGCTGGCAGATGGTGAAAGAAATTAAGCTCATGACATGGTTCAATAAACAGCAAATTACGATAAGGTGTAGGTGCTTCCCACCCTGGGACAACTGCTGCACTTGGGAACTTTTTAGGATGCCACTGAAACACCCCAAAGCTTATTTGACTTCTGTCAACACAAAGCCAGCCAGTAAAACTTTACCCCCCAGGTTACCTCGAGACTGAAATCCAGTGGGCAAGCAACCCTTTCCCAGCTCTTCCGTTGTCCTCCTCACCAGGACCTGCTCTCCTGCTGAGAGCACTGCTGAGCAGCACTCTCCAGGCAGAAAACTACATGCCACATGATTAGGAGTCTGGGATAGGGGCATAGGGGATTTGCATAGATCAGTGCTGGAAATGGAAATTTGAGATAGTATTTTCATTCAACCTACTTAAAAACAAAGGGAAATGAAACTCTGAATATATTCAGTGCAACTTGGATATGACTGTATCCTCTGGGTTACAGGGGAGTGAAAAAAAGACTGCTCACAGAGCATTAAAGGACCATTTACATTTATTATCCTAATTCTGGAAATTAAAACCCATAACCAAATATCCAAACTGGAAAGTCCTGGGAGAAGGGGCTGATAATATCCTTTGTATTTGAGTCTCCCTCCTTTCCCAAAGAATCGATATACTCCTCCCTGTCCCTTAAAGACTTTTCTTCTTTTACACTGCTTTTCCCTGCCTTCCTCTTGAGTGGAGAGTCCTGGAAACCACAGATTAAAGGTATACTTTGGTATACAGGTACTTACAGATAAACACTTATCATTGCCTTTTGCAGTACAGCTGCAATGCTGAACATACAAGGACACCACATAGACAGTCCTGCAATCAGCCTGCTGCCAGAGTCTTCCATGCTGGCATCCTTCCTACTCACATTTCATATAATCTCCCTATTTAAAACCTCTGTAATTCTCAACGTTACCAATGAATAATATATTTATTAATGTGTTAGTGCCACTAACTGTCCCTAAGGCTTTTCTTGGGAATGTGTGTCAGCATATTGATTCTAGCTCTCCCATCCCTGCACTGCTTTCCTCCTCTGCCAGGCACGCAGGAACGTACTTCTGTGCTGCTTCAGGTCATAATTGGAAAAAAGATAGAAACGTTCAGTATGACTCATACATAATTCAGCTTATCAGCTACCCAGGAGAAATGAGAAGAGAAGGTATATGCACGTATATTTCTCCTACTATCAACAGGAGAAATAATTTCCAGTTACACTAAGTATACGTAGCTCGGTCACAATAGGATTTGCAGTTAGAAGGGATACATGAGAGACATGGGAGCAGAGAATGAAAGGGTAGTAGGGAACCAAACTGTTAACAGAGATTCACTTGTGTGAGAATTCCCTATTCCTCCAGGAGACTGGACTCATGCTTCTATCTTAATATTCAGAATGGAATAAGTTGGCAATTAGAAAGGATTATCTGCCTCTGATCTGTAAAACATCGTAGAAATGTAAATAAAATAAAGCTCCAGATTAGTTAGCTACAAAAATATCTAATAACAGCCTGCTAAATCTTGACTGCGACTTCTGGATTTAATGTTAAGGCCTATGTTCTAAAGAGCAAATTGTGAAGAAGCATTAAAACTTATTGTTATAAAGGATTTTTAATGTAAAAATCAATATATGCTGTGTATTTAGCAGCATGTAACCATGAGGATGTCTATGATAGAGCTTTGTCATGCACCATAGACCACTGCGTTAGTCAAATTCTTGAAAGGAAGTACAGAATGTCTGCATCATTCAATCTGCCACCTGAGAGCAATTACAGAAATTATTTTAACCTGCGAAGCAGAGGGAAAATGCAATCCTAGCTGACAGTCTTAAGGGTATCAAGGGTTCCACATGAAACACGTCATCTTGAAATACCTCTGCAAAACTCATGTTAGGAAAGTGATGGCATAACAGAGAGGAGGGGCACTTACCATTATTCTTTGGAGGCTATTTAGACTAAACAAAACAATGAGGGCATTGAGTTGCAATATCTACTTTGACAACATGTAAGTAAACAAAGGAATATTAATAATAAAAAAAATTCACACTCCTAAAATGCAGAAACAGCATAATCTAAGGCAGACAACATAGAATAAGATAGCATGACTGAAAAAATACAGACCTGTCTGTAGAAAATCTCAGAAAAGAGAAACATAAAATGTTCTTTCTTAAATAAAGACACATGACGGAACTCATCTTCTTCATCAGCTAAGCCAACAGAAAAGTCATGTGTAGCTCTTCATCCTCTGTAATCAAGCTCACAACTCTATATGCATGAGCACATACAAATTGTTATACAGCAAATGTTTCTTAATTTTGCCTATCATAAGGGTGTCCATCAAGGGGTCATTTTTGACTTTAAAGGATCATGTTAAACTAGCATTGTGCCTAATTAAAGGAAATTTCCAAACAGAAAAGCAGGCTCTGTACCTGATGGGTAATGACTTTTACTTCTGTTGCTCTTAAATTGTGTGCACGCATGTCTTTTCCTGTCTTTGGTGTTTCCTAACATTCCCTATTTATGTGGTGGTGTGAGTTTTCCCTCACCAGAAAAATCAGCGGGAGCACCACAGAGCTGAGAAATAACTGTTGTGCTCCTTTATGCAATGCATGTCTCTCTGGGCCTTTGAACATTTAACACAGAGCAAATAAATTATTAGCGTGTGTGTGCATGTGCATACATATCTAAGATACCTAAAGGCAACTGCAACCAAAGGAAGCAGGAATGTGCTTGGAACAGTTGGGTATTCAAATATCTAGTATCACAAAAATCCAGTTGCAAGAAGCATTTACAGGCAGATCTACGTGTAAACTGCTGGAAGAGCTCCACTGAGCTTTATGCACTCACATACATGGCTGCAAAGGCAAGAAGTAACATAAAAGATCTGATTCCCCAACTCCCTGGTAATTTTCAAGTCTATAGCACCCGTTATCCTATTCTTAATAATACTACTACTGAAGAGCAAGCTGATCTTTTAAGATGCCCCACCTCCAGAAACAAGATACACAATCACATCAAGTACTGAATGATTTCTATGATTCCCATCACCACAGTGTCTGAGCACATTACAGTTGTTCAATGTATTCTTTGTCACAGAGCAGAGAGGAAAATATGATTACCTCTATGCTTTAAATGGGGATGGGAGAACAAGGGACAATAGGTAACTTGTCATGTATGGCTGGCACACTCACCGGCGGGATAACCAGATTCCTCTGGTTCAAAATCATACAACAATAAACACTTTCCAGTCTAGTTTTTTTCATTACTCAGAAGTTTCTACATCAATCTGTATACATCAAGCAATATGCCTAAGCCTCTATTAGCTTGTCTTAGTAAAAGTAAGTAAAAAAAAAAAAAAAGTAAAAAAAAATTCATTCAGCCAAATGGCCTGGATTTGTAATATCTACATAGATTTAAAAATGCCTATATATAAACAAATAATACAACACACTGATGTGCTGGAAAAAACCACATTTCCTTAAAAGCAGAGAATAATTCCAACAATGTAATATAAAAAAATCATCAACTGATCAAAAGACTTTTTATACCTAATACGCTGTTCTTCCACAAAACATTTCATTTAGAAGAAACAACATAGCAAGCAAAATAAAACCTGCTCATATAGCAGACAATTATCAAAATCTATTCTTTAACAGGAGAAACAGAATAACAAGTTGTGACTACAGTGAAAAGTAAACCCAACTGAATTCCACATAAAACTCAAAATCTGAAGATCAACCTGAAAATCTATTCAAGAGCTGTGCCAATTTCATCCAGAAGGCACAGCAACATAAATTATGTTTCTGACTGTCAGATGTAATTCACAGATACCTGAAGATGGATATTATACCAGAGCAAACAGGCAAGAAAAGTATACATCTATAGGTAGCCCTTCAAGTTAGAAATGTCACATCTCAATCAGACAATACAACTAAAACACTTTAAAGGAAGTTCAGGAACTGCAATCTTTTCATGATTGTCTCAAAAAAGATTAGGTTCTATCACTAGGAGTAATTACAGCTAATGATACAGGATTACACAGATTTTCTAAACCAAGGTAGAACATCACCATGTCACTTAAAAATACCACATCAACACGTATCTACCAAAGCCAAAGCCACGTCTTCTGCCACCTAAAGCATGAAAAAAACGTCCCACTTACCTTCTAACACTGTTAATTTGGCACTCGTGTTTATCTCCCCAACACTGTTAGTTGCTGTGCATTCATAGATAGCTTCATCTCGATGAACACGGAGGGGCTGTATCCGCAGAACTGATCCTGATCCATCATCAAACTCAATAACCTTTAGCATTGAAAAGAAAGCACTGCTTTATTGATATCTTCTGCATTAAAAACCGAAAGTGAAAACAATCCAGAGGTTAAAAACCAAAACAAAACAAGCCCTGTAAGCTATAAAATACCATGCAATTAGTCAAGCATTCCAAGTCCTCTGAAACACAAGAATTTCAGAGTCAAGAACGTATTTGTCCTCTGAGGAGGCCAGAATAAATGAAGATCCAATGAGGTTCTTTATGAATCAATTAAGGTTGACAAATTATCAACCCGGTAATAAAGATGTGGATCTGATGATTTAAAACATCTGAGCCATATTTGCACTAATGGTTTTACTAATCACACTGATAGCAATTTAGTGCCAACTTTCACCTTGATGGAAGAGCAGAATGATATACTCCTGTGGGATTAAGAGGAAAATAGTAACAAAACTAGAATAAAACCTTGAGCACCTCCACTGCATGCTAACTCCAGCAGAAAGTGAGGGGTTTTAATGCCCTTCAGCATCAGGTACTTTGCAACTCCGGCATAATCAAGAATGATGTAATTACAATTCCTTCACCAGCATAATAAATTAAATCCTTAATAAATCATTGCCTTTCCATCCATCCTGCTAAGCTGTAACATGCATTACTTTAACTTCTACATGGAATAAAGAGATATTTGTTAGTTTGCAGCTGGATCAGTATAAGCTATTCCTTAATGGCAAGAATGTGAAGGCACAGCCTCAGGCCACTGTTAATGCCAAACTCATCCTTCTCCTATTACTGAGCACAGCAAAAGATAGAAATATTAACTCTGCTGCAGATGGTGACAGCATGAGGGAAAGGCACAAGGCCCCCTTGCGTCACTTGGGAGCTGCAGGGGCAGATGAAGAGACTTTGTTCCAGAGACATGTACATCAGCCTTGGACCTGCATTACCCCCATACAAAACCTTGACACTATTTTTAAGAGCCCTGTTCAGAAGCGCTCCTCACAGCACAAAGACCGAATGAGTGGAAATTGGAAGGAGAAAAATAACATGCACCACAAGACTCTGATGTAACAGGAAAACCAGGAAGAAATCAAAAGATAGCCAAGACCACCAAAAATCTGATAATCCTCACACTGGAAGGAATAGCCCTTCATTTCTTCATAATAGAAACAGCTTGCAAAACCCCCTAATTTGGGGTAGCAAAGTAGTAGAAGACAGGACAGAGAAACGTGAAAATCACCATAGTACATTAAGTAATTGCTATTTTTTTTTTAAATACTCAATTGTAAATTAAGTGTGAAATTGTGATAAAATGCTAAACTTTCTAAAACCTTTACACAGGATAGGGCTACTGTCAAATTTTAAAACAAGACAAAGTCAGATGCAGAGATTAATTCACTTCAGTGGTAAGGACAAAAAAGCTAAGAGATGAAACAGCAGAAAAGCTCTTTTGCCCTTACTATCCTTTGAAAAAACTCTGTGTGAGGAAGGGAGCTACAACTACTAAGGACATGGCAGATGCTGAGACCAGAAATACTGTTAATTTGCTAACAACAGATACATCTTTTGTGCAGTAACTCAGCATGCGTACATCAGATTTGTTTATTAATTTATTTCATATCAACTGAATTCCAATTTTTCCTCCAAATAAAGACTAGCTTAGAAATGAGGTAAAATTAGCAGTTACCTAGAAAAATAAGAAACATATTATTTGCTGTCTCTGAACACAGTAAAAATACCTCAACTACAGATTAAAACTGATGTGAATAAAGTGAAATTGCTTATATAAATGCATATAATATGTCACAGCCCTCTGGTCAGCCATAGTAAGTACCAAATTCACTATAAGGTTATATTTACTTACAAATGTTTAAATGATTACCATACAACAAAACCTTTATTAGGGGAAAAATAACAATGTAAAACAAGAGCAAAATTGATTACTTTAATTGAGGCTTTCTGCTCACATACAAAATAATGATTAAAATTGGTGACTTGAATCAATCCGTTCTGGGCAGCAAAGTCATCTTGTGCTCCAGTCAGAAAAGCAAAAGCATCAAAGGCAGGGGATTAGAGGAAAGGCAGCAGAATGATAGAAGGGTCACATTTACAAGGGCAGCTTTAGAGAAAAGAGCACAACTCCAAAAAAGGGAAGTGGAGAAAGTCAGTAAAAAAGTGTTTGCTATTTAAAACATGAACCGAATTGGGGCCTTTTTCAAAAGCATTTCTGGTAACCGCTCTTCCTTGTTTCACTCAGAGTTCAGAAGGAAGTAAAATTACACCTTCAAGACAACTTCACCATTCCCTTTCCAGGCACATTTGTGGGGGGGATGCCAGTAGCCATCACTAGAAAGCGTTCCAATAGCTCTTTGGCATCCCACTTCTGAATTCCACTGGGGATAGGAGGCTAAGGAGGTGTCTTATTAATTTTCACAACAAACCCAGAAAATTACTGCTGGATCCAACTCTTATCTGACACCCAATTCGGTGTAAGGCCAAATTTCCCACTTGAAGAATCTCTTATGTGTGTGCTTCCAGCATCACATTTGAAGGACAATGCCTGCTCTACAGCTTGCATTGCTGCAGGGAAGGAAACTGTAAATAAACTGTAAAGCTCCAGACTCTGTATTATAGTGATGTAGAGACAGCCAGGTTGCAATGACAATTACTGTGTAATTAAGACCTGCAAGCATTACATTGATTAGAAAATTTTTATGCTTTTGTAATTACCTCAAACCGCTGAGAACTGACTTTCTTCCCCTTCTTCATCCATGTGATACGAGGTTTGGGCTCTCCTGTTGCCTGACACACAAAAGAGGCCACTCCTCCAGAAATCCCAATCTGATCTTCAGGAGCTTTCATAAACGTTGGCTTGCCTGGAAAAATAACCAAATCACCCCCATGAGGACACAACATCAGATAAGCACGGAATGTGTCATGTTAATCTAAATTATAAGATAATTGGTGCTCCTACTACAAATCCAGGTTGAATGGCCTCGGCCACAGAAATTCAGTGCAAACTGCAACATGACAAGCAGAGTTTCTGCTTGAGTACCTTTTTTTCCTGAAATGAATAAAGTCCATCTGGCTTGCCTGTAAATGAGGGCAATAGAAGGCTCCCCTCGGCCCCTTGGGCATTCATTCAGGTATATGACAATTTGGAACCATTTTTACGGTTTATTTTTTTAATAAATGGATTTTTGCAGCTTTATAACATGGTCATAGCACTGGAAATTACAGAACAGCTGACACACCAAGTCTACAAAATGCACCATACGTTGACATTCGTTTTCCTGAAAGCTGTTAAGACATTAATCAAAATTAACAGATACAGTTTTAAGTACACAAATAACAACCTTTAATTTCATTTTAGATGTGGATTGACATAAAAATCCTACAGTCTGTAAGTATCTGGAAAACTGCACAGGCTGGCGTATGCTTGGTAAGAAACTAATCACTAAAAGTGAAAGTCAGCAAAGAAACCAAAGTGACATTCAGGCCTGAAAGACTCAGCAAAAATGAAAAAAATATATCACATAACATTTTAATAATCAATAAGACAAGTTTCATGAAAATACAGTTGTGTCTTCAGGATTTACATGACAGGCTTGGACAGATAAAACTAGGCATCTAGCTTAAACATTTCTATTTTTCTTCTGCACTGATTGTACAACAGAATTTTGCAGTGAGTGAGCAAAGAGTCATTTTGAAACACTGCTTTGTCCAAGTGAGAAGTGTTTGATGATCCCTAGAAAGCACTAAAACATGTAACTCCATAGAGGGAGTTAACAGAGTCCATCCATGATCTCATCCAGTGCACAGGTCACACTAAGGCCATGTTTCCAATACAATTCTGATCGACCACCTCAGAGATGAACCTGACCTATAAAGAGGGCAGAGACAGCTGCTGGGATGTAGAAAGGAATAAGAGCGAGAGGGAAAAACCTGTTCAACACCAAGTCACTACACAAGCATCCCCAGCTGAGCTGGCAGTGGTTCCCCATGTTCGAATTCTCCCCATGTCCATGAGTGTGCCCTTGAGGGAGAGGGGGACAACATCTGTAAGCCCAGGTGGTTTAAACACTAAGCTTTTGATTAACCGAGGGCTAAGTTTCCCCGATCTAGTAAGGATACAGATCCAGTGACACCAAAAGAAGACAGACTTTAAATGCATTTGCCTCATGTATAAGAGATTAAAATGCCATGGGCTTGGTTGCATGTTACAGCTGAGCCAGCCTACAGCTACTATGCAGGGGGCCTACTTGCTCCGCCCCTCATCCCACTCCTCTCCTGCTGCCAGCCACCAGCACCCAAACGGTGACCACAGCCTCTGTGGAGTAGATTCAGGCTCCTAACCTAGAAGATTTAGGCTCCTAACCTAGAAGAAAGCTTTTTCTTCTTCTTCTTTTCCAAGCAAGATGGGGAGCACAGTGGCTCAGTGCAGGCTCAAGCAGGGCTGGGCAGGGGAGAGGGGGAGGCTTTGCAAGATGGCGCCTCTCCCTCACCGCTACTTGAAGCTGCAACTTCACCCTTAAACAGCAATCTCTGGGGTTTTTTTTCCAAAACTGTGGGACCTTCCTTAATTCTAATTTCACTTTCTATGTTAGACCACCCTAACTACTTACGGAGACCTCCCACTGTCCCCTCCAGTGTGGCTCAGGGTGACTCAACATGCACAACATGCTCAACATGCTCAACCAAGCAACATACTCCAATTGTTGCTTTTGACAAGGCCCAGAGGCTGGTCTCTGACCTATCCCAGTGTGCGTTGACCAGACCAGGGAGGCTGCTGAGGGCCCAGCATGCTTCTTATTTCACACATGCACCACCACCGTCTGTATAGGGTGTTGGTGTCGAGGCGGAGATGGTGGGGAGCTGCAGGGGGGGTATCCATGAGGAGACATCAGGCTACCCTGTCCACAGCCAGATCCACAATGGCCCCACACCTGGGCACAGTCAAGCTCATCATGGCAGTGCCTCTGTGGTAATAAATTTCAGAAAGGACAAAACAATTCACAGTGGTGAGGAGTGAGGTAAAAAATACAAGAAACTGCCCTGTGAGCAACCAGGTCAGAGGGCGAGGAGAAGCCCTGGGTGCCCCAGCAGAGACTCTGCTGCACAAAGATACCATGGTGGAGCAGGTATTTCCTTGCAGCCTTCCAAAGTCAACTCACCACAGCTTTACAGTGAAGGACAAGGTCAGACCAGTTAGGCACCATGTGGAGAAGCAACCACCAGTTGAGGACATGCTTAGCAAAGAGGGGCTGGTGGCAAGCCATTCTTGAGGCAGCAGGACATCAGACCCCTTCAAAACTTGCAACATCAGATGCTCAATTCTGACTGTGGTCATGTGCAAGGGAGCTCATCAACAGCCCACATGGACCACAGGCAGCAAGGGATACATCAACCTCGAACTCAGGTGATCTGGAGGTGACCGCTGAGATAATAAGCTGCAGGCCTGGACCTCTACTACTGCTACTTGTTCAGTTTTATTTCCAAATGGCCTATGCAGACAGTAGATCTACCCAGGTCAGCACTATCCTCGCAGACGTGGATAAGCATGCCACATCCTCAACAACCTTCTGAAGGAACATCACAGACTTAACCACAGAAATTCATCACACAGGGGTGTACTGAATTTTCACATCCTTGGTGAAGGGATCCTGGAGGACTACTCAAAGAGAAGAGTGACAAACCTGGAAAATGCCTTTTATGACATGATGGTGGCTGTCTGCGGTCTTTTGCACATCGTCCTGACATGAACAGCAAGCAATTATTAAGTGCTTGCTTAACTGATGCCGATTTCACACATTTACTCATCTATAATCACGTCTACTTCTACTTAGTTTATATTTATATATATATCTGCGTTTATTCACCTCTCATCTACCCCAGTGAAATGTTAATTTAGTGTTCAGGCTGCTAGTGATTGCAGTGTGATTGACTGCTTTGCTATGCAGTATGCTGAGCTGATGTCTTGTATTGCATTTCAGCAGTTGATTTGTTCTTTTGATTTTCTGTTATTTACTCTGTAATCTTAGTAAAATAGTGTAAATTTTTCAAATGACATACAGAATCCAAATACAACAGAATCCAAAAATCTTCTGTCCTTGAAGAATACAATGCAATTATATCTCTCACTGTACATGCACTCCTCATCTTGCACACTGAGGACTTACTTTACTTTTGTACATTTTTTAAAAAAATCAATACTATTAAAAACCAGAACAAAAGTAAACTGAGTGTTCACAGGCAGTAAAACCTAAAAAACCTGCTGCCTTGTTCAGTTTGAATTTACACTGCTGTAATGCATCTTTTCCCCTGCACATTTAATTGAGCAACACTGATTTCTGGAAACCATCTAAACCCATGGAGACTGGTCACAAAAGTGTTTCTGTATATAAACCAAATACAGTCTGGGAAAGGGTACTTCTGCTATGCCATTTTAAATGTTTCTATTACCTAAAGTTTTTAAATGGAAGGAAAGTACTAATTAAGCAAACCTAAAATCCCGAGTCCTGGCCCCAGGACAATACAGTTGGGCACGGCCATACATATTTTTGTGCTGATTGGTAATTGTTACAACAAATCCCAAAACTTATTTCAGTGAGAGCTAATAGAAGTGCAACAGATCATCCATTAAAATCTTGGTGCCTGTGGAAAATGCATGTTAAGTGGACTAGAATCCCTCCACACCTCCCCTCCAACCAACATCTTTTCAACTCTGCTGCTTGGAGGAGGCTGCCCTGGGACACATCACTAGTTACCTCCAACAGCCACTGGGGGTAGGGCCATGTGTTGGTCCAAGCAGTCTTTTTTTAACCTGTTTCAGTGTTTGCACTCTTAGGGTAGCCCTAGAACACAACCAGGGGAAAAAAAAAAAAAAAAAGATGTACTGAAAATAAAATATTTAACCTGTAACATAGTCCTCTTTTTCTCTCCTCTTAAATTCAAAATGAACAGTCTCCTCAAAAGATTATGCACATGCCAAGCTTGAGGTTAACTGCTTGTTGTTCAAACAAACTACAAAAATGCAAAAATCGGAATTTCATTGTGAAAGACATTTCAGTCTTTTCCCTGATGACTTAAGGACCAGGCAAAATTTAAGCTTTCAATAAAAAAATCTTCAGAAGGAAAAAATAAAGAGTGATTATACTCCAAAGACAAATCTGTAAAATATCAACTTGATAGGGAACCTCCCAGGCGAGTCTTGTGTGACAGCAGGGAGAGGTGCTGGATGGCTGGATGCACATCACACCCACCTTTCCTTACTCCATCACATGGAGTAACAACTGCAGACTGGTTTGTCATTTGATAACTCCAAGTCCAAAAAACTCCCGCCCCTCTCTCCCTAGCCTCTCTGCTCGGTGTCAGATCCCTGGAGCACATTCAGTCCTCACCCTCTAAACTAATTCTTGCTCCTCATTTCATAACCAGGTTCCCACTACACCCGGAGAGGAAATTACTGCTATCATCATTTCTATTCACTCATAAGCTTCAGGCAGGAGAATGGGAAAACTTTTACCTTCTTGGCTGAAATTTTCTCCAGTTGGTCTTTGCTCAGAAGTAAATTACTCTAGAGAGCTTATACGAACAACACAGTTCTGAGGAGGAAGACCGTGAAAAATAGAATATTTTAAAGAAACAGGCTTCATCTTATTTGGCTGAGGGCTGAAAAATAACAACTTGCTCAGACATGCTCTCCATTGAGAAACTTTTAAAATAAATTTTAAAAAAATCAGAAGAGAAGGATTCTCCTTTCACAGTTGACAGTGTTGAAAAATTCACTTGCTGAACAAGCAGAGATTCCTGGATAATCCTATAAAGTGAATCACAAGGAGGGCCTTGTGGTGTGGAAGAGACGCTAGCAGAAATTCAGGCACACACAAGTCTACCTCACTATGCTGGAAAACAGCAGCAAACTCACACAGAGTCCTGGGCTGAGCAAGGGTATAAAGTGCTCTCCAAAGAAAGACTCCCTCAAATTACATTTTAAGAGGTCCACAAGGACATGGGTACGGAAAGCCAGAGGGAAAAGTACAAGCCGACACATTAGGTACATGCTCATCAGTAAGGCCGTTGTCTGCCCTCCCCAGCAAAGGCAAGTGTGATGGGTTTGAGGAGTGAAGTCCTCAAAGGCAGAATCTCTATTCTACTGAAGAGCCACTGACACAGCTTTCCTGCAGGGCAACTCTGAGCCACAGCCAGCCAACCATGAAGATGCATCTCTCTCACCCATATTTTATATACAAAATCACTGTTGTTCTCGCTATTCTAAACAATTTGTTTGTTGTGAAACAACTGTTATAAATAAGAAAACCAACAGCTATTTAAAAATTTGCCCTACCAAACACTTGTAGCAGACTAGTAACACTTTAGTTCTCTTTTCCAGGTTTTCCTTACTTTACCAGAGCAGTTAAAAGTCACACCATCACAAGTGTTGTTTTTTAGGCTGTGTGGCTTCTCAGTGAACCCAATGGACCTTCCCAGGGAGGAAATCTTTTGCCAGATTTCCTCCCAGGTTGAGGCACAAATGTGCAGCCTCCCTCCCTCTAACTTGGCAAGGCATCTTTTATGTGAACCATGGCCTTTGAGAAGTAACGTATGATCTGTATTACCTGACTTAATACCAGCCAGGGCCTTGAAAAATGATACTGTATATTTAGTGCAGATCCTTGTATTTTGCTACACATTAAGCATATACCAGTCACAAAAAAGATGCTTCCTTATAATTTTCTAAAAGCCAAAAAATTTAAAGTGGATGAAACTTAGTATATACATTCCAACATAAATATGCTTCATATACCCAAATATTAACTTGTTTTATTTCAAAGACCCATCATTAGATGGTTTCTTAAAATAAATGGGAAAATTAAATTGAATCCTGATGCTTTTTCAGTATTTAGCACCCACATCAAATATAGTTCATCCAAAAATTTTAATTCAAAACCTGGCAATCATACTGCTCCTCCTGTTCTGGTAGATGCTATTTTTCCAAAGAGTTGCATAGAGGTTTGAGAAAAATTAATTATTAAACACATGTCTGCAATTAAGTGTTCTATGAACACTCACCTGCTGCGAGAGATTTTAAAGAAAAATATCTCTGTCCTCATACTACAAGCGCCCACTTTTCTAAATAGAAGAGCAGCCAAAAATAAGACCAGCATGTTAGGAGCAGGGAGCTTGTATTTTTATCTGAAAGCTTTTATTGGGCTAAATTAAGATTGGAAGTAGTCTCCTTTATGAAGGAAAAAATTACAGTTGTCATACAAGATGAACTAGATAAGCACATACAATAGGCATACACGGGTAACCTTACTTAGGTACTTAAAGGAATTAAAAGAAGTTATTGACACAAGCAGGAAAAGGATCATAATGGGACTAGTTCTTGAGCCTTGAAATTGCAAAATTCAGGTTTAAATCCCTTTAACCTTCCCTGTCACATATGCCAAGGCACAACTGTGCCTCAGCTTCCACTGTAAAACTTGCCTGCTGTTCTCACATGGTTGCTGCCAGACTGAATATGTGAAAAATGATGATGTGGTTCAGTTGTTGTAGCACACTGTGACGAAACCAAGAATGACACAAACTTTCTCATGTTCGCATCTGACTGTGAAGTGGGAATAAAGAGGTCTAGAAGAACAGGGGTGGCCCGTTCTTATATATACACACACTAAGGGTACTTCTCTGTCTTTATTTCCTGTATGATCATGGATGATTGATATCTGCACATGGATGGATGCCCACAGGAAGGATACTCTTCTGAAACCTACTGTATGATTTCTCTCCTATGCATCTGCTACAGGGCAGGAGGCAAGCCAGTGGGTTCTCCAGCTATCCTTATGTTTAATATCCCTATGTTTTCCTTTCAATATACCCACCACCGTTTAAATATGGTTCCCGTCCCTTTCTGATCATTAGGAATACTGTTTAGCAAAATACAATTTTTCAAACTTGCACTTTACATTCTTGTATAGGAAGAGCCTGTTTGAGCCTTGTAGTAATGGCTTACTATAGCATCAGTGGGTCTCAGTGATCACAATGCTAATTCATTCCTCATTTCCTCCTATTTTGGTTTTATTTCACTAAGACGACAGCATTTTGGATCTGAAACTTTTGTCCTTTTTTGCTTGGTGCAAGGTACTTATTAAATAAATGCAAATATATATAGTGTGGTGTTGCAAGCTCAGATACATACACATTTTCTTTTTATTGAGTGAATGGATCATAAACCTTTCTCCCATCCATTTTAAAAAAACATTTAACTGCATCCCAATCACAGAAAATGGCATTCAAATTCAACACTTTCCTCAGATCACTCTGAAGTACAGGTTACCTAATGTTACCTGCATTCTCCTCTCTTTTTTTTATCATCTTATTGTTATTAGGTTTTAATGCTTAAGAGATTCCCAATAGCTAGGACAAAAGATTCTGCTATTTCAATCCAATTTCAGTGGTTGAGTTTTCCAGCTTCAAGTGTAGTTATGACAATAATCAAATCTACAAACATTATCTCAAAGCAAGTTGCATGTCCTCTCACCTTCATTCATCTCCTGACTTCCATAGTTACCTTTCCTGACTCATAGATACCTTTTGACTTCAGAAAAAATGAAACCAAATAAAGCGAATGATTAATACAAATCTCCAAGAAGCAGATCTTTTAGCATGTTCAATGACCTCTGTAACTTTCAGTGAAAAATTACATTACAAAAATAATAAAAACAGTCATCTGGCAGAGGCTGTGATTTTCCCTAAACACTAGCAGGAAATATGGTGAACTAAGATGCAAGGTACTCATTTCAGCAGGAGAGACCTTTGTTACAGGTAGAAAGTTTAACTGAGGAGAATGTAAGGGTACACGTTAGGTTA
This sequence comes from Scolopax mira, assembly GCA_004320125.1. Classification (NCBI taxonomy): domain Eukaryota; kingdom Metazoa; phylum Chordata; class Aves; order Charadriiformes; family Scolopacidae; genus Scolopax; species Scolopax mira. The sequence goes on along the minus strand of BJBW01000639.1, from coordinate 302,127 downwards.
AAGGTATGATTTCATCAATTTACAATTACTTAAGCTGAGGAACTCTTAAAATCTGACTCCTGCTTCTTCACCATCTCAGAAAACGGGTGCTGCTCACAGAGAAGTGTCTCTGCAGAGATGCAAGTGGGAACCTTCACACCCAGACTGGCATTTTCAAGCCCTCGTTTCCCTTTAGCTAATACAGGATTTAGACTGAAAACATATAATATAAAACATTAAATAGCATTCTAAGTCAAATTTTGATATTTTAAAATTTCTTCTTAAACAAACATCTTAAAACCTCACTGTCCTGTGTAGTTCTGGTCTGGATGGTTATACATAAACCATCCCTGCACCAGTAGAAACTGGGCATCCACTGTTAAATGCTGATGTTTGGATAAACCTGCTTATTCCACAGAAATACGGGTTAGAAGTCTTTAGTTCACTCAAGTGTTAAGGGCACAATTACTGGATATTAATAAGCTACAGCAACAGCCTATCATCATAGTATTGCACTTCACTAAATTTCTAATTCTGTCTCTTTATGAATCATGGAAATTGCTGAAAGAGTTTAAACGCCTAAAATTAACTGACATGATACTGAAAAAGCATTGTCTTCAGCTTCATCCCAGAAGGATGCTGTGCAAGTCACTCAGCAGCACTGAACATTTTGGGTGCTGATATATTTGTGGAGAGAGTTTTAGGCAGGTAACTTAGACCTTAACGCAACAGGGAGGTGGTTTCTCTTCATATTGTATCTGCAGGGTGCCTACAGATTTTGCGCATAGGGTGGTAAATTCACTCCATTATTTTTCAAGGCTGTTGTAATTGCAATGTCTTTCTCAAAGTGCCTAGCTGGGTATCAGTGTGAGCTGCTTTACATCTTAGTAAGAAAATCCCTAACTCTGGCTAATCCCTGTGTGTGATTGACTCTTGTCCATTGCCTTTTTAAATTTTTTTGTGTGCCGGGAAAGGGGGCAAAAAAAAATAATAAATCAACCTCTCTACTCTGACACCATTCTTACCATTGCTTCTAATAACCGAAATAACACATAACTAGAAAATATGCCAAGAAGCACAAAGCAATCCTGCATACGACTGAAGAATATTGATTAAAAACAAAGCAGAAAAACAGCCCAGAAAAACATCCTTCTAGAACCCAGGTCATCTTCATTTCCTCTCCTCTGCTTTATGTTTCCCTAGAGCACCTGCAGCCTGTGTGTGCGCACCCTGTCACACATCTTGGGGAAAAGCCAGACTCCTATATATGAGTTTAGCTTTGAATTTTAACTCCCCAGCATTTATACAGGGTATAAATTTATAATTTTACAGAGTAGAAAAACAAGGGAGAGCAGAGAAACGCTGCTCAAACTGCAGACCTTCCAGCAGCCTCACGGAATGGTTTTCTGCTTTGCTTTAATTTAAAATTGAAACCTGAAGTCAAATTTCCACCTGGTAATAGCTTAAAGGCACTTCCAATTAACTTGGTAATACACACTTTCTGAGTTAATAAATTTTTCAGCCTCTGTGTTTAATACAATTAAACATTTGGGCCTTTGGCCTTGGACCTTATTTAGCTTGAGAAAGGATTGCAAGGAGACTGTCTCCAATTATCACCATTTACACAACATTCACTTAAGGGCTTTCAGATGCACGCATATAGAAGTTTCATTTAATCATACACACAATTCAGTACCTGAGTTCAGGCCTCCTCTCTTTTGCACAAAACACGTACAACGGACAAGAGAACAATAATGCCAGCTCCTGGGCTCTGAAATCAGCCATCACCCCGCTGCCTGAGGTGGTACAGAACAGCTGTGCCTGCTCCTAGGAACTTACCTTTCCTTCCAAATCTGCATTTTGTTATTGGCAAATTTCTTCAAAACGTTGAAATTAATAAAGTGTACTGCATACTGTAAAGAACCCGTAAGATATGCAGGAGCAGAAAACAAAGACAGAACTGAAATCTTGTGCTTGAAAAAACATGAAAATTAATTTTGCCAGCATGCCTAGCACATTAAACACCATATTCTTTTACACAAAAGGATTAAAAGGTTTTAATCCCTCTTTGCAAGCAGCTAGTTCTTGATTCGTCAGTTCAAAAGGCTTTGCCAAGCTCAGCTTTTTCCTCTGCTTTTAAGAATTAAAAGTGAGTGTAAAGCTTATTTTGTAAACAGAGAGCACAGTAAAATGATTTTAATAGAACTGGGAGCCAGAGTAAGTGACCTCTTCAGAATATCCGTTACTAAAGCAAAGGCATCCCAGGCTCTCAGGAAGGGACCTGCATTTCATTTTAATGCCACTGTACGTTGTTCTGTCCTCCTCCTAGTAATGAACCAAATTTCTGCCTCATCTACCCGGTGAGGAGAAAAACTTTCTACTTAATGATAATGAATGCACTCTGGCATTTCTGTTACATCACTGGGTTTTTTTATTATTTGTATCAACTGTTTTATCATGCAGCACCTGTAGCACAATCTGCAGAAAACCAAGAAATATAATTTCCACATTTAAATGTTTACCCGAGTGTAAAATATTTCAGCATGTAGCTAGGCATCCGAGCAAAATACTCTCAAGTGTTAAAAAAAACCCCAAAGATGCTACAGATTTTTGTTCAATCTTACTTGAAACTCCCCAAGAAACAGGAATATTTCCCCATTAAAAGGCTTTCTCCAAGTCAGACTTCTTGATAAGCCTGGATGGAGGGGTTCTACTCTTCTGGGAGACACCAGGCAGTATTTTTTCCCTGTAACGATGTATTTTAGCAGTGGCTAAATGAAGGCAGAGAGTCACGCACTGATCAAAAACCATTTGAGCAGAGTTTGGAATCCAGGGCCACCACCTCAGCCCGGCAGCAGGACTGGGCTGGCAGTGGGTTGCTGAGCAATTCTGATCCTCTGCAGCAGAAAGACAGGAACCAAAGGGGGCTGAGCCCAGGCTGTGACCTGGGTGCAATCAGTGGTGGAGCCAGGGAAGCGCCAAGAGCTGCTGTCTCCTGTCCATGAACTCCCCTTGACTTTTCCCAAAAGGGCTCTGGATGTATGTGCAAAACATCTGACTCCTTCCAAAAGGAATATTGGGTGTCCAAGCCCCGCGGTAAAGAGAAGGGCTGACACATGCCAGGGGTTTGCAGTTTTACAGTCGCTGCAATCCAGCCCTGCTCTGTGCATAGAGAGGTGCCCAGTCCCCTCCCTCCACCCAGGGCTTTCTGGTTCAGCAAAGGCTGACTTTTAGAAAAGCATCAAAATTAATCACCTTCATGGTTGCTGCACTCTTGATTTAATTTTTGTAGCTTCCATTTCTTGCTGTGTTATGAATTTAACAGATAAAATGAAAAGCTCTTTTACTTTAATAACTTTTCTCTGTGTAGATGATCAGGTCAGCCTCTGTTTTCAAACTAAACTCCTTAAATCTCCCGCTACTAGGCATGGATCCAGATTTGGGTTTTTTGTGGCCTTTCACCTGCACCAACTTTTACTTGATTTCACCTGATTATGCATAGAGTTGGAAGAAATGCAGAAATAAACTTCTCCATGCAGAAGTTTACCGAAGAAGTTACATGCAGAAGTTACTGTTTGCCTCGCTGTGAAAAGTTGCTATAGTCTATCAGGTCTATCCTGAAGCCCAGAACATAATGCATCAGGACCATGAGGTGGTGAATTTGAAGTTCCAGAGGATGGGCAGCACGTATGAGGATGGACCTCTATGGGTGCTTTGTACACAGGGGCTGCTGGAAACGCAGCATCACGGTTATTCTACAGCCTGCACAGCAGCGTGCGGCTCTGAAGGGGCTGAGACTGTCTAAAGGAAATATTTCTTCTGTATCATGAATTATCTCTTTCTTCAGCACCTCTGACAATATCTGTGTCTCTGGGAAAAGAGAAAACTGTTAACGTCACCATTGCAGTAGGTATCTTGCCATGGAAGTACATATATTCCCCCAAAGAGGTGGTATTTGAGACAGCGTATTTTATCTTCACAAAGATGGAGAGACTGCCTGCTCCCAATCTCCCAGAAACAAACTTTCCTAGTTAAATGCACCAGAAGGATAATCCACACTGGTTTAGGAGGACATGTTCCTTGCTCACCACAGAGCTCTGCTGCAGGTCATGGACCTTACTGTGACATCCAACTCCTGCAATAGCTCATGGGACACATGAAAACCAAAATCTAACAGAAAGCAGTGGCGGTGACTTCCAGCACATGACTAAACTTAAAGGAAGGAGCATCCCTGACATGGGTTTTCAGACTGGGTACCCTTCAGCAGCTGACATCCCTGTGAAGACATTACTGCTCAGATTACACTCAGTCGTGAGCCACCCAGGCCTGCACAGCACCTTAAGAGCAATGTTTACCAAGCTGGCATGAAGCAGGAGTTCAGTAGAAAGACTGGGAATGTCTACAAACAAGAAAAAGCATCCGGTAGCTCCTGTAATTTTTCTTACTCTATTCTCTCATGCATCTTAACTCAAGTATGTTCTTTATATTTTAACCATGACCTACTTACAAATAGTTCTGGGTTGTCCTTCAACCCAGACCTTCTTCCACATTTCCCCTCATGTCAGCAGTGAGTCCCAGTTTCATGCAAGATTCACATGATTGCAGAGGACATTAAGGAATTGTGAGGGACTGTTCCACTGTTGACTCCTCGCCATGCATGATCAGCCCATCAGAGGGGAATCCAGAATTGCAACACCAGCCCTCACACTGACTTGCAGCCTGGAAAGATGTTTATCCCCAAATCTGAGACTTACAAATACACAGAAGGCTGCAGGTGCCCCAAGTGAGCCGTAAGCAAGTACGCTGCTTACAGAGATTTGCTGTTCTTAGTGTTCACCTACATCACTTACTTTCATTCTCACTGCTAGACAAAACCTATCACATGCTACAAGCTTAAGGGACATGCACCATGCACACAGATGTCAAACCTGCAAGGTTCAGCTTGCTTTTAAGCTCTTTGTGGAGACTACACAGGATATATTTATAATAGAAAACAGATTCTTCTTTAAAAGTGCTGTGTCTAAGTCTCCCTAACCCATCCCCGCTCTGGTGACCAAGTCCCAAGGTTCCTGGCTGCACACTCCATTTGCTGAACTAAAATCCATACCAGCAAAGAGGATGACAAGGTACCTCCGTGCGAGCTAACTGCAATTCTCAGGTTTTACATGCCTGAGATAGAAGGCACAGTTTCCACCTCAAGGATCTGACATCCCCGTATATTCCGTGAAGGGCATATCATACACTGGGGCAAAACACAAATCTGTACGTGAATCTGAAGTTTGAAAGAACGGCAGCCTTCCTTACCTGCTGCAAGTCAGCACATCACTAAATTGTAACACAGCCTCGAACGAACAGGAAGATGAGACAAAAGAACCTGTCCAATTATGCCTGCATCAAGTGAATTTTATTAGTCTCTCAGCTCTGTTAATGGTAAGGATGGCATAGCTGTGTATAGGAAAATGGATCTTGCTTAAGAATTACTCACGCAGGAATAATCCCCTGCCTATCACCAATCTTTGATTTTCATGTTATGTTTTAAAGACTGACTTGACGGTAGGTGCCTGCCAACTCCACTTGTGTTCTCCAAGAATAAATGTTTATCAAAGGGGGGTGTCCCCCATTTGCTGAGCTGGAATGAGTTACACCAACAAGGCATCAAATGGGTTGCTGCCTGTCACCATTATCAAAGAGGAATTTGAAATAGAAACACTAAGCAACAGCCACTGAGCACTGGAGTCTGTCAGTGCAAACATGACACGGGACAGCCAGAAGGTCCAGGCACAGAGGGATGGAAAGGGATCTCCAAAGCAGAGTCCTGTCCTTTGACCTCATGAGGGCTTCACAACTGCTTCTGTGAACAGACCATGCACCCAATGCTTCACACAGGTGTGAGTTTCAGCCACGCTTCTCCTACTGGAAATCTCTTCCAAGCTGATGGTTATGGAAACATCAGCTGAAAAATAGACCATGGTTTTTCAAGTTCTTTACTATCAATTATACCCACTTGGTTTGTACACTAAAATGATCCTCAAGCTGAAAAGACTTCCCTTCCACCTCCGTGTCCCTTTTTTCTGTTGTCTTCAATGTATGCCTCAGATCGTTCTCACTCCCTTCTTAATAGCAGTAACATTTCAGTAACATTTTTTCCATCTTGTATATCCCGTGTGACTTCACTGGCTAAAGTCCTCCTCTTAAAAGACAAAAAAAAACCCCCAAAAGACAAAAAAACGACACTGCATGTTGAATTCTGATTCATACTCTCTGTAATATTCAGTCCCTTTATTACCACCATCCTATTGAAAACCGAGAAGCAGCATGTATTTGGGTTTGAGCATCTTGTGAATATCACTTATAATCTTACAATCACATTTTTGTTTCCCTCTCCCATTTTGTTTAAGTTATATAGAAGAATTAACAAAAGCTATATTCAGCTACATAATTTAAACCATTCAGTGTTAATTTAATTTGTATGATCACATCTACACTGTTCTCGCGACGTTAAGATTTCCAAGTTTCAAAAAAACTTGTTCTGTTGATCATGTGCAGAAAGTGTTAAAGAGGCTACTTGGAAACCTCTGCTTGCACTTGTATACGCAAGTGCATGTCCATATCTCCACTTAAACCACAATTATGAAAGGAACAAAATTTTACTTGTAACTAGCCAGAAGCCTCAAAGGCATGTTTATTGTACAAATTAGGAACTATGCTGCAGAGTCATACAAAACGCGCGATTCAGCTGCTGTTATAATATAACCTCGGATAATTAAAAGTGAGATAGAGGTAAAAAAGCAGGAGATGAACTGTAAACTGGGAGAACAAGCCCACCAGCACAACAGCAGCTGCCTACATTCTCAGTGCTTCAACCGTAAAAACAAGGCTGACAACACGATTTGCAAAGTGCTGAAATCACCCAACAGCACCAGTCATAATCTTAGATGCACATTTCCTTCAGCCAAGCATTTTCCCACTATTACTGGTGATAAAGCTGGCATATGAATTAAAGGTTTGAAAAAGGATGATGACAGTACAGAAATTAATCACACATTAATTTAAAACTTCCAACTGTCTTCATTGTGAAGCCATCACACTGCCACATCCTGGAGAGAAGCGACACACCAGTCCACCACCATAGGGAAATACAGCCTCATATTCCAGGTGACTGCATCTTAAAAGCTATTAAGTGTTTTCATTGAGTTGCATCAAATCACGTTTCAGAGGCCAGTGTTTAAAATCCCAGGTATTAGAAAGCTCCATTCAAAGTATTATAAATTCAGCAGCGGCACTGCAGCAGACAGGGATTTATCTTTCAGACCGCTGTGATCGTTATTAATAATATTACCAGCCACTTTTGTTTTGCTAATTTGGTGCTTCACCTATGAATAAGTGAACTTCATGAAATAAATTACACAGAACAATATTAGTGTTGTTCTTACTGCATTAACAGGCATCCATGTATGTAATTCATCCACGGCGGTTTCTGAGTCTATCCACGCTGCACATAATGCCATTAGGCACTGATGGGCTGGCTTGCAACCAAGCCCACACTTTATGGACTCCCTTCTGCACGGCAGGGCAGCCAAAATGGTTGGGAATGCCAGTGCAAAGGGCAGCAGCTCTCCAACATGGACTTAGAAACTCCAGAAAAACTCCAGAGATGCCTTTCCGATTCTTATCTCGGATGCGGGGATTTAGGGTCTGTCTTTCTTGAATAACGATTCTTGAACAGATCGGTCAGAACGCTGATGGCTAAAATTAAAACAGCTTTAATTGCACGCAGGACACTTGTCACACATTGTCAAATGTGCTACAAAAAGGGAGGGGGACAGAAACAACTTCACTGGTGCTTCACTGCTGTCCAAGTGCGAGTTCACAGTTGCACAGGAAGGAGAAGCCTGAATTATGGGCTGATAGGCAGGAGTAAGAAGAAATGTATATTCTTTTAGACCCCTTCTCTCTTCCAATTCTTTGCTCATCATTTTATTGAGGAACAGACCTCAGCTGCTTGGGACATCTGCTCTATAATTCCTTTTTCAGAATTCTGAAGTGTCTTTAAAAATCCAGGTTTGTTGCCATTTTGGCATGATTTAAAGAGACTGACTGTATCTAAATGACTCAGTACTGCAAACCCTCTTTTTTTTTTTTCACATTGAGAAGCCCATTTCATTTATCAAAGAAACAAAGAAAACACTGCATTAGGAGTTTTAAAAAGGCCATTATCTGCAGGAAGCTGTAGCAAAGCAGTAATCGTGTCACTCACTTCCTAGAACTTGCTTTTTCTGTCCTTCTATTAACTTTCAATATAAAAATCAGAGAAAACTATATTATTAACTTCTTAGACAGCATATTCTAAGTAAATACTTGATGCTTGTAGTTGGATTTTCAAGTTCTTTAGGAATTTAAGAGAAGGAGACAAGTGTTCTCATTATAATGGTCTTCCATTAATTATTGATGACAAATGGCCAAGACCATGCAGCTGAGAGGGCATGATACCCATTGCTGCCTTCTCTGAAAGGGCATGATACCCATTGCTCCTAAGGCAGCTCAGCTCAGCTCTTCCCACCTGCCACTGAGTGTCCAGACCATGCTCTGGTTGCCAAACGGGACACACTGAACCCGATTTCCAGTGCCACAGGCCAGGCTGAAAACCAGAGCAAACATTGCAACAAGCTTGATTGTATCTCCTCTGCCATAAACAAGTGACAGCTTGCTAAAATATTCCTGTCCTAGTTACTTGAGGAAAATGAGTGTTTTCAGATATCTTCTGACTAGTACACCTCAAAGGAAGGAAAAATACGCGATACAAATAAAAGCTGGAGCAGATGTTACTGTCCTCATGAAGCCTGGCACCACTTCTGCAATGATACAGGTAAGTAAGGGAGGGAAAAGGAAACAATTTTCTTCGTTGTTTATGGAAAAGGCTCCACTGAATCACAAAAGTTTAGTCAGGAAGGGACCTCAAGAGGTCTCCAGCCTAACCTCATCAATACTAGAACACAAGAGCATTGGTGTTGATGATGAGCCTTGGCAACCTTCAAGGATGGAGAATTGACCACCTTGCTGAGCAGCCTGCTCCAGGGCTGCTCCACCCTCCAAGAAGAAAAGCTGTTCCTAACACCATCTAACCCTCTATTTCAATTATTAATAGTCAACTTCAACACAGTTTCCTCTATCTCTGCATCTCATCTCTGCTAAACTTCTTTATCTATTATGACAGCTATTGAGCAACTGGATGACTAAAGATGGCAGATACTATGACTGTGTGCATGCATCAGAGCCCATGTTTAAATAAACAAAGCCACTATTTTCAAACATGGCTAATCACCACATCAATAGACTTATTAATGGGATTCCAGGACATGGTTGAATGCATGTTGCAGCAGCAGGGACTGGCTTCAACAAACACAGAGCTCCATTCCAACCGTATGTCTCAAAGATAAAAGAAAAATTGGAGTGCGATCAAATGCAATGGATTAAATAACAAAAGAAATTAAACAAAATGGACAATGAATTTGTTTCATCATATACATTTGGTCCAAACACACACACCCTGCCACAGTTTTGAGCATGTCAAGAGTTTATGAATCATAGAGTAATGTAGGTTGTAAGAAACTTTTGGATGTCATCCTTTCCAAACACCCATTTAAAGCAGGCCATCTTCAGAGCTGGATCGGGTTGCCCAGGGCCCCATCAAGTCAAGCTTTGAGTATTTTCAAGGACAGACATTACAAAACCTCACTGAGGCTTTGGTACAACATTTGATCGTCTTCATGGTAGGGAAATAAATAATAATTTAAAAATTATATTTTATCACCATTTCCCATGTTGCAGCTTATGTCTGATGGCTTTCATCGTGTCACCAACAAACCTGTCAGAAGAGCCTGACTACTCCTGCTCTACACCCTCCCATTGGGCAGCTGAAGACTGCAGTAAGGTCACCCTTTAAGCCATCTCATACCCAGTGTGAACAAACCCAGCTGCCCCAGCCTCTCCTGGTACATACTGGGTGCTCCAGAGGCCCCTCACCACCTCAGTACCTGTGTATTGTGTGCCCATATACCAGTTCATGATGCTGCATTCCTTTCCTCATCACCTCATCAGAAGATGGTTTTCTTTGCTACATGCCTTAAACATGGGGAAGGGCTGCATTTAGGAGTCAGTCTCCCCATCCTGTCTCTCAGTGTGAACACAGTGGCTCTGCGTTCACAAGCATCTACAAGCTGTAAACATAAAGTATGACCATTGCTAATGAAAGATGACTTCTTACATGTGAACTGTGCAGGATATCAACCTGCAAATTTATCTCCCTCACACAGAAATATTACTTGACTAGCAGCCACAGTCCTTCCAGATTAAGTTACAATTATTTCAAATGTTTTCACATCTTGCAAGACTAGCAAAGGAAATGGGAAATCCCTGAACACTGTTATTCCCAGGTAGATGGTGTTTGTCACACTCCTCGCACCTCTGGCTAAAGGGTGCCTTCAATTAATTTTTTTAATCAGATTTCCACTATTTACTTCCACCCTCCCATTGGTTGCGAGACAAACAGCTCTTCTGCTGTGCTTATTAATGCTTAGGAAGTGCACCACGAAATGTGGGGGTATTGTTATCATTTCTGAATCATCCTACACTGGCACTCCAAAAGCAAAGCAGTTCAATGCCCAGGACTGCTACACACACTACTAACATTAGAACACTTTCAAAGACACTTCCCACTTCCGTTTCAACATATCACCTCCATACACATTCAGTTATTATGCTCCTCTGTGAGCATAATGAATCCCAGTAGCAACTTTCACTATGTAATGAAGTAACTGAGCATTTTAGAGCCACAAACAAAAGATTTTGCCTTTTTTGGATATTCTAAACCAGCCCTTTGTCGCAGCAAAAAGAGAGCTTGACATCTGAGATATAAAATGCTCAAAAGAAGGCTGTATCAGTTAATCAAAAGAGAGGGATAACTGCAACAAACTTTATCAGTTCTGACATGGCAAAATGAGAGCAGAAGACCACTATCCCAAACTGGCGATTCCATTAACTCTTTGCATTACTATGTTTCTATTTATTTTTGACTGTTCACAGACTATCAATAGCCACGTGGTGAATAACAAGAGCAGCAGCAGCAGCATATAGAGACTGCTGCTGTCAAGCCTCAGTTTTCAGGAACTGCCTTTAGCACCTCCCCACTCCACTGAATACGACTGTGGAAGCAGGAAAAGAGCAGTCTCTGCTGCCAGCAGCAATCACCGCCTTTTTCTCTAACCCCAGAATGAATTTAACTCTGTCTATGAGAAACTAAACTATTTAGACACTGGCACCATCACAGGAACTTAATGCCGTGGGAAATATATAACCTATATGTATTTTATATAAACAGATCTTTCTTCTTGATTCCTCGAGTGCGCTTTCACTTTCCATTGTATCCAGCTCTTACGGACATTCCTAATTCCCACTCACACAGAGGTTCAAGAGCTAATTCACAGACACTGAGGAGCAAACTTTCAAAACCACATTTGTTACTGTCAGATCTCCTGGTATCAACAAAACAAATGAGCCATGAGAAGTAGTTTCTGGTTTCTCACTCTTTACATACAATACAAGGCACGTGAAATTCTTGTTCTTGCCAGTTTATCACACAGTAGCGCTGCTGGCCTCAACCTCAGTATGGGGGAGATTTTAGAGAAACATCTAGAGGAGAATGCACTGACACAAGTTCCAGCACCAACAAAACTGGAACTTACCTGACAACACAAGCACAAAACCAAAACACCTCTCCATTTTTTCCTCCTAGCCTACAGAGAAACTACATTTAATGGTCAGGGCTCTAAGCCTCTCCCTGGAGAGGCTGAGCTATCAACTTGATAAAGCCACTTTGATCATACTTTGCATGGCATAAGGAGAAAGCTTAGCACTTTGTGTAACATGGAGCACTTGGAACAATGAAACCTTTATAGGGGTTTAGTGCACAAATCACAGCAGATAACGATTAGACTGACAAGGACTTTGCATTGACAAGAGAAACTGCCCAAGTGTAACCATCAACTTCACTCACAACTCTTATTTTCTCCTGATAGTTCTGAGATCCCCAAACGGTAAAAGAGGCAGAATTAATAAAATCTATCATTTGCTGGAAAGCTCCTCCTTGATTATCTATCCATCAGGGTGTACAGATGGGTATTTGCTGTGCTCTCACAATGGCTAACTGCTTGCTCATTGGAAGATGGAAGGGGCTCTGCAGAGACAGCAGAAGTGCCCATCTGCAATCTCCAGGTAATAACCTACACACTGGAGAAGGACATATATACCTCGCTTGCCCAGATCCCTAAGACAACCTCCTCTTTGAGGTGCAAGGGAAGGGGTTATTAAATCTTTCTGGTGGAGAGCAATGTTACGGAGACTAGGAGAGCAGCGAAAGTTTAGCCTCTTTGAAGCTGAGCCTGGGAGCTCAGACTGAGACCAGCTGTCTGGAGAGGGAACTGACAAATGTGTTCAGGCTGGGCAAATCCTTTTACTCTTCTGCTTAAAACACCCAGGACATGGCACCAAAAAAAGGGCCTTTCTCACTTGCTGCATCCTCCGGAGGAGGAATGAACAACTGTCAGGAAATATGCCCTCTCAAAAGGAAAATATGAACTGTAAAAGAAGCATAACAGTTTCACTGGAAGGCAGGGAAATGAAGGAGCCTGTTCCTAGCAATAAGTCCTTCAGCCATGGCAATTCAACCCCTGCACTGAGGAGTCTTCTCCCCTGACAAGACACTCCATCTAGTTTTAAGGTCAGCCGTGAGAGACAGAAAGCCTACCCACAGTATGCAGCTAAATACAGTAACTAACATCCATTAGCTGAAGAAGCAGAGAGCAGCAAGGCAGCAGGCTCTGCAGGTGGTGAGATGCAGAGAAGACAAGCTAAGCCACTGCCCCTCCTGCATCTCTGGAGCAGGAGATACACCGGGTGCAGCAGCAACCCCAGACAGGTAACGCAGTCATGGTCTATCACCTGGCTATACACAGACATGAACAACAGCTCAAGGTTCAACAACCAAGGTGCATTAAGTTGTATGGTCCTCTGAATTATTTTCTATCAACTCAGTGGTTATCTCCTTATATTTTCCTTAAGTTTCCAACGGAATTCAGTGTCCCCAACAGTAAAATTGCATCATGTTCGACCATAAGTGTACACACTGTTCTCACAGTGTGAGGATACTGCTAGGAACTGTCACAAACACTGCTTAGTGTTGGAAATATTGGCTACTCTGAGAAAGCAAATGAGTAGAATGAAAAACATCCAGCAAGTTCTCCAGTTATGTGGGAGACAGCTTATGTGAATGGTGGGTGAAACTACCAGAGGGGAGACTTTCACAGGAAATCTAAGCAGTCAAGAAAGGCTGGATCAGAACAGGGGGAAAACATGGTGTCAACAACAATGAAATCAAGTTTATCCTGCTTAGGAAGGAAAGAAGGAACAGTGGCAGCAGGGAGAGGGAGAACATGAGAATAGCCTTCAAGGATCTGTGAGAAAATGGAAAGATTTTTTTGCGTATCACATGAATGCACAAGAATTCACAGTCACAAAATTGCTGAAAGGGAGTTTAAGGTTAGGATGTTTGGAGTAAACTCCTATACCATACTCCCACATATAAATGTACTGACAGTTAAACACTGGAACAGCTTGCTGAGGAAATGGTGGGCTCTTCTCTCACCAGAAGTTTTTAAGAACACACTAGACAAACATCTGTTGTGAACAGCTTAGAGCAATCCTGTCTGAGCAGAGAAAGGAGGAATGAAATTCCCTTCTGCCACTATTTGCAACAAATAGAAGTCTTCTATCCCTTTTCAAAGTTCAAGAACCCAACTTTTATTTCAAATTTTGCAGAAGAATTTAGTCATGGCCACAGGTGTGACCTCTGGGTTGGAACACACCTGCAGGAGGAGAGCTAAATATGAACAAACTAAGGTTCCTGCAGCTACAGCACTGCCAGGTTACTCCCGTGCCCCTTTGCTCCATGGGGATGAAAATATTTGGTGCTGATGAACGATACCCTCATGTTCTTTTAAAGGAGACACATTTTGCCTGGCTCCAGAAGACGACCAAGCCACAGCCCAGAGCCAGGAGAAGCTGCAGAGCCCTGAGCCACCGCACACACACGGCGATGCCCCCCACAAAGAGTAGTCCCACTTTGAGCCCCTGGGCACGTCTCCCTCCCGCTCTATACTCAGACTGCAGCCAAAACAGCCTCAGATTTATACTAGATTATAGGAATAGTTTATGAATTCATAGCACTGTATCAGACTGCTGAATCTATAAACTATGCAGGTAAGACTCCTGAGCAGCGTATGAGATGGTTGGTCTGGAGGGAAAAAATTTCTAATGCAAGAAATCACATTAAAACTTCCCTGTATTTTAAAAACAAGCATTCAAAACAGCAAGATTTTGGACCACTCATTGACTGATTATCTTAATTCTAAAATATTTATCATTTTAACTTAAAAACCAGCAATGGCTTAACCCTTTCAAGCCTTTAAAGTGGATCTTCCACAAGTTTACCACCGCTATCTATTTTTAATAGTCTTGTGTTCAACAGAAAAGCTACTGAAAAGGAGAAAGCTCCTGCTTTCAAGACATTTAAAGTGTCTTGACACACTTTGTTTAGGTACGTTATGTGTCTGAATGACATTCATAGCACTGCAGGTCTCAAACATTTTTGTTGTTTGGTTGACTTGTTGGTTATCTTTACTAAAGAAATACATTCCTGAATGGCAGCTTTCTTAACTACTGCTAAGAAAGTTTTAAACCAGACAGCAGCAAAAATGTAACACAAAATGGTGCTGGCCTCTAACGCTGCTGCTCTGCATGACACCTGTGAAGCCGTGGAAGGCTACTGCAGAGAAAAGCAAAAACAGTTGAATAAGTCTTCTTAACAGTAGTGGTGGCCATCAACACATGAAGAACTCCATCCGTAGGAACTAACACCACACACCTTGTTTTTAAGGCTGCTCTGGTATAATCTCAGTCTCTGAATCAATCTGGGTTTGCCCCGAATTCAGGTATTTTGACCTGGATGAACCAAGGGCAGCTTCCCATGACAGTGAGCAGCAAAGGCTTGTCATCTGCAGCTGCCAGGACACAGCTCCCTCCTGACTCCTGCCTAAGGGCTTCCCTCTCACAATCCTCTGACTCCTCCACAAAAGGCAGAGCAGCATCTGCTTTTTCGTGATTTTTGTCAGAGTAGCTATTTTCTCTGAGTAGTATTGTGATGAAGCTAACTCAGGTCCTGTTTGCCACTCTGTGAAATTCCCAGTATGACTTGGATCTATTTAATTTTTTAGCACAGCGAAAAGGACAACACTGTGGTGCCCTGAAGTTCTGACCTGAGACCAGTGCTTATTATTCAATCAGAAAAAGGTGAGCATTAGAATAGCCAGTTCTGCAAGATGGAACTAAATCAGAATTACAAGAAAATAGGGTGGGTCTTTTTTCCATGCAGGAATCCATGGTAACAAACCCTCATAAATGGTCAGCGAAGCCAGATAAAAGTCAGTGTTGTCTAATTTAAGGTAATGTATTTTGTAGGGAATAATCTGAACCAATCAGACATTTTTCTGGATTCTAAATTAACCGTAGCCATTCAGGAAGGCACTGGACATAACTACCTAAGCAGGTATTTTCAGTGAGCTGTTCAGTGCAGGCACAGTCATAAAAGGAAACCAAATATCAGGAAGTGCACAGAAATGGAAGTGGAACAATACAAAAATACCCTATCATGAAAAGGCAAGAGAATTTCTATGGCAAAATAATCTAATACCTACATCAACTGTGACTTTGCCCTTGGACAACGGGGTTGACAAAACTCTAGAGAACTGTCCCTGAGAAAAGACTGGGTTGGGCGCTCCTATTTCATACTTGCAAGGGAAATAGGAGTTCAGCTGACTGTAAAAGTGATAAATTCAAAACAGCAAGTCTTTTGTTTTAATAGCCACACAGCAGATAATTAACCTCTAGTCACGGAGGTGCCCCAGAGCAGCAGCAGAAGCAGCAGCCTTGGAGAATCCCCTTATAGGACAACAGCTTAGGGCAGAAATGGCATTAATCAATGACCTCACTGTACTCTATACTGTAATAGATGCATATTAATATTCATAGATTTTTAGGACTGAATGGTCCACTCTATCATCCCGTCTGACCTCCCTTCTGACACAGGACATGTTTTAGCCAGCTCCTCCAGCCTCTGGTTCTTCTTAGGCTTTTCTCTGCTTGGTCAAAAGAGGCTGCTTTATGTGAACTAGCTCCCCGTTGTAATACAGAGACTGTAATGCAAATTTTGGCTCAGCAAGATTGGGTGATAAAGTACTGAGCTGCGATCCGAGTGTCAAGAACAAAATAAACTCTACAGTTGTGTCAAATAATCCCAGAGGCAGGAAATGGAAAACGCTCTCTGGGTACCTGCAGTAGGTCAGGAAATCACATTCTTGGTCCTTTTCTAGACCCCGTCATTTCAGGCTGACACTGCATTTTGATGAGGCCACCCACAAATGAAGTGTGGGGCTTTCCATGATGCAAGTCAGCAATATTTTTTTGTTAGAGATGATGGAATCACACCACTCCCCATTAGCTAACACTTCTGGAATGGCAGTATGCTGAAGCCATTATATGTTTTTAATCAATTCTGGACCACAACTACCCAGGAAACAAACAAAAACTTTCCTTTTAAAAAAAAAAAAAATTAAAATATCCTCAACCTCTTTGACACTGAAAAAAAAAAAAAGGAGGACTTGTATTCCTAATTTGAACAGGGTTCAGCTTTTGGGTGACCTCCTCCTGGAAAAGGTTAGTTCTCATGAACTGCATAGCTTAAATATGGCTCAATACAAGCATTAAGATCTAGCCAAAAGGGATCCCTTCATAATATAAGGACCTAAAACATAGTATTTTATTTTTTAGAAGTATTTCCAACTGTTTCTATCTTATTATGGGTTTTATGGAAATGAAGAGCAGCGATTTCTACTCTGATGCACTTTCCTTCAAACTGATACCTCTGTGGCAGAAACTGTTAAAAAACAAAAAAAGTCTCTTTCCCTGTTTAAGAGCTAAGCAGTAACTGAAGTCCCTCCAGTGAACTATGGGGAGGGAGGAAGGGAGGAGAGAGAAAATTCATTCCTGTATCCCACCCCAAAACTGCAGAGACTCTGCACCTGCTCCACCACCTCCACCCCTGTGCCCAGCATCACTGGGGATCCCGCACTGGGACATCCAGCACTTTTACACTACTTAGTCAAGAACAAAAGTAGCCACATGTTCATTTGTCAAAGCAAATTTCCTGCCAAAGCAGCAGAAAATGCATCCTCAGATATTAATGACAGCTGACAGATAAATAAAGAAGACCAATATAGTGCTTTAAAATGCCAGCTTCCCTCTGGTGCTAGCTATAGGTGTCCCTGCCATTCCCTGAGCCAAAGCAGGGAAAACCCCACTGGACTCAGGCAAGACCCAAGTCCAGTAAAAGCACTTGGTGACTGTGATGTACAACCAGGCAAGTTATTGCACTGCTGAGCTTGTTTCCCTTAACGATAATCTTGTCAATTAAAAAATCCAAGTCTCAACAAGCACAGGCAAAATTTGGTTCAGAGGAGCCTGGAACAGATCAAGTCTGATCTCTGAAGTGGCAACTGAGTCCTGCTCATCAGGGCCCACTGTGCAGGGAAAGCCCTCTCCTCTTCACTCTGCTGCCTCTGAAATGCTGGACTTTCTCTCCAGCTCATAAAACAATGTTGTAAGGAAAGGGCTGCAGTGCATACTGCCAGTTCACAAATATATTACTGGTATTGGAATACATTTTAATAAACAAGAACCATCTGCCCCCAGAATTACAGATGCTCAGAAAAGCAGTTCAAGTTAAAGGGCAGACACTTAGGTCAGAGAACCATGGCGTGGAGAAGATCAGTCTTGGCACTGTGGAGGGATAAAGGAGCAAACACCAGCTACACTAAACAGTGGGGTTCCTATAGAGGCTACAGGCTGGACTAGCTGGAGTATTTTAAAAAAATACATATAGGATACGCATATCATGAAGTGGAGCTTGTGCCTTATGTGCAGACATCCTAAGTATGAAACCTTATCATCCTTCAGGAGATAGCATTCCATTTGCTGATTTTTCTTCTACTGCTGTTGTGCAATGAAAGAGTTCATCAATATGGGAAAGAAAAGCTTCAGTCCTGGAGGCAGCATGAGCAGAAACCCTTGACAGCATTAGGAAGTCTATAAATCCCTTACTTTCCTAGCCAGGGCTTTACATTACTTTTTCTGTTACATTTGTTATAGTAAAAAATGTTGAGGTTTAATCACTGAGTGTTCACTTCTCTATTTAAGCTCCATATACACCCTCCTAAGGCATCAAGGGAGGGAAAAAAAATAAATAAAGGATCCTTGTGTCTATGACAGATTCTGGGTGGTTTCTTCAACGCTGGCAGGAGACAAGACAGACAGGCAAGATGCTGCTGCTCCAGCAGAGCCAGTGCGAGTACGTACCCAGGACTCACAGGAGAAGAGCCTGGCACTTGCACAAGGACCCTCCTACCTCCTCTTTTAAGAAAGGGCTAGCAAGAACCAGCTTAGGCTCCTGAGAAGGACTTGTACACAATCAAAAAGAAAGCTGGCATCATTTTAAGGGGAAAAGTCAGCAGGTGGAGTCTGTTCAGTAGCAACATGCAGTGCATTTTACCTATGCATGATCATGGATTATCAACAGTTTGATGAGCTTTCTCCTGCCTTGGATAAGTCAGCAGTGAACGAGGGCTCTGTTAAGAGAGGTCAAGTACCCAGAATAGAAATGGCTTCACCTGCTTGTGCTGCTCTGGTGGGTAGGAGGCAGGCAACCATGCTCTACCAGTAACCTCACTTTGCTTGTACAAAAGTGTGTCGTGGTCTACACACAGAGCAGAAACAGTACAGGACGTAGTCAGCAAGGCTTTCCAGTAAAAACCCTTTACCAGCACAAACGGGCCTTTTGCAACTGAACTCTTGCAGCTAAATTTTCTTTTTAAAAAAAAAAAAAAAAAACAAACACTACAAAAGTTTCAACCTGTGTAGAGCTCTAGACTATATTAATGGCATGAAACACTCCTTCAAAAAAGAAAAATCAAAGGTATTTTACACAGAAGGAATAATAGTCTATACCTACTCATTGCTTGTGCTAGATGTGCTTTAAAAGTATAATTCTGCTATACTAATTCTTTTTGCAGCCACTCAATAATTTGTTTCGGGCTGAGATGTGCTGCGCCGAGTTTCAGCACGTGGCACATTACAGACATGTCAAAGCCCTCAATTTCTGCAATCGCAGAGCGAATTTTGTAGTCCCTTCATCTTCCATCTCCACTGCTTTCTCCCTCCCCATCAAATACACTTTACAGCGGGGGTCCACCACAACCCGCCAGCAGACTGGTCCCAGTTCTGCTCTCTGCAACATCTTTACAGCCACGTTCTACAAAACAAGCAGCCCACACCAGGGCTCTCCAGGTTGGAGAAGTCACAGTGATGGGCCCAGCTGCCATTTCCGAACAGCCCAAACGATCATCAGTATTTCAGGAAACCCAACAGCCTCCACCTCACAGCCGAGCAACAGTAACTTGAGTTGAAGACCTAGCAGTAAAACACTTGAAAACTGAAAACCTAAAAGCAAATTTCAGACATATTCTCTGGAAAGGACAAAATTTAAGGCAAATCATCCAAACTAATCTCTTTCAGCTGACTTTATCTTCACATGCACACTCACTGCACAAAGCCATAGCAGAAGTTGTGGGAACGAGCCTACACTGGGCTCCAGAGCAGGACCAGGAGACACAGCTGCTGCTTCGGAGCGACCTCTGCCACCTCCCAAAGCACAGCCCCCCGCAGAAACCACAGAGACCAGTAAAACTGACACCCCGGGGCTCAGAAGGGAATTGGATATTTAGCAAGATTACACTATCTGCTAATCTGATTAGCCCCAGAGACTGCAGATAAACACAACAAAGAACAGCCGGACACCAGCTGTAAAACCCATCCAAGTCAAGCAAATCACACAGCTGCCCAGAAAAGCTCAGCATCTGGGACCTGTCGCATGCAATGCTTTTAGGGAAATGACAGACTCGCTGCTCTCACGTTAGACATGGGAAAATGTGTTAATCTGTTTACCTTAAATGGATTTAACCTCAATCTGAACAAGAGAGGACTGACACAGACATGTACGGCCAAGACACTCCGGCAGCAAAGCGCAGCGAGCAGGAGGCAGCATCCTCGTCACCATTTACACAGGCTCGAAGGATCAGGCATGACACAGGTCAAACGAGAAACATTAAGAGATTAAACAAGCATATTTATAATTAGGTGTAATGTTGATTGTCTTCTGCCCCTGAAATGATAATCAGCTCCCACATCTAATCGTTGCAGCCGCCTGAGCTTTAAACTGATGCTGACAGTCTCTGCACACAGGGCTGGAAACCCAACAGCCTCCATCCATCTCACAACGGCTGGGGGCTTGGGCTGGGGGGTGGATGAAGGGAAAAGAGGTTAAAAAAGAAAAAGGAAAATTTCTACATATTGATATATAGATCTATATATCGATAGAAAGACCTGTATCTTGATACATAGGTTATATATCAGAATAGATATATAGAAATAGATATAGATAGATAGATATAAATGGATATCTCTGAATTAGCAGAAAACCTACCATGCCTTCCCAAGAGAGAATGGGCTGCTGAGAGAGACAAAAGCCACCCAAGTCACTCGCCATACACTGGCCGCTACTTTTGCCAGCACAGGAGGGAAGGTGAGGACCGCATTTAATTTGTCCACTTGACATTTTTAAACACAGGACAAACAAGAGAAACTTGCTCAAGGACTGCATTCATCACTGCCTGCCAATTACAGAAACAAAACTGATCAGTCAGGAGGACACAGTGGCACCCCGAGCCAGCAAACTGCCGCCACAGAAGCACGAGGGCGTCGTCTTTGAAGCATCCCTTCAGATCAGCAGGCGTTCTGGATCTATAGATACAGGTCTGGAGCTCTCCAGCTACTCTGCAGTAAAGCACTGCCCTCCCTTCCTAATTACCAAACACTCTGCAGCAACCTCAGCCTTCCCCACAGCTCTCACTTGAACTTTTGACTATCGCATTAGATTGTTATTTTTTCCCTCAAAATTCACCCCAAGATTGAGTTCTTACAAACACTCATCTATGCTGTGAGAATCAGCTCTTCCCCTGCCACTCAAGAACAAAGAGAAAAAACCTTTATTTCAGGGTGACTCTGAAACACACTGGGGCCAGGTGACTCCCCCACCATCAGAGGTAAGGTCAGCCCCATGGTATCACCACAAAACCTGGCACCAGCAGCCAGGACAAGGTGCAAGATCACCAAAGACAAGGATGCTCAAAGGGGCACCAGGAGCTCAACCTCAGCTCGTTATTCCACACTGGTTTTGGGATGTGGGACAAGAATCAACAGTGTTTGAGGCCATCTCAGAAACGTGGATGTCCTGACAGTGTTGGAGACTAACTCTGGAAAGCAGCTACCACTTGAACGCAGACTGAGGAGGAACTGGGGTCTAGCAGAGTTCAGAACGACAGGGACACCCAAAGGGAAAAGATAAAACAGTTCTAAAGAAATTGTCTAAAATATGCATTTTCTATTTTTATGACAAACATGACTAGTTACTAGTATTCAAATGCAATTATGTAGAGCCTGATTTATAAATAATGCAAAGCCCAGAAAGGAGAGATCAACGCTCATTTACAGCATACCGCATGCTGAACTGAATAATGTTATGCACCAGCTTTCACCATCACCATAAAAAGGAAATATGGACAGAAAGCTAAAAAAGAAGAGAACAATCACCCCCCATTCCCTCTCTGAAAAAGACAACAACATCTAAACCATGGTAAAATTTAAGGTAGTTCTATTCTGTAGTACTTTTGTAGATAGAAATCTTATTTTGTAGATAGAAAGCTTTATTTTCACACAAGCGTTTCCAGAAGCTGTAAACAAGGTATGAGAGGAACACACCACCACTCACCCTGCTGCAATATGCTCTGTGTAGATGCCACACAGAACCCCACAGCATCAAAAAAGTTGGTTCCCAAATTTCTTATGTGAAGTGTCTAGATCCATCGCATAAAGGATTGAATAACTGGAGTTGAAAGGGACATGTGCAGGTCAGATACTCTCACCTCCTGCTCGGAGAAACGCTAACTTTAAAGTAGCATTTAAAGTTTAAAGTAGGTAGCTCAGGACCTCGCCCTGCTGAGCTTTGAATATCTCCCCAAATGAAGATCCCCAAATCTCTCTTCTCCCCTGTTCCAACTGGGCACCACTCTCACCATCAAAAAAGGTTCTATCACCCTGGTTGCAACTTGCAATATTTCACTCTTGGTTTTCAGTGTGCTCCTCTAGGAGGGGAAGTATTTCCATTTTTCCCCAAAACTTTTACTTCTTGATTGCAACTACTGAATTCTAAAACATTTCTTTGATTTAATTTTTTTTTAATTTATTCATCTAATATCCTTACAGCAACAATACCTTCCCACACATCTTCTCTGCACAATCAGATTTATGCCATTTACACTGAAAAGTAAGGTCTTTTTTCCCTACTCAGCTAGCTTTGTTATAATGCAGTTTATAAAATTACATTTAATGGAGAAGGGAGCAGGGAATTTGTTTATTTCTGAACTGTGATGGCTAATGGATGGGGTGGGAATAATGACGGGATATATATTATGTTATGGTCGAACAATACAAGGAGAGAATGCATGACCTGATCATTTTTATCCTTCATTAAATGGTCTATTGAGCTGCTTTTTCTCCATATCAGCTTTTAAAACAGAAAAAGCATAGCAAAAAATAACATATTACTTCAAATCGCAAGATTAGTCTTAATTAAAGCAAAAATTACTCATCTGTTTCTTAAATTCATTAGCAATAGCTGAAAACATATCCAAAAAAGAAGCAAATCAGCATAAGGAGACTAACTGTAACTAGCCGTGGTAACTACCTTCCTCCATAAATGCTGAGGCATTTTAATTCCCATGTCTGCAAGGACAAATAAAGTCTACACCGTGCTAAGCATCCTTGCCAAGTCCTTCCTCCTCCCAACAAGCCAAAAGCAGAGTGGGAAGAAGAATCCAAAGCTCCCCACACACCCAGCTGGAGTGGTGTCACCAGACCTGTATCTGCTTTTAGAGGCTCATCTTGGTTTTTCCAGGAAGAAAATGGGTCTGTATCAAGTGAGACTATTTCAATTGCCATTTCTGGTTTTTACTTACTTTCTTCAAGGAAGAAAACAGATGGGTTACCAGTGGTTTCGCTCATGTTTGAGACAAGGGATAATACACCACAGGCACATGCCTGGAGTCCTGCCTGGGGAAAGGGCAATGAGGGAGAAGGTTCCCAAGGACATCCAGAGAAGGGTACCCCACTATGCAGCCCACCGCAAGAGGAATCTCAACCAAAGCAGAGCAGCTCCTGAGGCTGATGGGTTGAAACAACATCATGTGCTCAGAAAGTCACCAATGAATAAAAATCCACAGGAAACAAACAGGTTTGCAGATTGAGACCCAACATATATTGCATCCAAACTGTCTCCAGCATAGACTGAAATAGGGAGATAAGGAAGAAAAGGGACGGAAGCTGGATTAGGCCCCTCATCTAACGCTTGAACATTTTCATTTCCTGTAAGGAAAATGACCGATACTGGCCAGCATTAACTGATAACAGGTTGGCTATTATGCATTTATGGAGCTTTCAAAAGAACTTTGATCCAGATTACACATCCCATTAATAGAGACAATAAATTACTCTCACTTTCCATCACACAACACACAGAAATACAACTCGCACGTACAAATGAAACAGAGCTCCTTAACGAGTAAGAGTACTGAAACATTAGCAATACACCAGAAATACATGTAACACATGCAAAGTTCACATGCAACACAACTATAAAAGAGCAAAAATGAATACCACTAAGAAAACATGCATTTATTTTTGCAGAAACCACCAAAAGGGAGTTTCTTCCCTAAGAAGTTCCCCTATACTCAAGTTTCTTCTATTTTTGCCAAGTATGCTGGTATGGCAACTGAAAAAACATTTGTGGCATTTGATTTCAAAAGTCCATATATTTAAGGAAAAGTTTTCCTAAGGAAGTGCTTAGATAAAAGTCTTTTACTGTGGTTTAAGCAGAAACACCACTAGTCAAAGTAAAAACATGGAGCTGGATGGTGGGCAAAGCACTGGCACTTTGAAGCACCGCAGAGGTCACATCGTGGCAGCGAAATCTTGCTCTGTAGCTTTGATGTAGAGCAGCTCACAGAAATACCTTCGTTATTTCACTGGAGAGCATTGCTACTGAAGCCTCTTTCTCATCCAGTGTTAAATAAGCTGTTATTGTTCTTTAATATTAAAAAAGGAAAGATTGGTTTCTCTGTCAGCATTTCAGAAGAACGCGCGGCAGGCAATACAGAAGGTCCTAGGAGGGTCTAAATTGAGTTTGCATTCATTAGTGCATCAGTGATTCCCAAACAAAAAAAAAAATAAATCCATCAAACACAGCATAAATTCAGCTTGAACTCCTGCCTGCCACACCACGAGCACAAAGCTGGGGCAAGAAACCCAGCGTTCAGAGATCAGGTAATGAGGTGGAGGTGCAGCAGCTCAACTTTCCACTCCACCTCCTTTTGCTTTTGACTTAAAAAGGCTTTCTCTTTATAATGTAAATGATGTAATTTATACCTGCAGAAACACACACTGGAATGTTCTTTTTACATGTTTCTCTAGTGAAGGTTAAATATTGGAGAGAAAGTCTTGGTTTGGTTTTAAAATACTGTGGAGATCCCCATAAAACAATTTCTGAAGAAAGTTACCGCAGTGGTTTGAGTTTCCTGAACACTGCCAAGTCAAGAAGGAAAAACATCTGCACAATTTTTATGGTCCACTCAAACCTTAAGTGCTTTCAAACACACAGCCACTACAACCACGCTTTAGATTTAAAAGACTCAAGTCTATAAAAAGCCCACATCATGACCTTCTCAATTTATCAAAAGTTTCCTCCGGTCACATCTACCTCATCATCCAGCAACAAACTCTTCAGTTCCCCAGTCTCCTCCACCCTTCCATGAGACCAAGAGCAGTCAAAGAGCTAAAACCTGACCAAAACCCAGTAAAACTACTTGAAACGAGTGAATTTTCTCTATCCCCAACTGGCTGCCAGTACAGAGCCCCCAAACACCACCTGCCCACATCAGCCAGACTTTTCACACACACACACCCCTTTTAAGCCCTTCCGGCTCATTCATGATTTTGTTCCTTTTCACTGAACTCATACAGCTGCAAACACACGCCTTATAATGCCATGCCCAAAACAAGAACACAAGAATTTTCTTGAAAAGTGGAGGAAGTTGGTGGGGGAGCACGGCCAGCCCCAGCTGCCCATCAGCATTCAGGGCATGCAGCTGCTCCCGGTGGCATCCCTGGAATTTAGCTTGGCTGGGGAAAAAACAACCACCAACTGCTTTTTTTTTTTTTTCCTCTCTGAAAATTTCACCTCACCACTGTAACGTGCCTGTGTAGTTCTGTCCAAATTAAACACTTTAGTGAAACAGTTAAAGCTCAACGTTTATTTTGCAGGAGTGCCCTTGTTTGCACCGCTCCCTTTGTTGCCATCTGTCAGGCTTCCTCCTTGATGCTTCTTACAGGGAAAACATCAGCGGTGGCAAAACAGCAGGAATTTAGGCAGCCAGCCACTCCCTCCTCCTGCCCTTAAAAGGTTTGTATCTGCATAATTTTAATAGGGATCCCTTTTCGCTCCAACACAGACACTGAGCACAGCATCAGCCACATCCAGATGGTGCCGGTACTTCAATACTGCATTTTGTGCGGGTTTTTTTCCCCCCTCTTACCAGCGCAAGGTCTCCTCATTTTCTGCTTCCTCCTAATTGCCCACCCAGATATCCCATGGCTGAGGCAAGAACACACAATACAGCGCCGTCAGCCCAGCTGCTAGAGCAGAACACCCCAAATCAGATGGGATTGCAAGGAGGACCTTGTCCCTCCCCACACACACATATTAAGAGGCTCGCAAACTCCCCTGGCTGCTCATACAAATGCTCAGGAGAAAATAAAAGAATTACGTGTGTTATCTCAAGTTTCTCAGCCAATTTGGTATCAGGACGGGCCCTTGCCTCCACCTCCACGTTTCAGAGCCAGTCCCTCAGCCAAGCCACAAACACCACTTCAGCACAGTCCACTACAGCTCTCATGGGACCTTTTTTCTTCCTTTTTTTTTTTTTAAGGATGGAAAGACATTACGAGTAGAACTGCTTGCATTATGTGTTTTCTGAAGTGCTAAGCACTTCACTTGAGCTATGAATCATCAACAGTGACAGCAGCAGAAACATCTTGTCATAAGCAATGAAGAAACTTCAAATTAAGTATCCCACCAAATAATTTACAGAGATTGCCGATCCAGTCAAGAGGATTTGCTTATAAAAATCATTTATAATTTAAAAACGATTGCAGGGACAAAGTATAAGTCCCCATAGAACTTCAAAAAATGTTATATCACAAGCAGCAAAGGGAGGAGACCAGGATGTCTCAAGCACCTCTTGAAGCTCAAAAATGCAAACATTTCTCACATACTCGTAAGGTGATCCTTCTGCAAACATGTTGAGAAGAGGTGTTCAAATTTCCCCAGGCAGATGCGACTTTTCCCTCATATTCACCCTTTTTTCAGCTTAAAAAAAATTGATGCTCACAGCCCAGTCTTAATCTCTCTATATTTTTTATCAAATCTCAGGACAGAAAGCAGCTCTTCATTGTTCTTCTGCGGGATTTGTAATACACTCCTCAGCATTAACATTCACATGATGGCACACACTAGAGACAATTTGAAACTCTGTAATCTGAAAAGTGATGTGGTTTTGTCCCTTCAGTAAATGCTCTCACGATCAAACTGGAGTGGCAGCATCTTCTATGTTTAGGTTACACTTTATCACTTACCTTTCAAATTTACTCCCTCTACAGATTTGCTCCCTCTTCACAATTAAGGGCATCTCCGTGGGCTTCAGGGATTCAAACCTCTGGGACACCAAAAACTGCTTTAACCATGAGAGTTTTCCCTCACAGAACCCCATGTCCCATTTATTACACTCCTTCCAGCTTTTCCAGCAAGAAAAACCTGCAATTCCCACCAACAGTGTCCTTCCCCACACACAGATCATTCATTCCCAAACCCCTGCTGTCTCCTGTACCAAATAAAATGGGTTTCATACTCAAAAGGACCTGCTATCACATATACTTAGGAGTTCTCCAACTGCTAAAAAACCCTTCCACAATGAAGCTTGAGATGTGTTGGTTTTCTTGATTTCACTGTAGCCAGCTTGCACACATACCCAGGCTATGTACTCTACATCATTAAAAATAACTTTCTATACTCATGATTTCTTGCTGCCTCTAGCTATCCAAAACTAGAAGTGAATGTGCTGACTTTTTCAGACCCAATAAAAGTATTTGTCTGGTTTCTGAGCCCCTTCAGCTGCTGTCAAACCTCTCCACAGGAATGGATGTCTCAGCACTGCTGGATCTGGCCCTGTCATCTCCTGGGGGAAAAAAAAAATGAAATCCCACCCATGACTTGAGTCCTTGTAAAAATATGTCTTGGGAGAAATTTTATTTGCTATTCACTACCCAAAAGAAGTAATTTCCTTTTCTCGTAACACATCCAGGTGCAGCAGGCGCTAAAAGGCAGCAGAATAAATTATTTTAGGCATGTCCGTATGTATCCAGACTGACCTTCCAGTACACAGCCTAATGAAGATCAGAAACCACCAAGCAGCCTGCTACAAATAACTTAAAACCTGGCATGTACGCTTAGTAAAATGTTCAAGTGACTTCAAAGCCCTCTATCAATACAGGAGAAAAAGCTGCATTAAAATTCTGAGCCTTCAAATCTATTAAGTATTTCCAAACACAGGAGGACGAGTACCAGGATTTGTTCAGCTGCCCTCACTGTGTCGTTCTGGGAAAGAGAGAGTTAAGCTCAGGCAGTCGGCACAGGTCCCTTCCGTCCCATTCCAAACTACAAACTAAACCATATTTTATTTATCACATTTGTAAAAACGCTGTTTTAACTTGGTGCAAACCAACGTGTCAGCGCTCTGAGGGCCACCAGATGGATCAGATCACATTTCTCCCAAGGGGTGCTACAACACTCGGTTCCTGGGCACGGCAGAGCCGTGCAGCAATATGGACAACCCATGAGAGCTTTGTCTTCTGCACCGTGGCCACCAACCCGCAGAGGCGAAAGTCCCATCTGAAGGCACTGGTGGAGGACGGAACGGTTCAGCGAGGGCCATCCTGGGTGACAGGGATCAATGACAGGGAGCAGTGAACACATGCAGGCTGGTAGGTGGAATTCATTAATCAGGCTCCAACGGCTCCACTTCACTAGACAGGAGCTCTTTATAGACATTGCCTCATTTATTTATTTTTTAAATGCCTAGATTAGTTTAGTGTAAAGCTGTTGAGAGAGATAATTTGTCTGAGCAGATGATCTATAGATCATTGAATGAACACTAACCAGGCTCTCGCAGCCCACAGGAGAAACCCAACAGGATGCAGCATAGGAAAGAGGAACATTTTTTCCTAAAATTTAGCCACACACACCATACCCAGCAGCATGGAGGTCAGTGAGCTGGTGGCTCTTCTAACACACTCTGCGGGCAGGGGGGCAGCCTCTGCTCATGAAGAGCAGGACCCACAAATCAGAGGGAAATCAGCAAGTGATAACTAACCTGGCATTCAGCTGGGGATTCAACCTGGCATTTCTAACACAAACAGCCTTTTCTGCTCGCATCTGTGAATATATGCATATTTGAAAAATAAATTATCTTTCATTCAGATTAGTTACTAGAATATCTCTTTCTTCGCTGAAGCGAATTTGTTCCTATGGTTGTATCTATTGCTATTCTGGGACTTGGTATTGTCTTCCCACTATTGCTGCAGAAAATGTTCAGCAGCTAATTGCACCGTCAAGTCCTTTCACATAATTTTCACTTTGACAAGAGTAATTAAAAAAGCTAAACAGCTCAAGAACCAATTGATTAGGTCTGCAGGCAAGGCTCTGTTTGGGCAATTCCAAGATGCACGTGCACAGAAAGCAAGCTTTCACAAAACCCTGTTAGGAACATGTTCCTCAGTGTTTATGATTTAGTGTCATATTCTTGCAAGATCTCTTTTTTTTTTCCCAATTCCTACCATACACTATATTCGTATATGTGCTGCACATATACCATGCTTGCGAGAACCAGGAAAATTAACATTATAAGATAAGAAAGAACATCTTCTTTCCGTCTCCTATATTCGCACAACAAATACTCTACATTTGCAAACACACTTCAACACCTGCCATCATAGGAACAGTACTACACAAGGCTATTATGTCACTAAATTAGAAAGACTATGAATAATGACAAATCCTGAATTTTTGCCGCTTTGTATACCCTGCACCACAGAAAAGACATTTTTAAGAGCAACCCTGTCTGTAGACACACTCTGTGATATGGTGCTGAATCATCTGTTTGCTTGCCTTAAAATTGCTCCAAGTCCTCTGTACCAGGACTTCTAATATTATTGCTTTTCAAATTGCATAATTGAAGTTATAAAGTAAAGGGCTACAGAATTACTAGAAAGGTACCAAAATAATGAGCTTATGAACAGTAATGAAATGGAAAGTCCTGGAAGCCTGAGGTTACATGAAAACTTAAGAGATGCTCCCTCTAAGTTTTTTTAAATAAAGCTAATAATTCTACTCTAAAAAGAGAAGTTGTAAGCATTTTCTTTAAACCACTTCCTTCTCAGTAAATTTTGGTCAGTTATTGACTACACTTTTGAAAAACTGTCATGAAATCTGCAAGGTTCAAAGCTAATGGGAACTTGGAGCAACGGAAAAGGAGGAACTCCCTCCATGCATAAAGGAAACTGGTCAAACACTGGACACCTCTTAGTGCCACCTGATGATCATGAAGGTGCTGGTGCTCTTCAAAGCCAACAGCTCTGGCCTCTCTGTGAGTATGGGGTGTTTGTTAGGTACAGGTTAGAGGACAAGCTCATGGCAGTAGTGACCAACAGACATGAATCAATCTTCAAATAAAGCTGCAGTACCATCAGTAAGAGCTGGGCACACGTCTACAGCGTGCTTTCAGACAAGAGAAATCCCATGCCAGCAGCAGGAGGACCCGGAGTCTCAGGTCCCACTCTCTGCAGCGGCATCCCACACCACTACTCCAGCCCAGGGACCCAAAACCAGTTTCTTTGGTACAGAAGACCAAAGGTTGCCTTAACGTAACTGCACAAGTTAAATGCCAAAGCTTTCGAGGAAAGTCAAAGACGTAAAGAAAACTGTGCCTTTACGCAAGTAGCTATGCTGAAAGAGCCATAGAAAGGTTTCGCACATTCACAAATGTGATAATTTAGATGACAAATGTAACAAATTAAGCCAAACTTGTTAGCTAACAGAATATTTAATTACATACTATGAATGATCACTTAAAGATTGTGAATTTAACCAATTATTTTCGGAAGTCATGAAACCTTCCTGAGCATGAGGTTATTTTAACGTCTCAGTGCTGTCCCCCTGCACCTCCTTCCACCTTACCTTGTTTATAGCTCTTTTCAGTAATAGTTTTTACTTGTTTCCTTGATGTCTTAATTTCCTGCAATAATACATCTGCCATGAATAATTAAGCAACGCATTTGCTGCTCGCTGAAAGCTGAACAAGTGCTATAAATCAGTTCTGGGACCCTCTGCCAGCACAGACACAATCAATGATCTGCTAATGCTGGCATTTCTTATTGCAGGTGAGAGAAACGGAGCACAGAAACACCTGAGGAGCCGCCAGGGCATTTCAGGAGAGCAATTGCCAGCATCTTCTCTTAAGCAGCAAGTCTCTAAAGGCTGTTCTAGCATTTTCCCGGTGAGCAACAGAAAACTGATATGCACTATATTCTTCACATTTACTCCTTTCTTTCTTTTGCACGTTCCTGGATTGTTCTCTTTAATGTCTCTGCTCCCTAGGTAGTAGAAGAGTAGAAGAAGATGGCCTGAGCGTGCATCGTTCCCTTCTCAGCACCAAAATGAAGGGCTGCCAGGGGTTCTTCTCTGTATTTCCACCCGTTTTTTCCCCACTGCCTGTGGATCGACGCAAGACACAGGATGCTACAGGATGGTAGCAGAGCGCTGAAGGATCATCTGTAGTCAGACCCATTACACCCTCTGAAGGTTTATCTTGCTGATTCACATTCGCCCTCAGACAGCTGGGCATGCTGCATTTCTCACTTTTTTGTATATGAAGACTGATGGAAGATAAGAACGAACTACAAAAACAACAGCGATAACACTTCCCTACAACACTCCACTCGCATGCATATCAGGGCAGAGGAACAATAAACCAACTTTCCATTACCAGAACAGCATCACCCTTTAATTGGAATGAGGTTTTACAGTACAATCGCTTTAAAGAAAGCTCAGCTGCCAAGTGCGCAAGCCTCTCCAGCTTGGCAGAGCAGGTACATCAGAAAACTAATCAAGCCCAGGTATCCAGCAAGGCCTAGGAAATGTCAGGGTGGCCATTAGGATTCCACATGTCTTAATTTGAGAATCTCCCCAATTTCACTAGAAGGTGCAAAGCCTCAGAAAAAAAAATAAATTTAAAGGTCAAAATGTAGAACAGTTCATCATTAAATTTCCCTACAAACATCCTTATGCAGAAACAAACCATGTAATGTTCCTGGGTTTAATTCTGTTGACAAAAGATTGTACATATTTTAAAAACTTAATGCTTAGCAGCTGTGCTGCCAGTCTGCAGAGTTTGCATATATAGCTGTGATATTACCATACTCTATTATTCATAACAGGCACCAGACTTCATTCTTGGTCTCATGAAAAATAATTGCAGTTTGAAGCCAAAGTCTGACTTCAAAAAACACCCCAACATAATGGCTAGAGTTTCCACAATTCAGGAACTCATGTAATAGCCTGCATCTTGATTTAAGTCAATTCATTAAAAAGACAAATTTCCTCTGATCTGTTTTTGAGAAAGCTTTCCAAGAAGTACAGGCTCTTATATGAAACCAGGAAAGGAAAAGCTTAGGTGGGCAAACAGCTTTTTCTTATCCAAAACAAATGCGTAACATATTAACTGTAATCTTTTAGCACGAAGCATGAGGCACTCCCATCCCATACAGTCCTGGGACTCCACTCACCAGACAGAAGTCCATGTGTTGATGCATAGTTATTCATCGGAAGAACAACTACTGGAAGGAGAAAGAAAAAAAGAAAACGTACACATCTTCCTTTCTACTACTCTTGACATTAAAAGTTTTCTACACAAACACACGTTTTTAATACATTTTTCCCTTTCACACACACAAATAGTCATTAAGATAGATTTTAGTCAGAAGGTCTTACAGGACCCTCAAGGCATTTTTTGCTGCCAGGCGCTGTTTCGATGCACCCTCCAAGGGCAGCTGGTCAGCAGTGCTCTAGACAAAAGGAGCATCGCTCCCCTGGGGTGGTCCAATGGGCAGACCCTCCAACCCGCTCCGCTGCAGTAGGCACTGCGTTACACGGCCTGCTGCGACCACATCAACTTCATTAATTGCCAATCACTGCAGGACAGCAGAGAGGTTTGGTGCTATGACAAGGACATCACAGCAGCATCACAGCAGCAACCCCCATACACGCACCAAGACTCCCTGCCATGGTGCAGCAAAGCTCCCACAACCATAAGAGTTCACAGACCTCTGTACATACATACAGCTTGGTAAAGTCTCAGGGCAGACAACTACCTGCAGATAAAAAGAGACCAAACCAGAACTAGCTGTTACAATTTGCAGAGCTGAATGAACTGTATGGCTTCAGAAGTTGAACCTCACATCCTAACAGGCAGCTGGAAGACCTTTAGTCAGTGCTACAGATGCGGGCAAAAAGATAGCAAACCTATAAGGGTTCATGGGAAAACTACACATAGAGGATATTTTTAAGTCTCGTTTTCTTAATGGCATAGTCTCCCCCATGTTCTCCCCAACAATTTTCTCCCTCTTCTTTAAGAAGTAGTAGAAAGTCAAAGAAAGGGACCGAGGAGGATTAAGGACCTGGAAAACACTTTCACACAAAATTACAGAATAAGATGGAGGAGAGTGATTGTCACTTGAGAGAAGGACAAGATAAAAATACCAGAGTAACCTAGAGAAGACAAACTGGGAGCCTGTACCTTCCTGATTCATAAATGAAGGTAAAGAAACATTCAATTTAAGAAATAACACCGGCAATTCAAAACCTATATGAGGGAGCACTTTGTGTTTGCATATAAGATTCCAGAAATTCCTCCGGAAATTCAATTCAGTGCTCAACAATCCTTCACGTCAGCCAGCATTGCTCAGCACATGACCTGAACTTCACAGATGCAGTTTAAGCACATCATTTCGTCTCCTAGCACTGGATGGGGAGGACTGGCTTCTCCTCAATTAGTCTTTCCATTCTGGCAGTGGGATGCTCAAGATGAGATGTCATTTCATTGGAAGTCTTATCAATGCGAGCAGAGTAGAAAGGCTATCTATTGTGTCTTCAAGATGGTACTCCTCCTTTCTGCATATCACCGTGATGTCTGTACCTCTCAAAACAGGATGGCATTGTTAACTCCTGTATGGTTTCTGATCCATTAGCACTGCAAGACCTTTTCTGTATAGCAGCTGTCTAGGCAGTTGCTGCTCATTCTGTATTTATGTAGCTGATTACTCCTATTTTCAAACATCTATCCACATTTCTCCTTATTGACATGCACCCTTTCAGACAGTTTCTCCAATTTGTAAAGATCATTTGGAATTCTAATGGTGTCTTCCAACATGCTTGCAGCTCTTCCCAGCTTGTTGTTGCCTGCAAATTTAATAAGCATGTTCTCTATTCTATCAGAGAGATCATTACTGCAAGTGCTGAATGCTACCAAACTGCCAAATACCCACCCTATGAGCAGATGTTTCACAAGAAAAAGTCTCATGAGGGAGCACTGAAAGCTTTACTAAAGATAAATGACATCTACTGCTTCTCCATTCACAAAGCCTGTTATCCTGTCATTAAAGGAAATTAGATTGATCTGACCTTGACAAATCTATGTTGGGCATTATGCGTTTGCTCATGTGGGTGTAACAATATTTAGAGTTGTTACAATTAATAAAGCTCTACAATAACAATAATGTATGTCCAGCTTCTTACAACAATTTCAAATTTTACGTAGGAAATGGAAACTAATTTGAGTGGGATGAGAAAAGGCAAGAGTATGGGATCTTTCTCCCCCCCCCAAATATGTAGCATTTGTTTGCCACAGTTGGAGGATTACTGGGGCAATTCTGGGATAAATGGACCTTGAGTTTGATGCAGTCCAGCAACAACTGTAATACAAAATAATTTGCAGTTTCTTATGAAATTTGACACAAACTCGAAAACACCATGTGGTATACTGCATATTACTCTTTATATGTTAAATGGAGTTTCTTAAATTCCTCAAAATGACACAGGGAACTGTTCTCGTGCAACATACTACAAATTAAAGACCATGCCAAAACTTTTAGCTTAATTTGCCTCAAAAAAAAATAATATTGCTTTATCTGCAACAGAAGGCTGCATGTCTAATTGAAAAGACGTTGAGCAGTGCATAGATGCTGACTGAACAATACATATTCACAGGGATTCTGTCTTAACATGTAAAAAGCCCTCAAATCATACTCTGCTCCTAAAATAAAGGCACAGAACTCTGCAATCATAGGAAGAGAGGCATATCTTAACATTACAGAAGAAAAAAAAAACCCGCAACAAAAAAGACCTAGCTTAGGCAGTGAAATAGGTTAAATGTTTCATGCATTTACTACAGCAGAATTAAGGTTCAACAGGCATTGTCAAGAAAGACAAGTCCAAACCCTTGTGGCCTACTGTACAACCACAGAGCAACTTCAATAAAGAAAGCCCCCTATTTGCACAATTGCCTCAAGAAACAGACAAATGCACTAGAACACAAACTCCACGGTGTCGATGTGAATTAATTCTCTGCCCATGTTCCAGCCTGAGTGCTGTAGGATCTGGAGAATTGCTTCTGCTGTGCACCTCTGGTTCTTTGGAAGGCTGAGACAAGAGCAGCCCCAGCTACATTCACAGAATGAATATGTGGGCAATTTGGTTACACACAAGCTCAGACAGCATCCTTCACTCATGTGCACTTGATGATTTAGCATGAAATCCCCTTTACGTTATTCAGTGGCTTATTTTTTCTATGGGTCACTCCCTTCCACAAATCAAGTTCCATTTTCTCCTGACTGCTGACAAGCATCTGTAATAATGTCAAATGTTTTCAAAGACGTTTTAGGCTTGAGACCTATGAATAATACCACAGTTTGTTTTACAGGTTACAAAAGTATTTTTCCACTGTCTTTGTTTTTAAGAGCATCTAAAGACAATTTTTGCAGAAAGATCCAATAAACAAATGTCCAACTCATAAAATACAGCCCCCCCTGACTTAAACTCTGCCTGAAGACCAAGCAGAGCACATTTACAGCCATGAAACAACTCATAAAAAGCTGAAAACAACAGGTTATAACTAAAGAACTTTGTGTAACCCTGATAAACTGTGTGTAATGGAGCATTAAAAAGTATGCTGGAAGTCTATACGCAGCATGTATAGATGATAAGTCAACAGCCAGGACCATTACCTGTTACACCAAACAGGAGCAAAGGGAGCCTTTCCAGCTCTTGGACTACCTTCATCATCCTCTGGAGAGCCATACTGAACTCTTTGTAGTCAGCATGCCAAGAATGAGAATGCTGTGCCAGGACAAGACAACCCAGTCCTTCACATGGGAATATGAAAGTATTTTCTCTGTTTTCCTCTTCAAATTTTACTGATTCCCCCTGCTAGCATATCCCCTCCCCTTCCCCATTTATTAAATGCCCTATAAATTCACATGTTGTGAGTGTATGAGACAAGTTCAAATCTTTAAGGTTGCATGCTGAAGCTACTGAAAGTTGCTGTTTGATGCTAAATAGGATTAAAATACATAGTCATCCTCAAAAATTGAGACCCTTTCTAAAATCAATGCGTGGCAACTCTCACATTTACCTCAAAAGAGAGAACTGCAGTTTCAAGTTTGAAAACCAAGGAAGGGCCATCTCTGCCTTACATGGGACCCCACAATGAAAGCAAGAGCTTGACCACATGCTCATGTCACCCCTCCACACTGGCCATCAACTGGGTTTGACAAGTGGTTGAAAACAAACCACCCTAGCTGACAGTCAGAGCTATGCTGATGCCAAGACTCCAAATGGTCATGTAATGGAGTTATTCGGGGGCAAAAAACCTACACAAGTAAAGCTGATGAATGTTTCCTGGCCTCTTTAAAACTCCTTTATCAAAATAACAGAAGTATCACAACAGCACTTGCACTAAAAGTTGAACTGAATTTGGCTAAAAATAAACCTAAAGAAAACTCTAAGTACAGAGGCTGAAGAGTCATCTTCTCCTCCCTGCATGGCAATTAACAGGCAAGGGCTTTTATCATTCAACTTTGAGGTGAATCAACAAAGTCATACCATGTAGACAGTTTACAACAATAATACAAAAATATAAGAAAAGAAGCAAAAGCAAGCAAGAAGAATTCTCTGAGTGATCTTTCTTTTAAATTTGCAATATTAACCAGTGCCAATAGTGGACCGATTATAATTTTTTTTATGAGATCATGGCTGCTTTCAGAGAACCCAGTATCAGCTCAAGTAGAATAACCACACATAGCAGAGACAAACCAAGTCTAAACCTCTTCTTGACATCATCGAGAAAACCAAACCAGGACGACCACTCTTGGTGCCATGAGCCTTTGCTGGGAAATGGCATAATTTCCTTTAGGTTTTGACCAGGTGTACTGTGTCTCCATCCAGTTTTACAAAATGCATTCCTAGAATTCATATTGTTAATGACTGGGAAAGAAATGGAAATAATGAGAAATAACATGCAATGAAAAGCCAACTGAAAAAGCACAGCAGGACCACAAGTTCATTCCAGCCTGTATTACGTGAGATAGAATACATTCTGAAATTGTTTCTTTATAATGTGAGAAAAAGCCCAAACATAACTGACATCCAGGGCAAAGTCTAGTATTGCAGGCTACAATTCATATACAAATAAAAAGCCATGATCCATTATAAAACGTATCTTGGTTTAATTCAGTAATCATATGTCAGTAAAAGCATGCGAGACAAAAGACATTTCTATGACTTAAAACTTTCAGTAAGCACCCTACAGTGTTTGCAGACCAACAAAATAAATGAGATTTGTCTTTGGCATAGACAAAGCACCGATTGTCACAAGAGGCTAAACACAGCATTCAATTAAAAGTACACCACTGCTTTTCAGATACTGATATATAAAATTAGACGCCTTACCGCAGAAAAAGCATCCAAGAACAGATGCTTTTTTTTCCTTCCCTTTTTAAAACCAAACATGTTCGCCATCAAAAAAGATTGACTAACATTTTGAGCAAACAAATTTCATACTCTTGGTTGTTCACAAAAATGAGTTGAGCATCTTACATTACAGCGTCATTTTGAAGCACCAATATAACAAACAGATAATCAAGCAAAAAAAGCATCCCTATTACCACTTCATTGCTTTTCACAACTGCTCAGCTAAACACTGAAAGCTCCAGCAGACCTCATACTTTTCACCCATCTGATGTCAGAACTACTACTGGCAAGCAGCCCCTCGACAAACCGTAGTATTTTACCAGCTTCCTGGCACTCCTCTCCATCTGCAAAGAAATGTTACAATCACTACTACATTTTAAGTATCTCCTTAAAATACTCACAGCAGCCTCTGCAAATAGTCACAACTGATTAACCTTCGGGAACAAATGCAACTAACTTGCCACTCGATTTGGAAAGCAAAGTTTTACCAAGATGGATAGTCAGCTAATAGCGGCAAGGGAAGATCACCTGCACAGAATGACTTAAGATGATTGAATGAGCTGGGATCCAGCAACACACATTTTAATGTGCTTAAGGGCAGATATTCATGAGCAAAAACCCCAGTCACACTAATGAAATAACAGTTTGTATCCTGGGAATCAGAGGCCCAGAAAGGGATTCAAAGGTCATTGTGGAGGACTCTTGTTCCCAGCTCAATGCTACAGGCAAAAGGGCCAAAGTGTGATGTGCTGTGGCAAGATGTGGCCACTTCTCTTCTTGGTCCTTTGACTTTAAAAAAACACATTGAAAACTCTGGAAGATTAGTGAAGAGCTCTAAAAATCATCTCTGATCAGAAAGAAAACAAGACCCATCCATTTTTCTAGAACAAAATAGGACAAACTTTCACTTTGTTTAACTCCTACACTCTAACTTGCTTCTCAGGAAGATTGCATTAAGTAGCAAGTCTACAGCCCAGCTGACACAGTTTACAACATCCAGTGTCTGAACCCAAAAAATGCATAAATGAAGCTTGAAATAAATACAGATGTGTGGAAGTAATGATTACTTGTCATTTTTACAGATCACATAGGAGACGGGTAAATTCTCTACCATTTAGTTTTCAAATTGTGATTTGATAGCCTCCTAAAAGCTATGTGCTAGCTCATCCACAGCTGTTAAAAGTAGATGCAGAAATTACTAGCTGAAATTATACAGCCTGTGCTATGCAGGTCAGAGTAGATGACTACACTGATCTGATTTCTGGCCTTAAAATCCATGAATCCACACTGAAGATAAAATTTTAAGCAGGTAGTTTTACTACTTTTCTATATCACCAAGCCAATAAGCCTGCTGTCTCTCAAAGAATGTGTATTAAATATATCAGCCCCTCAATGTTTGCCGCTGTGCCGTATAACTTACATGGACACTTAAACATAGGAGCTCCCTTGTGAAGGCAAGAGAGTAACTCTGGCTACACAGCTGGGTCTGAATGACACCAAAGGCAGGAGAGACTGCTTTGCCCTGCAGAGCAGCAGCGAGTGGGTTAAACACAGAACCAGGGGGCAAAACACAGTGGTCTCCATGCAAACCACCGGCCCCAGGATGTCCCCGAAGAGTGAGGACATTCTCAGAGCTGCCTGAGAGCAAAACCCGGAGCGAGCTTGTCTGAAGTTACTACACCACCCCTCTGGCTCCGGAGCCACCACTCGCCGAGGGCCAAATGATGATACCAGGATGGGATCCCTATATATTTATGCTGCTCTTACATCCTCCACAGGCCTTTGTACCCACTGCTGCTGGCTAAGGGATTTGGGGCTAGGCAGACCTCTGATCCAGCAGCCGACGCTGATGTTGGCTTTAACAATAAATAAAACAAGACAAATGACAATGCTGTGACCTGTTGTAGGTATCTACCCAAACAAATTTTAGCTCCAGAATCGCTGGAGCTAAAAGGGGCAGAGAACACAGAGATCCGTCATCTACTGCATACATGGTATTTGCTCTCACAGAACCCCTCCTCCTTGATGTCTACAATATTCAGTTACAAGCTGGCAATATTTAGGTATTTTATGGAAAAGCACAGAATCCATTTATACCTAAATATATATGATGTATAAAGAATACCAAAAATAAAGCTGCTCAATAACTGTGGTTAATATTTCAATCTGTCCCTTAATGATGCAACCCCAATGCCTCAGGTACAGGGGTTTTCAGGGGTTTTCCTAACCAGTATTTTACATGTTCTTTTCACTGATGGAATTTGTCAATCTAGTCAAGGTAGAATTGCAGAAAATTAGTATTTACCTGTGCTGCAATACCTGGATGTGATCTTACCAATTACACATAATCACTACGTGCAGTGTTTGGGGATGGACAGGCAAAGAAAGAAATCAGGAAGGAGAAAGAGATGGAAGGCAGCAGCGGAGCAGCGTCTGGACCAGCTTTTGGGATGGGACCCTGCTGCCCAGCTCCGCAAAGCAGCTGCTTTTCAGACCTGCCCAGCAGCAAGGCCATCCTGCACGGTGGCCCAGAGCAGATGTGTTTGGAGCTGGGCTGTTGTTTAAGCATCGTTCGGGTAACAAAGCAAAGAAGGTGGCGCTGAATTGGGGAGTCAAAACCCCCCGTCCCAGGAGCGCAGACCAGGAATGGCAGAGCTGGGGCACAAGGGGAACCAAGTGCCCTGACAAACACTCCGGTGCTCTGTCCAAAACCTCCAGGCAGCACTTCAGGTACAATGCAAAAATCCCTGGCAAAACTGAGCTCACCTGGAGCTGCCTGTCTAGAAAGCCCATCACTACTCTTCCTTTGTCCAACCTTCCCAAGTGTCAACGTTTCACCTGCCAATTTTCTTTTTTAACATGTCTGTGTCCCCGCAATCCAATCAGCATCCAAAACACATGGTAGATTGAAAAAAAATGTCAAGATCTGTACGACATACATACCTTATGGATATAAAGCTATCTTTTACAAGGGGCACTTAGGGTCCTTGCTCACTAGACATGGTGAGAGCCAGAGACCTGCCTTCTCCAGCCCCAAGCTTCCTGTACCCCCTCAAGCAAAAGCCAAGTTCGCTCTATCTTTAGAAATCAAAAGGTGCAAATTGTTTGTTTACCACGTATCATTTCGCAGGTAGTTGGCCTAATACTGCCTTAGTTCTTTCCTACTACAAGGTCACTTTTGAAGTGGTTTTCTTACTTAAGCCCTTTGAAATTCTGTGCGCGACAAACCAAGATATATTTTGGGTAGAAAAGACTTTGGATGGGTCACTTAGTCTCTTTCTTTGGCTAATGGAAGCTGTGCCCAGAACTTCAAAAACAAAGCCTAATTTTTAAAAAAACAAGCCAAACACAAAACATATTGCTGATGATTTCTGATGACAGTATTGATTTTTTTTCCCTGTTTTGTCTGCGTTTTGTTTTCAGGGGGGATTTTTGTTGTTGTTTTTTATTTTATTAGAGTAAATTACATATTTCCAAAAGCTGGAAAAGAGCATCTTTTAGCTGACAATTGAACCAAACATTAAATGAAATCTGCAAAGCCATTTTTCCCATGCACAATCAAAAGCTGACAGGCAGGGAAGCACAGAGTGCATTAAAAAAAAAAACAACAAAAAAACCAATACAAGCAAGCTGAGGGAGAAAGTGTAAAACAGCCATCCTGAATCAGCTCTGAGCTGCTCTAATGGAATTAGGGTCACCCTGACAGAAACACAGTCAGATCACAGAGAAAATTTAATAATTTCTTACTGCAGTCTGTAAAAGCTGGGGAGGATATGAAAGTGCTTTTTGCCAAATTAGCACTTCTGTATCCACTGTTCTCGCGCTCGTGGCCCTTCCCACTCACCTTCTCCTCCTGCATCCCACCAAAGCGGCCGGGAAACCACCACTCCCGTCCTGCTGGCAGGGAGGCACCACGAGAGCCCCTCTTTTTGTGACACACTGCCACGGGGTTGACCTCTGGGTGCCCCTTCAATTCCTCAGGGCTGACGTTATTCACAGCTCCCGCGAACTCAATTCCAGGAGAAGCATCGCTGCGCGCGCCCGGTACTAATTCTGCTCAGCGGTACATATTCAATCTGTTTTATCTCAGGCGTTAACGTCGAGCTATCTGCCAGCTGCCTAATTGTCAGGAAGCTACGGCAGCAATGCTGAAATGTGTTGCAACAACAGCAGCTCCGAAGCACAGGCGGGGAAGGTAGGGAAGCCCCAGTCGTGGGTGCTCCCCCAGCACCTGGCCACGAGTCCCACGGCCGCCTGCTGCCAGGGATGCGGCACAGCCCACCACAGCCCTCCTTCCCTGCCCTCAATCCTGACCGTTGCTACAAGAAGTGATTTTGGGGACTGACTCCCTGCATTCAAACACAGGGAGAGCCCGTTATCACGTTTCTTTTAATTAGGGAAACGTAGAAAATGCTTTGCAGATACAGAGCCTCTCCATCCCATCACTGCCTCCACACTGAGCTGCAATGGGGAAAAGGGAGGACCACAGTGAAATCCCAAGAACAGCCCTATTATATCAGGAATCCAGCCAAACAAACTGCCTTTGGGCCAACAGGATGCTTAGGGGACCACAAAAATTAAAGAGGGTGCAGAGGGGAGGGGTTGCTCCTTTCACAGCACCCCTTCTCTAGCTCCAATGTGCATATATTACCATACATTCCCCTTGCCCATCACATCTCTCCTGATCCAGGGTTTCCCAATGCCACATTGACTACCGTACCTCGCCCGTCTGCATCACTCAGGGCAGGACATGAAATATTCATGTTTGCCCCCTGCAGAGGCACAGAGCAGGCCCTTTCACACAGCTCCCTGCTGCCCAGAGTCCATGGCAAGATAATAGAAAAGCTGTAAGTTGCTAAAATGCACAGAGCAACACTTCCCATCCAAGGAAGCCCCTGGGTTAATCCATGGTGGCTGCAGCAGTTAAAAGGTCACTGTCCTCCAGTCCTGCCTCCCAGATTAGGAAAAAGTAATTCAGAGTCAGCCTGTGCCAGAGGAAAAGGCGAACATACAGACACGCTTGCTTCTCAGCACAGAAGTGTTGCACATCTGAGGCACCAATATTTGGATCTGGGCCTGTGAAACACAGCCAGTTTTGTTAAATTTAAGCATGTGGAAGTATTACACAAATTTAGCCAGCCAGGTCTGCTGCAAGTTATCCTCGGGCCAAGAACTGTTCTAGGACATCTCAAGCTCCACCAGCTTCTGCACACCTGATGGAGTGATGCCTCTCTCCTTTGCAGGGGCCAGGACAAAGGTAATGAACCTTGGAGGATTTTTATACATCTTAAAACATTAAACGTATACTTTTCTGTGTCAGACTCCAAAATGGGCTACAACGTGTACAGAAAGTGATCTGAATAAGCATGTTCCAGCTTCCTGCACCAGCAGCCAGGGAAGAAAGCTGAGGAAGGAGGCAGCTGCTGCCCACAGTTTAACTGGGCAGCTCACACTCATGGAGACTACACACTAACCTGCTGCCTGTGCAAGTTATCCCTAGTGACAACAAAACCTGTGAGTTTGTATCTCCCTTCGCATCCCTCCCCTTCACTCTTCTCTCCAGCTTCTCTAAATTTACTCTTTCCCCCTCAATGAAGGACTTTGAAGACCCCCAATCTGCTTTCTCTACTCAGACAGGCTCCTACCAACATGAATCAAGATCTCCTTCAAATTTCACAAAATTATATCTTAATTATAAGCCTGATGACTAAAACTGGAGTGAGAAGCAGATGGTTGGTAGCAGCTCAGGAAGTGCATCACGGTCACCTCTGTGCTCTGACTCGAGTATCCCAGGAGCCCTGGGCACTTCCAAAGGCACGGAGTAGCCACAACTGCCAGAGTCTACGACAAATGTGCAAACATTTGGACAAACTCTGAAAAATTGTTTACTGGTTAAAAAAAAAAAAAAAAGGGAAAAAGGCCACACAAATACCTGGGGATAACATAGCAAATACACACAAGTGAGTTACAAAAAATAAGTGTGCAAAGAACCCAGAAGGTTTCCTAAGCTCTGCATAACTCATTTGATGGGAAATTGCTACTTTGCTACTTTAAGGTATTTTCAGTAGGCCATCATCAGCCAAGTTTCTCCTCTTGCATGTCCACAAGGGCGTTTCACCCACAAGCTTTCTCCTTGGCCTGGATGGGGCTGATCAAAGCCAGTCACAGCAGCACCATGAGGCTGTCAGGAGAACGGGGATGGACAGAATACAGCTTAAAGCACGACCACAAGGAAACATGCTGAAACACAGCTGTGGGAGAGCTACACTAGAAGGTAAAAACTTGCACCCTTTCCCCAAGAGCTCTCAGACACTTGCTGACTCAGGAGAGATGTCTCAGCACTACACAAATTACAAGAGCTGGTAAAAGAACAAGGAAAACAAAGTAACAGGGATTACTGTGACCCCAATATTTCTCTCTTCCTCCGCCCCCAATTTTCTTTACTCATCTTTACATGTTAAAAACCAAACTGTCAGGTTTTGATCTTGCAGCTGCTACAGAAATTCTTCATGTGCTTGAATAAATTTTGTCGGCCTTTTTAATTCTATTTTTGCCCCTTCGCACACATACTGTTTATCTGCATTGCACACATTGGAAAATAAGAGACTGGGGGGGGGGGGCATCCCAGTCCTCAGTGTTTCTATTACAAAACAAGAAGGTTTAATATTTGTTGTAAGAAATTCTAC
The DNA here is from genome assembly GCA_004320125.1 of Scolopax mira. Lineage (NCBI taxonomy): Eukaryota > Metazoa > Chordata > Aves > Charadriiformes > Scolopacidae > Scolopax > Scolopax mira. Next base: position 257,937 of record BJBW01000639.1, on the reverse strand, counting down.
AAGGTATTCAAGCTTCCAAAACCAGAATGTTACTTACTGTCTGCTCCTGCTAGAGGCAGCATCAAGCAGCAGAGGATGGCTGCTGGCACAATGAGTACTGGGACACAGAAGTTAGGCACCATATTCCAAAGTAGAGCAAGTCCTCTTCAGTCTGAGGCAAGTGGTCAATACATCCAGCGTTACAGACACAGACTTACTCCTGCAACCAAGAGATGAAAAGGAAAATGAGCAAATATGACACACAAATTAAGTGCTGATAAACCAAACAGCACTGCAAAGGCATAATTATAGACAGTTTCAAAGTGAAATTTAACAATCTTTCCTGCTTGAGCAGCATAGCTCCACATTGATGCCCCTACATCCAATCAGCTCTTTTCAAGGGTCACAAGGCATAAATCCACGCCCATCTCCAAGTTTATCTTCATGTCCAGTCTCTATTATGGGCTATTAATACATCCTTTAGCTGTTATTCACAACAAATAGTTCTGAAGATGCATGTTACAATATAAGAAATAGTCTTAAGCTTGTGTAACTCTTCCTCATCCATCTGCCCAAGAGAGACATGCTTGATTGCTTATGTAGGGTGGCTTGCGGTCAACTACATGTTAAGCGTAGGTTGGCCCATCCAGCTGGGCTGGTATACACCAGACACGTCTCAACGGGTCCAAGCAGGAGAAACAGAAGCTGAAGTGAATCATCTGTTGGTTCACAAGGCTACCAGAGTCCCACAGTAGACGGTTAAGAACAACGTCTAAAAAGAGAAGCTTTACTCAAAATAAACACCTAAGGTTCAACCTCCCAAAAATGAAGAGGAGGACTGTGTAAAAGGACTCAGGACTGGATATCCCTTCTCCAAAACAAAGCAAATTATCTTGGAAATTGGCTTAACTCGGGTTTCTGGTTGGATACAGAAATACAGAAAATTCCTTGAAACCCAACTGAAAAAAAAGGCAGGCATTTAAAAACCCCACCATTTCTGTATATCTGCCGCCTTCATCTTTTCAGGAGAATATACTCATTTTACTTTCACCAGCAAGTCCAAGATCTGCCTGTTAAGACAGATTTTAAAGGAACCAGCAAGCTCCATTCCCTCAAAGCAAAAGACACTCATCAAGGACAGGGGCTCACTCTTTCAGTGCTAGGCATCTCAATGCAAGCTCAAGAGTCATTTGAAAGTCAAGGAGATTCTCCTTCACTAACCTGCAGGAGCTACCAAAAGCTGACAAAACAGCATTAATAGTGAAAAAGCCTCATGCAGGGAGGTGCCAGCCTGAGATTCAGCAGCCTACAGAGGGCAAAGGACTTGAGACCCAAAGGTTTCCCAAGTCTTAAACAGTGCTCTGGTGAAATGTGTTACTCAGTGATGTCCATGTAAGTAAGATTCTGGATCCCATGAGCATCCTTGAAGGAAAGCATCTGCAAGTGCACAGACTCACCCTTCTATTCATACTGGCAGACATTTCAAAAACATCTTCAAGACTGAAAGGTATTTCTGCATGTTGCTGGGGTGTTTTGAAGATTAACTGTACCACTTTTTTTTTTTTGAGAACCACAAAACCTTTGATGAGGTATCATATGTTACAAACATGTTTACAACTGACAAAATCATGGTGTTCAATGAATGCCAGCAATGTTGGTGCTCAGGGAAATACACAAGAAATCTCAAGAGAATCTACCTAGGCAAATATTTACATCGCATCGTACTAACAAACAGCAGATCATGATTCTTCTCCATTCTGTTACTGTATTTGCACAGTAAATCTTTTCATACGTTACAATATCACATCATACAGAGAAATCTTTATTTATGCAATGTCTTCTACAGCCAAGACGTCTGAAAATACTTTATAAAATAACCTAGTGCTAACCTAGATGCAGAGAGAATACTGATCATCTCATCCCGCTTTTATTATCTCAATGAGAAAGCATAAATCCAAGTAAGCTCAGCAGCGAGATTTTGAACACTGAAAAAGAGGCTCTTCGCACCAGCCACACACTCACTTCTCTTTGTTGCTCTCCACCCTCCATATCCTTATTCATCTCTCGCCAAAGAATTACTAAAAGCACCATTAACAAGTCTTACACCGCAGACACAGATAGCTGTACCTTTCTAGCTGCATAAACTCTATTCCAACGGGAAACTCCGTTCAGTCCCCAAGCCGTTTGCTCAGTGTTAGCCAGCTCTCCAGATATGGCCCACATGGGAACGGGAAGAAGTGCCTGGATTAAGAGTGAAGATTACATCTCTAAATTGTGCATGTACGGCACTAATTTGTACAGCCTGGAGAAGCGAACCCGCTGAAGCACACTTTAGACAGCATTACATCTGGCTCAAGAGCAGCCAGAATCTTCAGAGGCTACTCTCCTTGGAGGTTGGGGAGGGGGGAGGATTGAAACACCACCAAGGGTTGAAATTACTGTGTCAAAACTAACGATGTGTGTCAAACCCTCTCAGATTAGGACAGGGAACAAGTTTTACAGGTGGTGCTGAAAACATCTTAGGTATGTATCAGACCAGATTGGGGATGAATAGCTTTCAGAGAGCTTTTCCTCTTTCATTCACTTCCATTAACAACAAAAGTGCCTGATCTAATGGTGTATCCTGAGTGCAGATTGCTCAGAAGTCATGTGAATGGCACCTCCACAGTCCTCATTCAGGAGTGTAACTCTCAGGAACACAAAAACCTCAGCTAAAGAATAGGTCTGCCTCTCAATTTCTCTCTTCTTTCAGCAAATGTGATCAAGCTTCTCTCCCATTTCAAGCTTGACAGATTTATAACTTTCCTCTCAAGCCCATGAGATACATACAACATGCATCATGCAAAACTGATGAATTGTCAGTTACCCTACCAGATGCTTTATAGACTTGATCTTTTTGCAACTGTTTAGTGTTCTATAATAATTTACCATCTGGCAGAAAAAACAGATTTTCTTATGCAAGACTGCTGTCTGTCCCCCCCAAAGTTAATAGAGCACCTTTGGCCCTTAACAGGATCAAACTTTGCTGCTTCCTCTTTCCATGGTTGTTCTGCCTATGGAAAAGTTGTCTGTATTCAATATTTAAAGCCCTTTAAATTGGAATGTTTTAAAATTTTATAAATCTCAGTAGCTGTCATTCTCTTTTGAAATTGAAAATACGAAAAAGCCTCTCCCAATGGTTCAGCTCTCCCATTTTTAGAAGGGAGGTGCTTTCCCCCAACAAGACAATTCAATATTCAAGGAAAGGTGGCAGGGTGTTAGCTGAATCTCAGTTAACCCTTAGAAGGCCAGTTTTAGACATATTGAACTAAAGCTAAAGGCTTTCTCCTTTTGTGGGGCAGAAAGGAAGCCTAAGACAGAAAGTAGCTATAAATGAAATAATATGGGCAGACTTTGGTAACGAGCTAATGTGATGCACAGTCAGTATTGCTTGGGCAAAATCAAGTCCAATAAATAACCAACCAACCAACTGCTCTTAAGATTCTTAGTGTTTCTATTGCTCTAACAGCCTCACGCCTCTTCAGGCTGTTCTCTCTTGCACCTGGAATTCTCTCCTGTGCATCAGATGACCTCAAGCCCCTTCATTTGAAGGTCTCCTTTAATCCCACTGCTTTGGCTTGCACCTCACCACTACCATGGTATTTGGGAGCCCAGACACTGTAGAAGGCTTTTCAAAAATAAACATACATTCTCATTGCTACTTCTGCATATGGTCCTGGCAATATTATAAACTCCAGACCACGAAACCCAAAAGGAGGTTGAGGCTAAGCACTCCAGATGGCTTTGTAAAAAGAGCTTTGAGTTTTCCAAGCTAAACTCCTGCCTCTGCTTCAAAAAATCAATGTTAGAACTACACAGTGCTACTATGGCAGAAAATGAGAAAGCAGGAAAGCACAACAAAAAAAAATAAATAGCAAACTGAATTTATATATAACTGATTTTGCTGTGGGGCAGGTGGATGGAAAAGAGGTGGTCTTGAGAACATTTTTGAAAACTACATGGTTTGATTCTTTCAGACAAGCAGAGAAAGCTGGACTCATTTAAAACAGAGCCAAGAATACCAACAGCTCATATGGTACTAGGAAATTCTGGCAATGAGTATGTCCCACAGGAGACGAAAAAGAGATTAGAAAAAGCAGTCAACTTTAAAGAGTCAAGAGGAATTTCAAACCAGGACTGAATAGCTCATGTTTGCTATGAACTCTCCTGAAAGCTAAACTGAACTGAAGCAACTGTCATGTGAGTGATAGCCATGGACAGCATGGTGAAGGAAAGCATCCCCAAAATAAGCCTACCCATTCCAAACCAGGGACAAAAATATTGCACTGACACCACTTTTTAAGTTTAAGCTACTTGTCAATCCAAAGTATCTAAACAAGTCAGCACAAAAATGTTCCCTCCAGGAACCCCTGTACATCCACAGAACTGCCAGGTTCAGTTGTGTGTGTGACTAATGACACTGCATTTGCTGTGAAACACAGTCAAGAGGCTCTCTAGAAACTTACAGGGCAGAAAGGTAAGTTCAGTGCATAAGCAATGTCCTCATCGGACCTGCAGACAGAATAGTATATTTTCATAAAGGAACCTGAAACAATTGTGTTTGCTTTTCAAGGTGGAAACTTCTTAAACGTTCTCAACCTGAGCCCAAGGACACAGGTCAGAAGATACCAACTGGACGCCACCCAAAAAATAGTGAAGAAGAGGCATCAGCTTCTCCCAACAATTCTGTATGAGTGACACATAATGAAACCAAATGTTCCTTCTAGACACCCACCCACAACTTTGTATTTTACACAAATACCCCAAAGGGGAACCAGTGCTCTAGAGCGACCCCATCACCACAATACTTTGAAGTGTGACAAAAACAATGGTAATCAAGAACTGACCAAGCAGGGAGGGGGCACATGCCACACAGAGCAACAACGCAACTATTTATTCTATTAAAAGAATAGAACAACAAATGGGTACAGCTCAACTGCTTCATTCCGTACATAACACCTCATCTCTGCTCTGAAGGAATAAGATTAAGACCATGAGGCACCCTAGAATTCAAGCTCATCATACTGCACACATTAAAAGTTGTAGAAGCACAGTTACACACAACTTAATGACTGTTGAATGTTTCACTTCCCTACATTAGTATTCCTTGAGCATAGATTTCTTTGTGTTTTTCTGCAAGAAATATAATATAAAGAGACTTGGGGAGTATAGCAATATGGCCAAAAAAGACAAAATGAGTCTCATTTCACTCCGAACTCCCACATGCAGGGAACATATTAGAGAGATTCAGTGGGGAGATATATGAAGATGGCAACACTAGCACAGATTTAGGGAGGAACTTGATATGAACTTGCAATACAGTAAAAAGGCCAAAAGCTCAAGCAACTGCTATATGAGCAAAGGCATCACCTTCAGGACCCAGGTGTGAGCAGGCCAAGAGCATCAGCTTGAAGACTCTCAAACCATCTGGAGAGAAGAGATGAGCAAAGCAATGCAAGAACTGGGAAGGATAAAAATCTCCGTCAACTTGCAAGCGCTAGACAGACTGGCTAAGCAAGATGGGAATTTGATAACCATCTGTAAGTACATGAAGGATACAAACACCAAGAAAGGAGTGGAGGAGTATAATTAGCCACGGGCATATAACTGTGAGTAATGGAATGAGACAGAGCAAAAGAAAAGTGTATGTTGAATATTCTCAGTAAACTCTCCAAAAGAGAAAAAAAAAAAAAAATCAAAACCAGAAGAGAGAACAGAACCCAGCAGCAAAATGTTTCATCATCTCTTTGGATAGAAATTAAAAACAGAGTGGGAAAAAAAAAAAAAAAACATTCCAAAATATCCCATAATCTGGGGGAAAAAGACCTGAACAGAGAGAGATTGGTATGGGGAAATATATACAACAGCAGGAACAATTCAGAGGTACTTCAAAAAGCTTCTCCTTATTTTGGCAAAACATTAAAAAACCAACTGTGAAGACTTCAGCAACAATCTGGCCCAGCTACAGATCAAAACTTGACCCAAGGAGAGGAGCTGAGGGAAAGAGAAGCATTAAAGAAGGATGCAAGCACAGCTTGGACACTCCCCTCTGCCTTACTGGCTACACTGGCTTCTGAAGGTATTAATTTTTTGAAGGTGTCATTGCCTGCAGACAATCCTAGATAAAAAGGAGGATTTTTTCCACTAGAACAAGGATTATGAAGGGACCCATTAAGTAACTACAGTGATAAGTCAAAACGTCCAGTTAAAATATAGATCAGCCTTGAGCCTCACAAGCCCAGCCATCACTCACAGTGAGCACTAAATACAGATCACTGTAGATCACCCTACCCAAGTGCACGGGCTCTTTAATACCTGCTGTAAAGTCTCCTTAAAAGAAGGAAAGTATTGCATGTTGCCCTTTCAACACAGGTCTTTTACATTTACAGAATAGGCCCAGCAGTGCAACCAGATGCACAGATTAAAGGTCCAGGTGGTAGAAAATCCTACAAATTTAAAAAGAAGCTAAAGAATAGCTGAATTGTCAGCAAACTCCACTAACGTGGAGGAATGTGATCATGAGTCAGCCACAAAGCAAGAATTCCCATGCTTTTCCTACGAATTACAACACACATGACAACATATTCTTAATCCAAATGACCGTACCATTACAGCCTTGCTTTCAGCACAATGGAAAAAACTGTAAAGATTAAGATCACAAGGTATTAAATCCTTTCCTCTAAACCCCAACTCCTTGGCACCAAAATTCACAAATCTAGAATGTAGAATAGAAGGTTTTCAACTAAAGAGAGGGAGAGCTGAGAAATGCAGTCCTTTTGGGTTTGCTGCTTGCAATGCACTGCAGCTGACTGCTATTTACTGTACAGCTGTGGTACCAGTATTTCTGCATCTAGCTCCAGCAACACCAAACATACTGGTTCTGCACCTCTCAGACTGACAGACCAGATAAAAGATACACTGAACACCAAAATGGCAAGAATACAAATGATCTATCAGATGAGAGCTAACCTGTCCTTCCTTTCGTTCAAGTATTTGCATGGTGTCTACTGGCTTAAGACTTAACTGAAACCTAAATCAATCCAAATTCAAAACTAAATAATTTTTCTTTATAAGAATGTTTTTGCTCTATTCACACATTTAACTAAGCTTTGTTAGTGATGTCACTGCAGAAAGTTCTCAGAGCTCTTCTGGAAACTGAGCAAACTGTAGGCCCATTCTCAGACTTGGGCATTTCAAGAAACTACTAGAACAGTTTTCCCTTGCAGTATACACCAAAATTTGGACCCTAGGAGAACATGATATTGCAGGTATTCTGTTATTTTTTCAGTAAATTTTGCTTCAACCAGAGTATGAGCTATATAAAGAACTTTCTTCTGAAAAAAAGTGTCTCTTTTTAATGAAAAATCCCTTACTTTTGCTGGAAGCTCAGTTATGTTTTATGTAACATACCATACTATTGGGATCTGTTCACTTAATGTTTTTCAGATTAATAGCTTTTTCTAAATCTGCTTTTGCCAAGACCTCAATTTCTGAAATTTGCTTATCTTTTATATTTAGAAAGACTGGGCACAAAACTAGTACCAAGTCTTTCACAACATTTTTAGCAGTTAAAAACTGATGCAAAGAAATAATTTCCCTTTTTAGCAGTACCCTTCTCTTCCTTAATTGCCATCTTTAACCTCCCATCATCCAGTAAGATCCATTTTCATACAAGACAATGGCACTGATTTGCCTAAATTATTTATCTTCTATGTATAGTCATTAGTTCTTCAAAGCCTACCTTGGATCTTTCCATTTTCCTTTTAGATTCATTATACTTTATACACTCTATTACTAATACCTGGGAGTTGGATTTCCAAATTTTCATCTCAAACAGCTTCTCAAACCTGCCATCTAGCTAGTGTGAATTATCCCCAGCCTTGTTAATTTAACTGCTTTTTCTCAGCTTGCTTTCTTATGTTTCACTATTGGTTTCAAACCACATCAAGGAACTGCTTCACTCACCCACCACCACCTTTTTCTTTCCTACTCTTATGTTCTCCCAATTTAATTTTAGGGATGCTTTGAGTAACTTGTTCACTTTCTTTTAAGTTGTCCTTTCTGAAGTTTAGCATCTTTCTCAATATTTTGATGTTGACCCCTCTGAGCTCAATGACTGTACTCTTGCACTACATACACCGTGGTCATGGCCACTCACGAAGATTCTACAAAACTATGTGAAGATTCTACAAACAACTTCAACCTTGCTGATTCAGCAGCAGTTTGACAAATACACAGACTGAGCAACTGAGCTCACTGAGCAACTACTTGTGTACAGAGTTATTTTGAGTCAAGCTCTGGGAAGTGCACACATGCTGGCAACGAAACCTCAGCCCACCATCTTGCAACTGCTGTCCCATGTGACAATCAAGTGAAAAGAACTTACTGCTCTGATCCCGGTAGCAGAGATGATAATCCTTCCCCACAAGTCCACCAAGTGCCTGTGAAGAGGCAAGTTCACAAACGCATCTTAGCTGCCATCCTCTCTGGATGTGATCACCACCAGAAGAGGAGCAGCACAATGACGACATCAGACAGGATCCCAGCCTCGCATTGCTCCCATCACAGCATCCCATGCCAGCTAGCACGAAGACCGTGCAGGAGAAAACAGCAGCAGGCTGCCATAGGGCTGGTTTCTTCCTAACGCCATCATTTAGCAGACATAAGCCCTACTGAAGGGTTTATATATCCAATTAAACTTTCTTAATTCTCATCCTGTGAAACTATGAACTTTTTCAATGCTATTTTGGATTTTGGAATTATTCTCTCCTAAAGGGTTTTGAAGTTAATTATATCATAGCTGTTATTACTGTCTCAACCACAGATACTGCTTGAACCCCATTATTGTGTGTGTTACTGAGGGCTAAAATAAGAATAGCTGCTGTTTTGGTGTGCTCCGGAGCTAGCCTTTCCTACAAACTGCTTCTCTAACCTTTGCCCAAACATTATGTATGCTCAGTTTATATGCAGGTATTTAACATAGCCTGGTAGGGCAAATGGGATTATTACATTTATTAAACTGAATTCTCTCCATGCAGAACGCCTCCAGCATCCTGCAGTTCTCTGGCTCTGGAGGCATTTGGCTGTTACCATGGAAGACAGCACCCAGAAATTCCCTTCGCAACTAATAAGCAGGAACTATGAAAGCAGAAGTTTCATGCAATTGCCTTCTGTATGAAAAATGAAAACTGTTTCGGTAACCTATAAAGGAACCAAGACGCAATCAAGCTTATTGTAATAAGATGCTAAATTTATGATTATTCTTTTTTTTTTCCCCTTCTACTATGGCTCCTTTGCTTTGGCAAAAGAAAACACCCTCTGAGGTAGCATATACCACATAGTACCCAAGCCATATTAAAGGGATGTAAATAAAAATCAAGCCCAAGGTGTAATATAACACTTTTTGAAAATGAAGAAGTCAAAGTTCTGTAAATTAACAAATCCTGAACTAATGGTAGCAAAGTCAGTCTTAACTCTGACTCAGTCCAAAAATACAATTTCTCTCATTCAGTAGCACTTCAGGCTAAAAATTAAATTCTGATTTCTTGCATAATATTCTGTACAGTAAGACGCACAAAACATCTAGGCATCAGATTTTTGTCTCATTTAGATCTGAGACTGTCTGCTGAAAACAGTTTGATGGAAGAAAAATCAATTAATACATTTTACAAGTTGTTTTTGTTTGGCAGATGAAAGCAGTAGTTTCCTACTTGCTTCTTGGCTGGAGGGACCAAGATAACAGCTGTACCCAGGCGGCCACCAATCCACCACTTTCTGGACAGACCAGCCATCTTCCATCTTACATGCCACAAAGCAAACCCAAGACTCCACAGAGTCAGACAGGCCAAAACTTCCTTCCACGCTCACATTTTCATGCACACATTCTTGCAAGTGAACCCAGACGTGCGGAGCACGTGCTGCAGCTCACACAAGTGCTGAAAACTTGAGATGCAGCAGATAGCAAGGCTCCACGTGGCTGCGGATCCACGCTGTCTGCCACCTTATCAAGGATGCACAACCTCATCTGCTTCTGATCGGAAAGATGAGAAGAGGCAGGAGGTTAAAAGATTGTGCACATTTTTAAGGAAACTGTACAACTGCCTCTTTCAACCTCAGAAAGAAATTCAAAACAGATACCAAAATTCAACAACATGACCTCTCGGGTGAGTTGGGCACATCACCACCCCTGCATGTATCTCACTACTCTTTCCGCCTTGAGTGATCCCGTACCTCCCATGGACTCCCATCCACCATAAAAATCCATGCTAAATATATAGGGGGATGGGGGGTGGAGGGTGTGTCATTTTGCTTTTTATTACTAGAAATCACGTGCTTTGGTAGCCACGGGTACTGAGAGCCTGGCAGCTATGTAGCTACTTCCAATAGCTCAGGTATTTCTAGACTCAAGAGGCAGCAGGAGAGACCAGTTCTTACATTTAGCATGGCACAGACAGATACAGGATATTCTTCACTCTTCATCAATAATTCTCCTTGACGTCCTATGGCTCTAGAAGATTCAAGTTTTGCGGTTCAATCTTAACTAAGGTACCCAAAATACCCAAATAAAAATCTCCACCATAACACCTATGCTTCCAGATGGGAGCTTGCTTTTGTTTTTTAGAATTCAATCCTAAAAATTTTTTCTTTCCCAAACTTTAAGTTCACTTCCTCTGTATCTCAGTTAGATTTTACAACTTCTATGTGTTCTCTTTATCAGAGGAATGGTCCCACACTAATAGTGTAAGTCAAGACAAACCTGAATTCTAATAAAAGATCAACCTTCCCCAAAAATTAATATTACGTACCTCACACAAACTGCCCTTTCATAATGGAGACTCTGCCAATAGCAGATGGAAAGACCTTTGAAAAATAAGACATCCCATATGCTGTCTGTGGCAACTTTGCAGGTTTACTATTGAAATCATCCACTCTTTCCTTCCAGGCCACCACCTTTATGTGACCTTGACTAAAAACATAAATGCGATACACATAATGTGCAGCTTCTTGGGATACCATTCAGTAAAATCTAAGGAAAGAAAATTACTGCTAGCTGTTTTTTCAATCCATTTGTACATTAGTGTGCTGAAATGCATACTTGGAGCCATCGAAATCAGACTCAATGCACATTTTACAGTACTTAGGAGGAAAGCTATTTTAATTTTGTTAGTTGCCAGAACGTAAAATCCTGAAGGCAAAAAGCTTCCAGCAGAAAAACAAAACAGATCTTAAAGGGGAAAGACGTTACCTAGGCTTGATGAAAAACAAAGAAAAGCTTAAGCAAGACCCAGTTAAGTACAGGTCCAAGGAAAGGAAACAGCTCCTGTTCTTTCATGGGGCTGATGCTGCTGTGGGACTAACAACACGAGATGCAGCACCTTATTCACCAAATCTAAACTATCAAACCAAATCTAAACAGTGGTGTGGTGCAGAGCAACTCCTCAGCTTCCAATAAATAACGGCTCCGAGGCCCTTAGCGATGTATGAGGAACACGCTCCAAGTTTTAAGCATTTACTTTTGGATAAGCAATGCCACCAGATGTCCAAGCTTTTCCTTACCTGCAGACTAATGCATCAAAGTGGTTTAGATGACATTCCCTCTGAAAGCTCATTTGCTCGGAGGCCACAGCTCTATGACCATCGCTTCTAGACACATGCCCAGCCCATTAGTTAAAGTGAACCTGAGCCAGGCGTGAGCAGAGGGGTGGTTTTAACGAATTACCTGGAGCACACAACACCGTGTTTGTACCAGTTCTATGCTTCAGTCCAGGTACAGGAAGGCAGGACAAAGTCATCCCCTCAAAATGTTTTGAGTCAAGAATCGCCAGGCTGTGCTTGCACTAGTACAGCGCTCTGCATCACATTAACTAAGGGAAGTCCTGATCTGCTGAGACATGATCCAGAAAATAATGGGTTTTCTGAAGCCTAAGGCAACTGCTGCCACTTGAAGAACTCTTCTCAATGCGAGGCACTCTGCATTTCGCAGAGGCAATAATCAAACCTCAAACAGTTTTAGCTGTACCTTGCTCTCAAAGGCACCCTTCTCTTTCCGTTCCCCAGGGCAGTCACCAGAGCCCCAACTTCCCTTCCCCTACTGAACAGACCCGATGCTGGAGCTCACATCCCTGGTTGCTTGACCTTCATCTGGTTAATGGATTCTGCATTCCTCAAAACCTTCTCCAGCAGCAAAAGACACGGTTGTTTCTACTGGTACATCCTCTATGAGAGATCTTTGCTTTGGTTTTATCCTTGTGGGTTTTAATAATTATGCACATACTCAGAGAGCTCGCAATCAGTGTACTTTGAATTAAATTTTAACCAATTTATGAAGTATTAAAAACCACAAAATTTTTTATAACATTTTAATTGTAGTATTACAGAACTCATCTGGTAACACCTAATTATAATTCTAAATGAGCAGCAATTAACAAGCTATTTTATGGTGCCTAAGTCCAAAACAAACAGAGTCAGGACAGTCGTGCAGAAGGGAGGCCAGTTTGTCTTTGGGAGGTACTCATTTCCCCTATTCCTGCATCAGGGCATTACATTTTAGAAACTGTAGGGAATATCACCCATCAAGTACAGGACTTGCTGTACTCCTGGATCCTTGTCAGGTAACAGGCAGCTCTGCTGTTGTCACAGTGTATGCATCACCAACATAAGCTCATTTGAAGTGACATGTGCCAACATTGTGTCACTGGTGGGGAAGGTAGGAGCAGCTCCACCAAAAGCAAATGCTCCCACCCAGAAGAAGCAAAGACCCCAAAACAGGATGGGTTGAGGACAGAGCAATGAAAAAGTCTCTCTTCTTCATGCAGAAGCCATAAAACTCCCTGCAGTAAAGGCAGCCCACCTACTGTTTGGAAAAAATAGTTCATCTTGGCATGGTGAACACTTCAAATTTACCCAACACCTATTAGAGGGAGGAAGGCTGACACTGCAGACAGAGCCACAGATTTCAGGTCAGAAATTCAAGGACATTCCCCGCTGACCTGGATACTGACCCAGAAATTCCTTGGAAGAACCTTGCTCCCTCACCCCTTGGCTAGTAAGCGAAATCTTTTTACCTGCTAAGCATCCACCGAGTGTTTCAAAAGTAGCTATAGCAGAGAAGGACCCACCAGCAGCATTTTAGGGGTCAACTGGCAAAGGTTCAAAGCCCAGAGGCTTTGCTTCAGAATTCATTACCCTTTGCTGACAGGTTGGGCTTAAATTTTATTTTTACATTTTATCCTTTTTTAAAGAAAAGTTCTTTGGAGTTGAAATGTGAAGGGTAAAAAAAATTGAGCCTAAATCATATGCAATGTACAAGGTAATTTTCTCAGAGGGAAGAGAAGGTTTCTGAAAAGGGCTTTGTGACAGACTCATGTATCTGTCTTCTGTTTTTCCCTTTCCTGTTTTTCCCGTCTTCTAATGAAAATGAATCTCAAACCTCTCCCAGGAAGAAGAGGGGCCATCCCTGACTGTAGCAGAGGAGGCGACAGAACAGGAACTCGCTCGATGCAGCTGGTATCCTCTCTGCCTGCAGGAGCAATGCGTTAGATATTTTGAACTAACATTAAAGACTTGGAAACATTTGGAAAAGTATCAATGATCAGCTTTTTAAGCGGAAGAACAAAGTACCCAGGGCACTGTCAGGGCTAAATCAGCAATCCAACTCTGGGAGATGCTGGCAATAGAAAACGTGTTTTATGTATGCAGGTGGTTTATGAGAAACAATTTGTTTACAGCCCTTTTAAAAAGAATACATGAAGGAATTTGAATAGCTATTCCTCATGAAGCACTGCTGTTCATAATAAAGCTAATTCTGTCCTCCAAGCTTGCAGAGACAATTCCTGACAGATTAACCTTCTGCGTCACACCGAGGGCACCGGCAGTAAAGGGCTGCTTAAGGCGCTGCAGATTCCCCACCGCTGTCACGCTTCTGTCCCACCCACAGAACACCAAAGCCTCGCACCAGATGGGCCACGCTGGTGCAGTTCTCTCTACAAAAGTATTCTGGGCTTGCTCTTCAGCCGAGACTTACGGGCTTCCAAAAACTTTGCAGTCCAGCCTTCGTCCAAACCGGAGCATGCCTGTGACCTGGCATCTCGCCTAAGGAAGCCAGCACTGTCCGAGGGAATTTTCAGAAATGCAAAATAAAATCGGAACTATGGATCATACTTGAGAGCGTTCATCAAAAAACAACTAAGACTCATATTGCTGGCTGAAGCAAACTGATCATCTCTGGAAAACAGAAACCCTTCCTGAGCAAAGGCAGCAGGGGAGAGCTTCAAGAGGGCTGAAATGGACAGTCGGGACTTCTCGAGATACAAACATCCCTCTGCACATTTCTCCATCAGCAAACATGGAAAACCACGTCCCTTGAGCATTCAGCAAAGCTTCTCGATACACTGCCATTTCTTTTACTTATTAGTTCACCACTGACCACCAGGAGTTGGACCCACGCTTGCCACATGCTTGTCCTGGCCACCTTCCCCAGGAGGGCTTCACACAGCAGCATTCTGCTCCAAGTCCTGTTCTGGCGTTATGGTGGGTGAACAACTGCGAGATCAACCCTGACTCTAGCGTGGCTGGGAGGAGGGCAATCTTTTAAGAGCCTAGCAAACAGCCTTACCCAACAAGCAGACACCCATCCTGTGGTCTCCTTGAGAGCTTTCACTGCCCAGCAGCATCAGCACTGCGAGAGTCATGTCAGAAGGAGTTAAAAAAATCTGGACTCAGGCTTTTTCACACTGGGTGAAGAACCCTTATTCTGGGGGACAATAGGAGCCATCAGGATTTTCTTTCTTTCCTGTCTCCTGCGGACAGGAAAGAAAAAGCTGATCAAACCACTGCCCAAAGTGAGGATGCACCAGGAAGGCCAACCAAAACTACTGGCAGAACAGGCTCAAAGGCAGCAACCGTTGTTAAGACCAAGACCGAATAAATACTGACAATCAGTTGTATGAGCCCAGCAAAGTTGATCATTCCTTTTCAAACACACCAACAGCCCTGGGAAAGCTCACCATCTCCAAACCCTTTTCTATCAAGTATCCAAGAAAGTTTCTTGCAAGCTCCTGGGGGCGGAAAAGCTGCAGACACTTGGTTCTTCATCTTTGAAAGCGTTCTACTTGAATTTATCACACTACATACAAGTCAAACTTTATTTAGCCCAATGAGAATCCTATAAGCCCCCCTTTCCTCACCAGAGAGTGGGAACAAGCAGAACAGCTAGTGCCTTCTTGTTTTACTGAATTCATTATATTAAACCAAAAGCAATGTCATCTTAACTTGAAAGGACTTTTAAAAGAGCTTGAAGCAATTCTGCTGCTGCAGCATTTTTGTATTTTGGATTAGCTACAAGCCTTCTTAACCCCTCCGAGTTTGTAAACGCACATACCCATATCCTCCTAAGCTTTCAGAGCAGTCAGCAATCTCTGAAATGTTAGCAAGTGGAGAGTTAAGGCATAAACCATGCACAACTACTGTAATTTGAGCTCCTCTACAAGTTAAAGAAGTAAAAGTTTTAGGTATTTTTGTCCACAAGAAAGGACCTGCAAAATTTAGTAAATTATCTCAGACATTCCTCATGCCTCATGTGCAATTTCCCTGATTAACATCCCAGGCTCACAGGGGCAATGAAAAGGTCAAAATCCTACTACGGGAGACAGTGCTAAAGTATTATTAAATGTTACCTTTAAAACATTTCCAATTAGTATTAATATAGAAAGATTTCCATCTCAAGGGATTTTGTAAATTCATGATTATCATCACAGAGTTATAAGCTCTTTTCCAAACAGGATTTTTTGGTAGGTTTGTTTGGGATTTTTTTTGCCAATAGAGTGTATCAGAAGCTATGAAAAAACCTTAGTAGCAACTTTATTGAAATGAAGTATTAAAAAAAACCCTGCCACCAATAACTGGTTCTGTTTGATGTAGTTTGTCATTTTTCTGGACAGCTGAAAGCCTTAGGCAAGTGTGCAAGGAAAAACAGCAATCTATCTCATCCGCCTTTTGTTTATTAAACCCTGGAGTTTATTCAAGTGGCTTTGAATTCTGAACTGCTCAAAGTCTCATGAACTGTCCCATGGCTCAGCAATTGACACTGGGGGGACAGAAAGAATCAAAAACATCCTTTAAGTTTATTAACTTCTAGAGAAAGCATCAGACAACAAACCCTTTCATCTCAGCTCAGGCAGCTGAAGAATGGTGAGAAATGACAGCGACCAGCTCCACCACAGTGCTACCAGAAGACCTTCTCAGGTGCTTGATACAACCCCTGCTGATTACCACCTGTATCTCCCCTGCCCCAGAAGCCTTTAATCTCTCTCTAAAGGCCAGGCTCTCTTGCCCTGCCCATGGAGGACATCATTTACAAAACAATGAAAAAAAACCATTTAAAACGCACTTTTAAGCTTTCCTCTGACTCTGATGTGTTTTCAGAGGAGGGGGTGCATTTCGGAGATGGCCATATATGTGCTGTAGATGAAAGCATTCCAAGCAGTGTCAAGTTATCTCAGACAAACAGTATCTAGAGGAGATGGATGGTGTCCCAAGATCAAAATGCAAACACTCCCAGTTCAGCATTACTCTGAAAAGAGCTGAAGAGCTGTCTACACCTTGCCCATTTATGAAGAAAAAGAAAAAAACCCAAACAGGAGAGGGAAAAACCATTTTTATTTACAAAATTCTATCTAAAGGGTGCCCTAGAGGCCACTGTATCATTCATTTTCATACCAAATTCAATAAAAATACACACTTGTTATTTAGATTAAACAGCTGCAGCACCAAGGGGTCTTGCTGCAGCATTTAAGACCTTGTTGAGAGCATGCCCTGCTCTAATCCAGGCAATGAGCATATTCAGAAAGCAAACACAGGCAATTTGACTGGCAGTAGGGTCTACCCCCCGAGAGGTCCCACACATCACTGCCTACGTCTGCATTTCCCCTGCCTTTGCAATCTCTCCTCACACATTTCCCAATGTCCAAGTGCACTTCAAGACAGTGGAGAGGATGTAATTTGTAATCTCAATTCAGCAGAACATGAGGTAGCCAAGAAAGAAGGGGTTTGACTCTTCTTAGTTTATTGCACCTTTGCAAGATGAAGTCACTTCTATTCCACAGTGACGTGTCCAGTCCAAACGCACAAGAAAAACGGACGCATTCAAGACAGGCTCACATTTTGCAGGCCACATGAAGCCGAGGATGTACACGTTACAGCCGGCTGCATCCCCTAACTGATCCATTACTGTTTGGTCAATGACAAGAAAAGTACAGCCTTTCCTCCCCTTAAGTAAGACGCTAATTTATTACAACTCTACAAGCTTAGGGTAATTAATCAAAAGTCTATCATGCCATATAAAATGAAAATGGCTCTAAGATGTGCCTGTACACATCAATTAATTATTAAAGGAACATTAGCTGAAGCTTTTCACCTGCCATTTAAAAGTTAGTGATAAAATGACACGACATGCATACATCTAGTGCAGCATGGTCTACACCCGCATTCACCCACCCACCGCAAACGCCCCAGTTTCTGCTTCTGCAGACTGGTTCCAGCACATCCCAACAGCAACCAGAGCCTGCCTGCTAGGGATGCTCAGTACGTACGGCTGAGGAATCACCACGGGGAGCCAGCAGGTAGCCCCTCCAAAGAGCAATCGCAACAAGCATTTGAACATGTTTGCATGACATTTCCACTTTTGTTTCAAAATAAAGTCCTCAAGCAACAAGGCGAGGGCTCAGTAAATGGTAGCGCAAGCGTTCCTAGAAACCACCACCCGTGCTGTTTTCAGCTGTGTTCACGCTGCTGTAATCAATGGAAGCACTTAGCAGTGATGAGTATGTACCAGCAAGAAAAAAACAGCCCATCCTTTATGCCATAGCTGTATCTTCTACCAGACCAACCCATGAATCAAGATCACTGACTGCACTAGGAGGCCAAGCATTGAGAGGGTTGGTGCTTAATTAAGCTGATGTAAATAAAGCCCAGTTCAGGAGCAGACTAAAACCACCTTTGTAGCACATAAGCCAAGCACAGAAGACAGCAGAGCAGCTTCAGTCCTCTCTCATGTTTCTACCACTTATGACCCGAGTTTTATTCTAATTGCACAAATTGAAGAATGATTAGCAGTTGTGTGGACATTAAATGTCCTGATAATGTAACCAACAGAGATTTGCTTTACTCAGAATGATTACCAAGGCCATAGCTGTGAAACTAGAATGAATCAAAATAAAAACATACATTAAAAACACAAAGCATCACCTCAGAAATGAGGGAGATAGCAATATAGCCTTCATAATAATTTAAAAGCCACACACTTTAACATCATGATAGAAATGGAGAGGCAGGTGCCATTTTCATGGAACGCCATAAACCCGCTACAGTGAGCTTCTCATCCTCTACAGTCTCTAAAATCAACTTTTATGAATATGAATACTAACGAAATTCACGCCATCTATGCTTTGCATCAGCTTTCTATCTGAGAATGCATATCCAATTTTATGATAAATTTATATTTTTGATGAAAAGTGTTATGCACAACTCAAGATCAGCAGAAACACAGGGTCAAGGCAGCCTCCGTGAGCCTGAGGCAGGCGAGTGCCAAGTGCAACCCCGATAGACCCCAGCTGCCTGTGCCACAACAACTTTACAGGCGGTAACACCCCCCAATAAACTATCAAACAGGCACCAGCACTCCCAGTGTTGTTTGGAAAGTAAATACTAAGCTACAACTTTAAACATTTTTGCCTCACATCCCGTTTATCACAGATGCTCTTCTTCACAGCTTATCTCCCAGCTGAACAGTGAGAAACGGGGGACCCCAGACTGGCTGCCAGCCAGACTTTTTAGGCTTCATTTTTAATACCATTACCTATGAATATGTTAAATATACTTGGCCTCCGAGTCACCTCATTAACCCCGGCAGCAAAGCTACTAATATAAATACAGCTTACAATATACACTCGATAAGAAAGCCACGCATTTTTCCTTAGCACTTCATCTGAAAAGGTAAATCTCGAGAGGTAAGTCTCTAGCTGTTAACCAGCTATTTCCCTCTCCCCACAGAGAAAGAAATTGTGTTTTTCTCTGACAGCAATATATGATGTTATTGTCATTACAGCTGTTTCAGAACGGCTTTAAACAACACTTGTGTTTCATAACTACCTGCCAGAGCCCTTCTTCAAAACTTTAATCTCTCAATATATTGTTTCAATGCAAGCTTTTAGTTTCAACTGTCCAAGTCATCAAATACACAAAACAAAATGCATACTTAAAGGTGGATGATACAATTCTACTCACTGTATTCAAAATACAATCCACAATTTCCTCCCCTGGGGCTTTCCCAGACTGGATGACCAGATTTTGTGTGTACTAATAGACAGCATCACAGGGCTGAAAAACCCCAGAAATGGTTCCATAAAGCAGGGACTGGCCAGTGCAAGAGATTTTGCTAGACATCCTCCTCACAGTGATTTCCAGCCAGTCTCAACCGCTGAGCCTCTCCAGATTTCACTTAGTCAGCAGATCTCACCTCTTTTATTTGACTCCAACATAGACCTGTTAAGAGTTTCTTTCCAAAGGACTTTAAGACACCATGCGCACACATATTCACACATTATTTGTGGATATTTTACGTTTTTATACATGTATTTCTACAAAAACAATGCCACACATGTATTTTATAGTCAACACCTGGTAATTTCCTTTTGAAATTGGGCTTTGCTTTCCCGTTGGCAGCAGGAGAGCGGAGGGGCTCCTTTCCCAGCAGCCGGGCAGGTCTGGAGCCCCTGCCTCTGGGGCTAAGGACATCCCTGGCCTTGCCAAGCACCTTCATTCCTGCCTCTTGCACTCCCCAACTATAAAAGCAGTGATAGCAATGTGCCTCCCTATTGCTATTTTGTGAGGATATTAAAAAAAAAAAAAAAAAACCACAAAAATAAAGAAAGCCAAAAAACCAACTATGAAACTGAAGAGTAAAACATCTGAAAGCATCTTGAAAACATCTGAAGCTTACTCTATTTACCAGGCTCCTGCAAAAAAAGACAAAAAATTACCCTACAAACATTTTCTGGACTAATTTTATTCTTCCATTTCTTAAAATTCCACTAAACCTTTAGTTTTAGTACGACAATTTATACCAACCACTTTGGAGAAAAAGCTGCAAACCATATGAATTCTATTTTTTACACCTTAAGAGAAGCCTAAAAATACACAGGTTATCTCCTAACCCTGTAACGGCAGAGGTTCAGTTCTAGCAGAAGAACAATGAGATAAGAAATCAAAACACTCCCCTATCTGCTGATGGTGCATAAACGCCGTATTTATTCACGCTCTCACATACTGATTTTAGACTAACCTCTTTCTCACCGTAGCAATAGCAGGAATGACCATGTCAAAAAAAACACGCTGTCATCCAAATGTCACGAGAGAAACGAGAGCAAATGATACTCCTGTGAGAGATTTACTTCCCGGCATCTCCTCTGGCATTCAGAGCCTGTCACGGGAGGAGAATAACCCGGCGCTCGTGACTCGTCCCACCGCCCCTCAGAGCCACGGCGGGCTACGGGATGGAGAGGGGACGGGGGCTGCACCACCAGGAGGTCCGGCCAGAATCCCCCCGTCTCTCGGCAGCCTGCAGAGGCTCCTCCTCCATCTTGCAGGAGGGGATCCGGTCAGCTCTCATCTTCCTAATTACACACCAACAATTAGCCAGATTCTCGGCGGGCTGAGCATGTCACCTGTTAACAGGGGCGCCGCGGAAAAAGGGCTAAAACTGGATGTGGCAGATGGAGCTATATATCCTGCCCATCTCTGGAGAGCAGATTTGTAATGCAAAACACTGAATTCAAGATGCAACCCATGGATACAAGGAAGCAATCAGAACCAAACTGATTAAACAAGACCCAGGTCTCAGCACGGCGTGCAGAATACTAAGCAGAAAGAAAGACACCTCAGGGAGGGAAACAAACTGCACGCCCAGCCACGTACCAGCCAGAGCCTCCCTGCACTGTATGACTGTCTCTTCAGGAAAATCAGACTATCCTTCTAACAACAACGGCAGAGACACCCGCATCCCAATCATGCTGCCTCAGATACACACAGACCAAAACCTTGGGTTGTCAAGCTGCCCGTTTTATAATGGGGAGCTCCAGGGCAGCGATGCTGTGTTCCACACAGGCAAAACCAACTTTGCCTATTGCCAAGCCCTCCAATTCAGATTTAAAGCATCCCAAGTCAGAAGACAAATCTCGGTTCTTAGCCTGGCCTCTCTTACATCCCCAGGGACACCACCAGTTCCCTGTTCATCCAGTTACCATGACCCTGATCCCAACACTGTTTGACTAAAGCACGTCTGGATTCGGAATGGAAGGAATTCAGCCTGATGGCGGGGACAGACACCAGGACACGGAGGGGACACACCACTTCTCCTCCCTCTCCCAAGCCCCCAAGCCAGGTGTGCTTTGCTTCCAGCTTGAGTTCTGCTGGCTCCAGCACCCAGTCACCTTCTCGCTCTGCTTTTCACTGCGATATTAAAGAGCATTTTAAAATCCTTGCATTGGGAACCGTGCTTTCCCTTATCAACACTGATCTGGCTTCACAGACCTCCCACTCGTTTTGCTTCACTGGCTAATGGAAGAGGAGAAAAATTAAAGAGCCCTCTGAGATCCTGCAACCACTCTCTTACAAATACTCTGCTCACACACACACGTTTCTCTGCTACGCCCTTGCTCAAATAGCCATCAGGAAAACTGTAATTCAGTCTTTCAACGGCAACACACAAAACCAACCACCCTTAAAGCTTGGTTTTGTTCCACTTTTGCTCAGCAAAATGCTTACCCCTCAGACAGCTGGAACCAGCCTCATCGGTTATTTTGCTGCCTTACACATCCCTGCTAAGTGGATGATGTCACGTAGCCTTACAAGAATAAACATATTCTGACACGCACCGAAAAATGAACCAACTAAGCTATAAGCAGAGACGGTTTACATAAGGCTTTGTAGATACCTTTACACTGCTTGGGCCCGACCACCACAGTTTTTTATCCAGGGCTTAGAGAGCAGAAAAACTTTTGAATGCCAGTACAGCGCTCGCCCGCTGACTTACCATAGCACGTCCTGCCAAGCCACTGCAGAGCCTGCACGCCTCGGCCACCAACTGCTTTTGGAAAATTCCTGCTACATACACACACACACACACACACACAAGAGCAATCTAATAATCAGAATATTTAGAGACACATTATTCATAGACACTCATAGGGCTTCTAGGAGGACACTTTTGATCTGGGTGAACTGACATTAGACACAAAGGATGCCGTGGCATCCTTTCTCCTCTCCTCCCCCTTCTCCCCTGCTAATTTTTTTCTGAGTTTTTCATTTTTTATTTATTGCCTTTCTCAAAGCTTGACAGAAATTTTCTGTTATTCCACCAGATTTTATCCCTTTCTGTTTGAAAAATGTTGATTCTCCACCGCCCTCCCACACGTCTCACATGGAATTGCTACAGCCTCTTTTGTGTAACAAAAAGTGTACCTTTATCTTACTACAAAATCTGCTGTTTCAACACCACCAGCACTGCCTGAACATTAGAGTTCATTGTCTAACTGACCCAAAGAAACTGCAGCCCACTGTTCCTCTTGAATGCAAGGGTCTGCAGAACCTACCTCCACGCGCTGTGGCTAGCATCGAGAGGGTGGCAGAGCCCCAGGTCTGAGGGCAGGGAGCCTTGGCTACAGCCCCTGTCTGCTCCCTTTCCTCCACCGCATGCAGAATGTGCCACTGATGCCCCTGCTAGCCCTTGGCTGATGTGACTGTGTTGTAGGCTTATAAAACATAGGCCTAAAATACCTAACAATCTTCCCCTGCGTTTAACAAATAGGAAAACCAATGATAATTTCACTAACAACTTACAAACAGTATTGCCCAAACTCCTTGTCACGGGGATGGAGCAACACTGAAGATGACAGATGGATAAAGGTGGTGATACCCTTGGCTCCATAGGCTCCTCGTAAATGGGACAGACTTCACACCTTTATGCCAGGCACTGTCTCAACCCACCCATCCCAAACAAGACAGGATTTTTAATATTTTTTTTTGTTTTTCTCTTAAGACATGCCTTAATACTCAACATGCAGCTCCACTTCTGCATTCCTGATCTCCACTCTCTGTAAACAAGAGTTAGGACTGGCAAATGTGAATGATGCATCAGGCTATGAGGCCAACCTTGGGTACTTTGCAATGCATGTTCAGATCTTTAGATGGAAGACGATAAGTAAAAAGCAAAGTAATATGACAGAGTACAGCAGGATATCTCTCGTATGAACAACTTAAAAATCACCTTTTAATGATAAATCTCACCATTTATCATTAAGCACAGCATGACTGTGCTGAGAGAGCAGGGAGTTGGTGAAGATAAGGTGGTTTTTCTTTCTTGAATTTTTAAATAAAAATGTAGCTATGTAGCTAAGTTTATTTTTGCTAGGAAATCTTGAGAACAAGATGATTGGTATTTCTATATCCAGGTGCTTTTCATGTGTATAAGTCAAATCACTTGAGATTCAGCATAGGTCTGCTCTTGAGGTTAAAAAAGCATGCCCCTTACTTTCTCTTCAAGAGTAGGGCACAATCAGCCAGCTCCCATTTAATATGGACAAACATGATTTCAGCAGTACTCATCACTCCAAGTTTGATAATGAAATGAAAAGTATTCCTTAAACTAAAGGGTTTTAAAATATAACTACCTTCTATTATCTTGCAGTCCTCTAGAAGAAATTAAGTTGATGTCCTTCAAGAGATTTAATGGAAAATAACAAACTCTTCACATTCCACCTCAAAACACTAAAGGACATGTTGCTGGAATGACCAGTTGTCTACTTGGATAACACTGACAACAAGATCGAAACCCAGCAACCACTGAATACATTTTCTGGAAAAAGTAACTGTAAGACCTCTTCAAATCGAACATTTTATCAATCACAACTCTTCACTGCAGAGCCAGTGTGTCCATCTGTTTTGAAGTTATCTCCATTTAGACTTTAAATATTTTGAAAAAAATCCAGAGTTTATCCATAAAGCTTTAAGTGATAACATCACTGGCAAGTCATTGAGAACACAACTGAAAGCCAACCGCCCAGTACTTACAAAGCAGAAAAGTATCTTTTTCTGTTTTTAAGACCTGACTTCATAGTCCCAAAACTTTTAAGTAAAATAGGTCAGTACTAGTATTCACACCTTTGCAAGTGTAATCATGTGCTTTAAGACAGTAGAAAACTTAATTTTTACGCCAATCCTTTAAAAACCATAGCAGGTTTGTTTAAAAGGATTCGAGGACTCTTGCACATCAGTAGGATCACTGCTACCCAGGGTACATAGTCCAAGTTTTCACAGTAGCCTGTAGGGTAACATAATATATTGGCCTCTTGTAACCAAGGCTGTAATTTGCTAAGTGCATCTTTCACCAACAGTGATGGCTTCAGCAGTCACAGTGCCCAAGTCCAGTCGCCACCCCGGCTGCACCAATGCACTTTTGTGCAGTGGATTGGCTCAGGGAACCAACCTGAGTTAAAAATAAACAAGACAGGGAAATAGAATACAATTCTCTTTAACCTGAAGCAGACTCATGACTTACTGCTCCGCTGCCAGTGACAAAGCAGGTTGGGAGCACGCAGAAAATGAGCAGAGACCGGCGAAGTCCAGATCATCTCTGAACATCATCTTCTAACTACACATGGCATCCCAATTACTTCACAACGTAGAGTAGTTACTAACCTCTACAAAAATATTTCAAGGCAGTATTTTGATTGATTTTCTTTTACAAAATAATCCCCTGCCCAAGGTTTATGGATATATTTCAACAACATCGGAAAAAAATCTTAAAACTTACGTCCTCTGCAGAAAACAGCCTCTGAGGAAACCTCAGCATTCTTCCATAGCCAGAGCAGTGCTCGTCCCTCCTCATCAAAATTTCCAGAGGTTAAAGCCTTTGACAGCTTTTCCAAAGGAGACTTTTCTGGTAAATGTTGTGTTTCAACACTGCACTCGGGAATTCCTACTCCTCTTGTGGATCAGTCACTGCCACACACTTCCTCACCTTTTATGAGAGATCTACTGAATATGAGAGACTCAAAATTTCAGGATTTACAGCTTACTTGGACTAAGTTCCTTCAAGCAGCACAGCTACATTTGATAAAAATCTACTAATGAGTATAGCCCCTCTTTGAAAATATGTCCCCGAGGATTTGTCTCCTCTCTCAGCCAGACCAAAGACTGCATCTCTGTCCTGTCGTTTGACCTGGGAATCACAGCTGATGGCAGTGCCCGGGCAAGAGAGGACCTGGGAAAACAATGGAGAACAGCCCATGGAGAATAGATTATATTATTGAAACTTCTTTAAACATTTTCCCATTTATTCTGGGAAAAGGTTCAGAGAAAAGTGTTTATCAGCAAACTCTGATGAGAACAATACAAGGTGGCACGTGCTTTGTATTCAATTCTTAGATGATGCTTCCTGGACAACAGCTGTCCAAGGCAACGAGGCTGAACCCTACAAAAATATTTATTTTTATATCTTTAATAGAATGGTACAAAGTTACCATAATTACGGTCTCCATTCTATCCTTTACAGCCTACAAATTAGTGGTCAATATGCAAAAAATAATGATGCAACTGTGGAAAAACGTTATTTGTTAAAATGAGTAACAGGGTGAACATTTCCTTTCTCTCTTCCTTTACACCAAGTGATTAAATAGAGGGATCAGAGGCTCAGATTTCAGCAACAGATGTTTCATTCTTAAGGCTTAGTCCTTCCTGGCCAAAAACTTTGACATTTCACTAGGTTGGCTTATTGATCAAAATAAGAATGTGTATCCCAGGTAATTTTGTTTTGAAATAATGAGATCATAATCTCACTTGCAACATACTTGTTATTCCTCTATCACCAATGAGTACCATCTCGTCTTTATTATCTGCTTCTGTAATCCTTTTTATACAATCTGGTTCTTCAGCACCATATGATTTGTGCTCACAGCGGCACCAAAGTATCTCCTCGTAAAACACTATTCCCAGTTCAAAACTGTCGCAGTGTATTTAAAAACTATACAAAGAAAAGAAAACAAGCTGCACTGTACAGCTTTCCTGCGCTATATAATTGACTTCATAATTTCCATAAACCCCAGTGAGAAGTTACCAGTTTGTCAATCTATTCTCTTCCACGCACCAGATTTTTGGAAAAATGCATTGAAATGGCTGATTTACTAATTTTGCCCTAGGTGCTACTTCAGTAGCAGATGCCACCTAGCCCAAGAGAATAGTCTCATTTAAAGGAGCAAAATGCAGCTACGAAGACAGTCTAAATTTAGTCCAGATCAACCACCAAGGAAGGAACGTTTATGAGGACTGTGTTACCAGTACAGATGTGACCGAAATATCTCATCTACACCAACATGAGGTACTATTGGATGTAAAATGAAATACTGAAATATGGATATACACAGGGCCCGCTACATCTTGGTATGATTGCTGGAAACTCCATTAAGGTCATAAATATAGGGAGAGCTGACAAGGAGTTCAACAGAGGGATAGATATTCTCCCAGCAGGAGGAAATGCTCTTAACAACTACCTGTGGGATTATGAAAATCGGCTACTTAAGTATCTGCTGCTATTAGTGAGACTGTACTGCCTGCCAGATCTACGAGAGCTTTCACTTTGAACTCATGCTTGGAGTGCTTTTTCTTTTATCAAGGGAGTATAAACACCAATCTTTGGGGAGGACAAACACAGCAATCTACCCAGCATGGAGAACGGACACACTCGTTAGCCCACCAGGAGCATTAGTAACTGGTGGTATCAGCATGTTAGGGGAGAGGCTGTCATTAAATCATTACAGCTGCCACTTGTGAGCGTGAGTGGGGTGGACAGGGGTGTCAGAACACAAAGACATCACCGACCCAAGGACCTCACCGACCACACAAAGCAGAGGAGATTAAGTGCCATGGGAAGCGACGAAGGAATCCTGCAAACATCACTGCTGAAAGCGTTCAAAGAGAGAAAATTCCGCCCAGGCACCACATAGGATTCTTCTCCCTGAAATTACACATTTTTCTTTTGTTTACACACTAATTTGGCAATTTTTTTCCTTTCACCTGTAAAGGAGCTGCTACAATCTGAGTATTTACAGAAGTTACCATTTTTCCCATTCTTTCATCCCTGCCATGTCACTGGCACAACGCTCATTCTTCATTGTGATACTTTATACAACCTTGTTGGGTTCACATGAAGACTTTCAGCGCCACCATGAAGACCAAGGAGGCACTAGACACATCACATAAACCCAGAATTACAGATTACATCTCCAGGCTTCCAGAAAACAAAGGTTCACATGATTAACACATAGCTATTTCTAAAATTAAACAATTGCAGAGAAACGGTGCTGTTTAGTGAAGCTGAGAACTCCATGCTACCAAAAATGAGGGGTAATTATAATGTATATATAAAGGGCACAGCATTCTGAGTGTGAGATCACTTTTAATTATGTTTTCTGGATTTGTAACACTGACACTTGAATTCCTAACACTACACTGATATAACACGTTAAGTCCAATAGGCCAACAACTCTATTCTGAATCACCTTGAAGGCTTGCAAAACAAGAGCTGTGTTTAAACACATTTATCTTTTTCCTTACACTCTTTCAGCTATTCAGGGAGACCACAATGTATACTTCTGGACTCATAATTGGTCACCAAAGCAACAGCCTGGATGCCAAAAAGCAGGATTTCAACTCGACTGCGCAGGGTGGCGGGGAGAGAAAGGTGACCACAATGACTCCATTGTAGCCTTGATCCTGCAACTCAGCCCCACGGCAAACTACAAGTCGTTCATGCGCTGAATCCAAAATGAATAACTGGTAAAGCCACTGAAAGTGAGACTTTGTTTTCTTTTAACTTCTGTTCCTCCTACTAATGGCCTTTAGAAGGGCCTGGACATTAATCTCAGGCAGCAACACGAGAGATGAGAAAGATCCCTAGCTGGATTTTCATCTCTCCAAGCGGGCTGGAAAAAAATGTAATTTAAAAGCAAAACAAAACAAAAATCATTCCCTCTTTTAAGGAATTCTCTTGAAGTTATCAATTCTATATTTATCACCAACCCTTAGAAAGGGAGGTTTGCATGTACAGTGCTGACAGCAGATCTTGAAAAGAAAAAAAAAAAAAACCACGAAATTTACATGCCATTCTCATGTTGTCAGCTAACAGTGGCAGTATGGATACCCCCCCTCATAATTTTATGGCTTAACCTCTTACGAAGAGCTTAGGTTACTTTCCAGTTGATATTCTTCTACAAGAGAATTTCAGGTCTTTTTCCACTATTTAGTGATGTTCTTTTCCTCACAATCTCCAAAGTAGCTGTTTATCAGGTTTCACAATGCAGCTAAAAGAGGTGAAATTCAGAAATTTCCCTTGCTTGCCTCCTCTGTTTAAAAGGTGTTACATTACTCCCTTCACAGTTTGTAGTTCAAACACTGCAGCTGCTAAATAAATACACATTTATGCACACACACGTTATTAGAAATATTTACGTTAATTCAATTGTGACAAAGAAATCCTATCCCAATGAGATGGTGAGTCGCTGTGGTTCAGCTGCTGCAGGGCCAGCACAGATCTGGAGAGCCCAGGGCTGAGGATGGGGATGTTCCACCAGCAATTCTCCTGCGTGCCCACCCTGCACACATGGACCACCCCAGTGTCCAAGCAGTGGTGAATACCCTTCTCCATCAAACCCACCCACCCAGCTGTTAACACTACTGGAAGGAAGCAAAGAGGGATGAAGGAATGTCCAAATGAGGACAAAATCCCTCTCCTTGTCAGGAGCAAGCTGGGCACACAGACAGATGAGACTGACAGGACATGGAACACCAGGAGCATCAGGAACCTGCTGACCCCAGCACCCTGCTGGCACTTCTCACAGCTGCCCTGGACGTAGTGAAAGCACTTCTCTCTCCTCCAGATTCCAGAGTAACAGCACAGCTTTGTGAAAGGCACCTAGCACACCAAATTTTCACCTTCAAAACCCACAACGTCCTGTTGCTCCTATTGAACCTGACATATTTTCTCCATTTCCTATTCATAAAAGCAGAGCTCCAGCACACGGCATCAAATGCTGGAGCAGCAAAAAGCTGCTGAACCAACAAATTAAGAAACAAAGTGACCAGCGTGAACCCTGGCACCCCAGAAATATTAGGCATTAAGAAACAATAGAAAGAATTAAGAGTCAGTCTTGAAGGATTTCAGAAGTGCACTGCCTACAAATTTTGATCTCTGAGGCTTCTACATCTGGATACCCATTGAAGGAGCATGGCCTTACTAGCGGAGCAAAGCAGAAAGTCTGCAAAAGCCTTGGCATGCACTGTAGGCAAGAGGCAGGCCAGGATTTCGTGGGGTTTTTTTGATCACCGAAAAGTGATGAGAGTTTTACCTACATAGATAAGATAACAAGCCATTACCTCACTCGTATGAGTAATACTTAATAAAAGATTTGATTTGACCTCATTATGGCTGCATCGGAGAAAGGCATCACAACATCATTAAATAAAAAAACAGTTAACACCAGTGCTTGCCGAAATGCTTCAACCGTATCTGCCATCCCTAAATACCTCAGTCTGCAAATGGGATGGTTTTATTGTTTTTAAATACACAGAGGCACGTATTCCTTAATTATACTTTAAACCAAGAACAAAGGTCACGTATACACTCTTAGCGAGAGGCAACCATCCAGTCACTGTATGTTCTGTAAACAACTCCCATCACTTCAACAATTACCAGTAGACCTTTACACTTATGCATCTCTTGGCCCCTTTCATATTGGAAAAACATCATTAAAACAGATTAAAACTGCTATTCCAGTCAGACCGCTTATCTAATGCTTGAAGAAAATGTGTACCTGCAATTCTCTCCTTCAAAAACAAATGATAAAATCGACTGTTACTTCAGACTCTTAGTCTTGGAAGAAAATATTCTCTCTAATCAGAGACTACTAAATCTACTCTGCCTTCTACTAAAACTATGTGTTTGCATAATTACAAAACTGTTTCAAAGAAACATTTTTAGGATGGATAAACATAGCAGTCGAATGTATGTTCAGATATGCTGAATTAGATGAAATAGCTTTAATAAGAAAAAACGTACATGAAGTACAGTTTTACAATTAACAGCTGCTTTATCTCTTTTCTTTTTTGTAAGATGACATTTAAGCTATATGCATGTATCGGAGCCCTTTATCTCACAGTGCCATTTTCCCCTGGAGCGTTCATGTCTCACTTCAATAAAATATCAGCACACAAGGGCCTGAAACCGGCTTTACCTGCAGCAGAGACAACTCCCAGACTATCAATTTGTAAAAGCATTGGAAAAGCGGCAAGAACAATATTGACAGATGGGCTCTCCCACACTTCCCCTGCAAAAGCCTCTCCTCTGGCACCGCATTCCCCACAAATTAGTCTTTGGGGAGCTGATGGATAATGATCCATTTCAGCCTTTCAGATCTCAAAAAAGGGGGCATGGGATACTTCAGGTTTAGGGGTGGTGGTGGTGTGGATTGTCATGGGTTTTTTCTAGTAAATTAAACTTTGACTTATACTTTCGGGAAAAGACAAACTCAGCTATCAGTGCAGTTCACTTCTTTCTCTAGAACTTCCATAACACTTGAGGGTTTTACTCAAGATCTTCGATGTCCAGAGCCAATGGCAACGCTCATCCACAACTAGTGCTTGGGGTGGTGGTCACAGAAGCGTTGTCAAGTCCAGGGATGGCAGCATCTCCAAGCCTACACTTTTTGTTCTATATTACTTTCATCTCGTTTGCACTCCCTCTCTCCACCAGGAGCAACAGATGATAACTTTGGGTCTTCTTGCAAAGAATAAGCCCTGCTTTAGAGGTACGAAATCAAGGACAAAAGTGAAACAATAAAATACCAGCTCAGTTCAACACAACACTGTCTGTCTTATGTCCACTTTCCCGGAGGAAGGCAGGGATGTACTTGGGGAACAGAGCCATCCACTCCTACCTTATCTATGGACTGTGCTTTTAACCTTGAGCTGCACTGAAACTGAAGGCTCCTATGAAGCAGCAATAGGCACTCCCCACCTCAGGACGTCAGTGTCCTCAGAAGCAGAAGGTGCATCGGGTCTGCTGTTATTACCAGGTGTATTTAATTACCACTATTACTGGCAGCCAGGGAAGGGCTACAAGGCACCTACTCTTCAAAGGAAAAAGGCAGCACAGGGCAGCACCAGATCATTTCAGCAACTGTAAATACTTCACCATCTGCAGAGTCATTGGAATTAAACAACATTTTTGAAAATGCTCATTTAATCCTGCCTGACCACACCACGCACACGGGCACCTTCCCTGACCCTATCGCCATGGTATCCTCAGCATCTCCATACCTGTGGTCTGATCGATGGGCTCCACAGAGTAAATACAAAGAAATTTAGGCAGAGGAACACACTCATGGGTGGAACCCACAGTACATCTATACACAAAACCAAACAATACTTCAGCTCACTGTTATTTTTATCTGTATGTAAACAGTAGCACACAGAGAAAGCAAATCTCCTGCCTTGCTCTTGCTGTAAGACTGCAAGAATTAGTTAGTATTGCAATGGAAAATAAATTCCTTAAGAGCCCAGAAAAACTGAGGCCCACACAGACGGTGGGCTGAAGCAAACCGGAGTGTAACACACCCAGCTGTGCAAAGGGCTCCTGGGGATACGATGATTTCCAATCAATTAGGCCCCTGTATAATGGACGCAGCTGCCAAGGTCTGCTCTGATGCCAGGAAGCAGCAGAGGGTTTGGAATCGGCACTGGATCTAGGAATCTAGGCGGCGCTATGGACTGCACTGAAACTGTATATGGCTTTCCCAAAAAAAAAGAAAAAGTATATGGCTTTCTGAAAAATTGTAGAGTAACATACCAGGACCAACCAAATCAGCGGGAAAAAAGTTAAGCCAATTCAGCGTTTTGGAAAAATTCCACTTGAGTTTCTGCCCTGGCGGTAACTCTTGCCCAGCCCCTGTGGCGAGCAGGCAGCTCTGCCAGGAGCCACTCCACGGGGCCAGGAGCCACAGGAAGACCCTGCCCTCTCCCATGCTTGGAGGCAACAGGAAGCAGGGGCTGGGGAAGAAGGTGCCATACCGGCTCCGAGGACATCAGGAACTCCCGGGCAATTCAGGGGAGCCACGCACATGTGCTGGAAAACCAAGATTCAGAGACTCTTGTTTCTGAACAGGTATCACAAGTTCCTCTCTTCACTGGACTCATTACTTGCTCTGATCCGATTCAGCTTTTCAAAGGACAAAGAAAACTCCAGACTTCCAAACAAAAAAGTTTAACAGATCTTCTATGCTTCAAAGTAGGCGGCTAAAGTACAAAGAGTTATTCATTCTCCACAGTCTCTGGCCACTGCCATTCCTATAACAGCGTGATACCCATCTAATACATACAGACACCTGTGTGTGCTAATTTAATCCACAGGTTCCTCTGCCCCTGAATAAAGGACCAACTTTAACCCTACTCTGATGCTGCAGGGACAAGAAAAGCACCAGAGAAGCAATGGAAAGAACTTGTTTCTCCACCTGAAAGCACCCATAATTAGGAAGTGATGGATGTCGCTAGTAAAAGTGAGTGATGTTTTTCAGGAGCTCTCTCATCTGTAACTGCACTGTTTTCAGATAAAATAACCCTTTCTGTCAGGCAGTGTCAGGAATGTCTACAGCCAATCAGTCACTCTGCTATCCAGCAAAAAATATGACGTTCTTGTCATAACATCTGTAGCGTACGGGGCTTTATCGGCCCTTCTTCTTTGTGTACCTCATCAGTTAGGGTCTCCAACTCCAGTAACACCAATTTGTGCTGCTGAAATAAACAGATAAATAGAAACTTCCAAAAAGCTCAACCCAATTGCATGTGAAACAGAACTTTGCTTGAACCAAGTACCTTTTACAACAGCATATAATGGTATTTGCCATCTGTAGCTAACAACTACCAAATAAAACCCAGGAGAAAGTCCCACGGACCACTCCTGTGTGCTGGCAGGCAAAGAGGAACCACCACAAGAAACAGCTTGGAAGAAACTCAACAAGATAAGCAGGATCATTTCGGACTTGGACATCATAGAATTTCACGCTGTAGCAACTTAATTTACAAGACTTTAACAAACATTAAACAAGGAGAACAAATATCTAACACAATTAACCAAGATTACACATATGGTCTAAAGTCTCCGTGCCACTGTGCAAGCGCCAGGAGAGACTGTCCCATCAGGCAGGATGGGGCAGGTCCATAACTACATGTCCTTACAGATCGTCACAGCCATCATGAGAAATCACCCCTCGACAGCTGCACCTCTGAACAAGACGGCCTTGTCAGCTAAATGGCATTGGTTCAAAACCAAACCAAAACAAAAAGCCCATCACCATGATTAAGGAAATGGGGACTGATGAGCAGGAGAGACCATTAGTCTTTGGGAATGCTTTATATGGTCACCTGTCAAGCAGCCTGGCTGTGTTTTTAAGTGATTAAATCAGACTTCGACAGAAACGTTAGTGTCGATTTCTCAATATTTTAACCCAGAAAAACGATTGCATTGAATCATTGCTGAAGTTCATGCAACAGACCACCACTACAAAAGGCAAAACATTCCACTTCCAGAAGTTACCTTACAAAATCTGATGAAGCTTAAGAGAGAGTTAACATTTCATTACTTAAAAGCCATTCTTGATCTTTAAACACAGCCAATGTATATTAATATTTAACCACTGCATGTTAAGAGATTGCGTATCACTCTTACGAGCTCACAGCTATTACTTTTGCAAAACACTAAGAAGAAATAGATGCTGAAGTCACTGATCACATGTTTTCTATTTATTGTGATGGGAAATAATCAGCTTCTCTGATTAGGAACATGTTTATTACAAGGCAACAATCTCCCTTGAGCACCCAATCCAATTCATGTGCTTGATGCAAAGATTTCTTAAAGGCTATGAAGTTAAACAACTGTATCCTAGAAAAGACTCTGGTGCTTCTAACAAAAGAAAATGCTGAAGCATTGAAGAAATTTAAACAGTTGATTACAGTGTTTCCTCTTGAATCTTGATTGAGAAAACAAACATTTTTATGTTATTAAGAGACACTACTCAAAGGGAAGCAATCTCAGTAATACCAGGCCCTTCTGAACCACTGATTAACATTACCTAGAGGAGCACTGCCACTGACCTGAGACCTATCATTCACAAATTTCATTCTCTAAAGTCAAGAAGGACAGAAGTAGTTTATTAAACTTCAAAGTAAAGCAGGTAGGAAGGGACTTCTGCAGAACCCTAGTCCAAACCTTGCTCAAAGCAGGGCTAACTTTGAAATCAGACCATATTGCTTGAAGCCTTCCCCAGCTGATTTTCAAGTACATCCAAAGATGGAGGTGCCACAACCTCTTTGGACTCTTGTTCCAGTGCTCTTCCACTCTCTGTTGAACTCTGTTCCAGTGTTCAACTCTTAGAACTTCTCCTCCTGCATCCTGTGAACTTTGCTGCTTTTCCTTTCCCTGCACTGCCCGCAGAAGAGCTGGGCACTGCTGTCACTGTGGTCAGACCCTCCCTCCCCAGGCTAGAGAAGCACTGGTCCCTTGTCTCCTCTCACACATCTCTTGCTCCAGTCCCCCGCCAGCCAGGTGGTCCTCCACTTGATCCACTCCAGTTTTTGGCACCTTTCCTAATTTGTCAATGTCTTTCTCATACTCGTGATCCCAGTGGGATCCAAGTTACAGCCCTGCTATAAACTGGGAGGACCTCTTGTCCATACCTTGATTGAGACAGAAACTGATGGGCTGATCAGATCCAACTCCAACACCCTCAACATCTCATCTGTCCTACAGACCTTGATGCCCCTGGCCAACCCATGCTCCCTGATGTACCGTCCTTGCAGCTGGACAGAGGTCCATGTCTAGAGCCTGAGCAACACTGACCACAACAGTACCATTACCTTTAATTATAGTCCTCTTAATAGACTCCAGATGGAAGCTGTCCTCTCTGCAACTGTTAGCTTGGGCATAGGTGGTGATCCAGTACATGTCCCAAAGTCTTCTGTGGCTGTGCAGCCTAGCCACATCCTCAACATTTTGTATTTCCTCATTTCAGCTTATTAAGTTATATGTTGCAGATTTCCAAACATTTTTCAATCTACCGTAGCCATTTACTTTTGAACTATGCTTCACAACGCCTGAGCCCCTCTCAGTTCAGGCTTACTTGCAGATTTAGTAAGTATTCCCTTGTCCACATCAGTAAAGAGAACAGCAAATAAAGCTCAGCCCAAGACAAACAGGGGTGTATTCACACGATTCCTCCTGCCATCCCTGCTTCTTTCTCTGATTTTCACAGCAAGTTATAGGTAACTACTCTTCAAACACGGTCTTTAAACAGTTATTTGTTTACCATTTAATTAAATACATACATTTCCCTGTTCCACAGAAATGCCACAAGAGATTATGTCAAAAGTCATTGAAGTCAAGGTAACATCACAGGTACTGCTCCCCCAGTCCTTATCATCTTCAGATCCTCCTTCAGATTCCTAGAAGCTGATTAAAAATTTTGTTCCAATTCTCTAAGCATCACAGTTAGACTAACTAGTCTGTAATTCCCTGGATCTTCCTTTTTCTGTACTGCATTTGCCCTTTTCAGTCCTTCAGGACCTCTCTTGCTCTTCACAATTTCTAAAAGATAATTGTAAATGGTTCAAAGGTTGCTTGGCTAGTTGCTTATGTACTCTAGGGCAAATTTCATCAGGCTCTGACTATTTGAATACACCTATCTTATCTGCTTTTTCTGATCTATCTTTTCCAACTCTGCACTTTACTCCTATCACCTTGTTTAAATTAATTTTAATTAATGTGAAGACACATTCAAGCAATACAATCACTCCATGAAATACATTTAGTATTTTATCTTTCAGCTCTAATGTTAAGAAAAAAAAAACAACATTCATCTACCATTACTCTGGTTTTTAGGAGATGCAGAAAAACATTTAAATAAAATTTAAAAAACAAACCCAAGTCAGATTAAAGACTGTAGCTGGCTCAGACCAACCTTCAGCTGAGATGTCTAAAGAGAGAACATTAAGAAATGTCAATAAACTCCTTGACTGCAAAGAAAGGTTTAAAGAGAAATTTAACTGCATTTTAGAAGGGACTCTTTCAGTGACTAAACCAGCCTGTTTCAGTTTGGTACATTAAAAAAGCTAACACTTCCCCAGCAGATAAAATATTTGATAACCAAATGTGTGATTTCCTGTACCATGGCCTAGTTATCCAGCGCTGATCATTGCCAAGGGTAGGGTACCCAATTAGACTGACCACTGGTTCAAACCAGCACAGCAAGTCCCACTCCTCTGCGAACAGACGAGTATCTTGAAGCACATTACGATTTTAATGCACCCACCTGTTCTAGCTATAATTTACCTTTCATCAACTGGAAATTACCACCCTCACAGCTGAGACATGGCAACTTATTACAGGGGCATAGCTAGTCTGCTTCTATGCAAAGCAAAATAGACAGCCTTAGATCATCCTCTGTGATTTCTGTTTTGTTTTTCAGCAAAATGAACCAGACACGATTGTGTGCTGTTACCACATATCAGCTGAAGCACAGGAACTTCTTAAACTGCTCCATTTCCATCCTCAAAGACGCATCAGTCTCTGTTCTCTGATCCCCTAGGCAGAAGATGCAATGCTAATGGAGATTCTGGCTGTCATTCTCAAAAGCAGTTAGTGATTTCAATGCCTCAATTTCTAGTGTACCCAACCTGAAATAATTTTAAAGGTCCGATTTTCAGGAAATGATGAACACTCAAAAACGGCTAGATAGTGGTTTTCCCCCTCCCCCCCAATGTTTAAATCCAAAATCCATTTTACCTGATGTTTCTACCTAGAAAAACCTTTTGCAAGACTAAAACCCTAGTGGTAGTCAAAAAGAAGGAAAAAAAAATTGGTTTTTTTTCCTAGCTGTGATGAAAATGCAAGAAATCCGTACATTCTTCGACTTACACAAAATACAGCTGTCTGCCCTTGAGTATGTACCTGTGAGTATTTTCTTCCAGAGTGATACACTGCAAACCTTCTCCCTCAAAATGCTATAATCAACTTTCAGTGAAACCTGCTTTACTGGACATAATAACAAAGCTTGATTTCCCACACTGCCAGGCCAAAACAACCCACCCAATATTTGCACCCCATGTACACTTGCATTTGTTTTTAAGAGAAACACAACCACCAGCAACCCTTGTCGTGTTGCCTGCCTCCCTTGAAAAATAAATCATAATTTGAATAATCCTTGCAAATTATCCTTGAGCTAATAATGATGAATAGAAAGAAGGTATGAACAGAGACAAAAGCCAAATCAGTGAAAAGCTGCTTCTCTGCTGCTGTTCCTTATTTTGCTAGTGGAAAAATTCATACCCTATTTTAGTCAGAGGAGTTCGGTATCACAGAACTGTTCAATCACAGCTCGGCAAACCTCATTATTTTAGGAATGAGGATTTCAGAAATCCAGAGTTTTGCCCGAGAACACGATAGGAAGGGTAATTGGCTCTGCCTCCAGGAATGGCACAGCCGGAGCTGTGCCCCGCAGAAGGCAGCCCCGGGAGCAGGCACAGGCACCAGGAACCCCGGCACCGTAACAACCCTGTGGTTTTTAATCCACCATCCCGCCAGGCTTTACTTCAAACCGGGAGGGTAACCAATACCGGCTGGTTTCAGCCAAGTCTATGGTGATAGTAGATAGAACGAAACCAAGTTAATTAGAGTTAAACGTATCCTCAAAGGCAATCTCAGTACCAAAACTCTTTATGCACATTAACTTATGTAGCATGTATTTTTAATGAGTTCAGCACCAGTCCTGGGTTTAGAAAACACACACACACACACGGCGTGGCAGCTGCTCAAACCCATTGCACCAGCGCGTGAGCAAGTGCTGACTCCGTGGGATGACAGAGTTACGCCGCCAGTTATGGTGATTCCACCTTTATTGCACAACCCTCAGAGAGCTAAATTAATTAAATAGGTAAAGTGACAAAACAAAAGCCACCTACCAATATGCTGATTGCATAATAGAAAAGGAAATGAAAAAGACCAGAGGGCTAAAGCTCATGTTCAATTTTGCAAATACGGTTAAACTTCGTAACATCTCCAGCTTCTGCTGATACTGTTTCTCATAAATGCACTTTTGAAAACATATATCCCTGTAGAGAGCTAAAGCACATGCCTTAAAGTGGAGACCAATTTTACCAGTCTGAAAATTTGGAGCTTTCAACCCCACCCTTTCCCTCTCCACACGTGTGGAACCAGGAAAACGGCCAGCAGTCATGCCCTTTGGGCACCAATATATTAAATCACTCCACTCGTTTGTAAGATAAAAGGACGTGTAAAGACCCTTAAGTCCAAAAGAGCATATATAGCCATACATCAAGAATGTAGAGCTTTGCCAACAAATTCAGCCAATGCCCTTTTGAGGCTGCCATTTAAATACAGCCAGAAAATATTGTTCACCGTGTTACGGTGAAAAGTAACGGGTAACTCGTCATTTTGCATTAAATATTAATATGTTCCAGCCAACGTGGCATTAACACACAAATCAGTTTGAATCGCCTAAGCTTTTCCCCAACATCTTGTAGAAATACATAGCTTTTATTACAGAAAACACCCCTAAATTAGAACATGGCATCACAACACATTTTCCAAAATGGAAATAAATTAAAAACTAAATAGATTTAAAGAATTAGAAGAGGACAGTGTGACCTGATGACAACTGTTTTATACTTTTAAGTCAGAATGAAGAAAACTAATCATGCAGAATTCTCAGTTTTAGCAGCAATTCCAGCATCCAGCTTTCAATGGTAATGCTGCATGTATAAAAATCCTCAAAAATATAATCACATTTTCCCCTGCAGTAGGCCCGTTCAAATGGAAAACACCAAATTTAGGTTTTCTAATCTTTTCAAGCAGCCTTTAATAAATTTATTAACTTCAGGTCTGTAACATTCAAATAGAAACGTTATGTATTTTTGTATATTGTTGAAAGAGCAACCATATAACAATTTTAGTTTAAATGAATGTCAAAAGACTGCTTCAGGATGCACTGCAGTCTCCAAACTCCTGAAAACTTAATCTGTATTCTGCTAATCTAGGTTACAGTTTATCTTCAGGGGTTCTCCTGTAACATAATTCCTTGATGCTTCAGATTCAGCCTGACACGACTGAAAAGGCTTCCTTTTCTTTCTTCATCATTCATCTGAACAGTGAAAGTATGCTTTTTGTCTCAGGTTCCCCTACCCTCCCCAATCAGACGGACTTTATTAAGGAAGTATTTTTTTATATATTTTAAAAGAAAACCTTACAGATAAGCTGTGGCCTACCTCAGGGAGATTATGCCCAATTTGTGTTCAAAACAATGGGTTTATTTGAAAAGATGTTGTTGCATGCCACTCAAACCACATGTTCAGTCACATTTTGCACAGACCAAGTCTGTCATCTGTTACTTCTTATAACCTGAGTTTACATTAAGAATGATAGAAGAACTTCTCAGGGTCAGCTGAAAGTATACATAACTTCACGCACCAGAAAAAAAGCACTATAAAACTGAGAAGCCCTCAAGGCCTGCTCTCTTGCTGAGGAGCACCATGACCAAGCTGCCAGATCAGCTCCTGTGTAACGTTGTCACTGCTCTTGGTTGAGTTTTGCCACCACGGAGCATCCTCCTGCAGGGTCAACCGTCTCCAGCCTGGGACAGCTCTAAAATGCTTCCAAAGACAACATTAAACTGCATGCAGATCATCAGTTAAGAAATGTCATCCTAAAGATGACAGGCACTCTCCCACAAGTCAGATACTGTCTGGGTTTGTCCATGCCTCTCACTGAATTAACCCATGGCAGGGATGTGCTCAGCCCTGCTGCCCATGCCAGCCTGTTCTGTGATGACTCCCTGGGGCAGGGGAGCCTGGTGGGGAACAAGGGGTCTGACGTGGCTGTACCTCTGAGCACCCCTTCATCTCCCCTCTCCCAAGCTGTGGGAGGGAGAGAGTCTTCAAACTCTGCTCTTCAGCGGGCAGAGCAGCCTTTCTGCCCAGGCTCCCACATGCATCCAAACGCAATGGTGCCAACCCTGGATTCCCCTCTGAGGAAAGCCGAGCATGCAGCACACCCTGCCAAAACGTTCTTCCCTGCCTTCCTCTTTCTGTGAAACACGGTTTCCAAAATCAGCCCTCCCCATTTGTGCTGTCTTTGCATAACCTCTCGGTTGGCACATCCCACCACTTGAGCACCATCTCCTCCAGCACCTGCCAGTGGGCAACCCAGCACCATCCATGCCTGGCAGGATCTGAGCCCAAAAGCTCTTACTCTCCCCCAGCTTTCCTAGCAGGCTTTTCTCCACTCTCTGGGACCACACCAGCAGCACTTTCAAATGCACATACACAGAGACATACCTACTTGTAAGGGCTTCGATCTCCACTTAAGTGCCAAGACCAGCTCCTAGTTTTAGAGAAATCTTGTTTGTTTCAAGCATCAGCATCTTAGCTAATGAGTTTTCGCTTCCCTTATGCACTCTACAAATACTGGGCTGAGTAATGCATAGCCTAATTGACTGTTAAGGTCACTGGTCAGCTCTTTAATCTTATTTAGTACACTTTGAGACAGTTCATGAGTCATTAGGGTTTCATTCTTGGGGACACAAAGACATGTAATATACATTAATAAAGAGCATAAATGTAATCCAATGTGTGTATTTTACAGATTGTGAAATTGGAAAGATGACATTAAGTATTTCTTTACAATGTTATCATTTTAATGATGTTGCTTATTTTAATATACAATAAAAATATTTAATTGTGAGAGCCTGCTGGTGTCTTTGTAATTTGTAATGTTGCTGTAGCTCTAAGAAAATTCCTTAGTAGTAAAAGTCACACTTTAAATATCAACTTGAAGGGAAAGATTGGCTCAGGGAGATAGGGAGACCCATCTTAAAAATTTGTTACTTGAAGGGGAAAAAAAAAAAAAAAAGAGACATTTTTCAAGCTGTTATTCATGATATTTGATTTTCTGATGTAAATTATAATTCAGTGTGCACACACATGTCAGGAACTTTGCAATACTTTCGAAAGGGATCAGCATCACTAATCACACACTGAAATCCAATTTCTGGGAGAATCTGGGAGCTCAAAGCTGAACGTTTTAGCTAGCTTAGAAAGACCTTTGAAAAATTAAGTTAAACAGTAATTAGACATAAATGTGCTTGAGAAACTTTACACCTGTCTTGACATGAATCACATCTTTGCATGGGTGATGAAATTCTTGGCATTGCTTTAGGTGATTGGGATGGCATTAGCTTAGGCAGGGTAAGAATTCAACAGCCACAAGCCTGGACAGGTAGGATAAAGCAGTTATTGACTCAAAAAAGCATGACAGCTTATCTGTTGAAAGTCTAAACACGTTAATCATTTAACATAAACAGATCTGCTGATATTTTTAGCAAAGCATTTCAACTCATAAGTAACAAGTTACAAAAAGGACACCAGTAACCCTAATAATATTTTCCACAGGTCCTCCCAGCTCCTTGCAGATTGTTTCTACTAAAACTCAGAAGGGGGGAGAAAAAAAGAAAGAAAGAAAGGAGCCAAAGACAAGGAGGAGCTGGGTCTAGGGATTAGGACAATAAAGAAATTGCTGGCAATCAATGTTTGACTGCTGGCTATGCTACAGACTCCTCCTGCAACCTTTATCTCCCTGTGCCTCAGTTCCCAGTCTGTAAAAGGAAGGTGATAACGTTTCCCTACCTCACAGGAACGTTCTCAGAATAAATCCATAAATGCCTGAGAGACACTGAGACACCACTGTGACTGAGGCCATAAAAATACCTAGGAAAAAAAAAACAAACATAAAAATAAGTGTCATAAATGACTATAACAGCAGAGACATTCACAGACTAAATGTAAAGCAAAGGTTAAAACTTCAGTTAACAACACGAATTTTCCATCCTTGAAAAAAAAAAGCAATTTGGTTCAGCACATATTCCCATCGGGACACTCTGAAAACCGTCACAGCAAGGGACAGCTTTCCCTTTCCTGCTTGGAAGCAACACCGTCACAACAACCCACCACCACATACAGATGGGAAAGGTGTTTCCTTTACAGATCACCAGCCCCGACCACAGCAATGGACCCCGAAGTACTGACAATGCTCTTCCTCAGTCTCCATACCTGGTAACTACTGCAGAACTGAGTTCCTCCAAGAGTTAAAAAAACTTCTAATTTTCAGCCTAACATTTACTCCTGAACAGCTTTTATCCATTTGTTTTCATGCCAACATTGATCCAGCAGCTTAAACAGCTTTTCCCTACCCCTGAAGTTTATTTCCCTGACGATAAAAAATGAATTACACCACCTCCCTGTCAGGGCTCATTTTACCACCCAACCCAAGCCAATTCTTGGAGTTGGAAGACTCCCCATCCTTGAGGTTACCTACCTCCTTCTGCTAGCCCACTTCATTCCATCCTTCCCAGCACCACCTTCACAGCTCACTGTCACCCTGGGACTGCACAAAGACACGTTTCTCCAGTATTTCCAACTGGTAACACCCAACATCCTACCAAGCTCAGAGTAAAAGTGTCTTTCTCCTAATGCCTCCTCAGGTCATGACTCTGCATGGAGTCAGCATGGAGATACGTCCCACTTCCATGACTCCAGGTCTCAGGCTCTTTCTGAAAGACACCCCAGTCCTTCACATCCCTGACCATGCCTCCCCCCATCCAACCCCCACTGCTCCAAGCCCTCAGGGCACCGCTCCACTCTGCCAGGGACATTAGAAGGGACATGCATGGCATCCCCCAAAAACACACCTCCTATCTCAGTGTCAACTCTGCTCGGCAACCGATGGCTTGAGCTTGCTTACACCGTTAAGCGTTCTTTCACGTGAGCCAAATGACTACAGCCCTCAGAAGGATAAGTGATTCAAAATTATGCAAATGTATAGAATGTGTTATTTAGTCTTTATCATTTGCAAAGTAGTCATTTCGTAAACAGTTTCAGCACACTTTGAGAGTGTGGCTGTGCCCCAAAATCTGGGTCTCTGGTGGTTGCTGCATCACATACCGATTGCATCCCTGATAGGAAAGAGAAGGAACGCCATCAGTGTGCTCCAGCTCTGAGGTGGGACATGGGGCTGAGGCAGCCCATCCACCCAATGCCCCACGCACTTACCGATGCCCTCCACCTATCCTCTTATCATCCATGCACTGCCTGGAGACCCTCTTCTCATCCCCTCACACAACCTGAGCTGACTGGGACAACAAAAATACCTTTTTTTTCCCCCCTTTCTTTCAGGGGAGAAAGAGCAGCTCCCTGCCTGTTGTCACAGTGAGTGGAACCAGCTCGCCAGCCGGTCAGACAAGTGCTGGAGCTGGTAGGAGGAGAATGGAAAGCTCAGCCCTTCTGCTGGCTGTCTGCTGCCAGATCGGACTGGGATGTATCAGAAACCTCAGCCCAGGGAACTAGAATACAGTCACCTTTCCAAGGACTCGGATCCATTTAAAACCGTGCTCTGATAAACTTGACAAACAAATATATTATGCAATTTTATGTTATGCAGCGTTGACTTCAATGACTCTGTAGCAGTGCTTACTCTACTATATTTACTTCTGGCACACCCTGGCAGCGTTCGCTGCAGTCATTCACAGCGCGTTCCTCTTTTAAACCTGGAGGTCTTACCCTGCCAATATCTATGCACAATGCTCCTCAACACGCTTTTTGTAACATTGACCATGTTGTCCCTCTTTCTTT
This sequence comes from Scolopax mira, assembly GCA_004320125.1. NCBI lineage: Eukaryota > Metazoa > Chordata > Aves > Charadriiformes > Scolopacidae > Scolopax > Scolopax mira. The sequence goes on along the minus strand of BJBW01000639.1, from coordinate 214,068 downwards.
TGTCCCTGCAAGCTCCCTTGAAGAGCTCATAAGATCTTTTCCCCCTCTCACACAGGATCCCAATTTTCTAACCCAGCACCTCTCCCTCAGTGTCAGGTCTCCAACTCCCACCTTCAGCTGTCCCACACCGCTGTTCTCCATCCCTCAGCTCAGAATTTTAGAGAAGCACCCTGGCGCACCCTACCAGGCTCCCCATGATTTAAGGAAAGCCCTCTTTTTAGGCATGCCCTAATCAACTTGATGCCCATGACCAAGACCAACATACTAAATGGATAGAAGATAGAGTATATAAACCTGTTTTCTCCCCTCTCCCATGACTAACAAAATGACCATTTCAGCACTGGCTCTTTTCGCTCTCTTCATCAGCCAGTCTGTCTTGCAAGAACTGCAATCACATCTCAGTGGAATAATCCATCCAGCGGTAAGTGGTTTGCTAAATCCCAGGACACGTTGTATACAGAGAAGGATACTTAAGCTACTTAAACAGCAACCCCTTATTAAATACATAAAAATGCTTGAAACTTCTGTAAGCCAACAATTTAAATTAACATCCTCCCCCTGAACATATCAGTCTCTGCTGCTAATTGTTACATAGCTTTTTATGCGTTTCTTTTGCATTTATTCTTCGGAAACCCTATGGAATTTCCTATAGTTCTAACACCCATAGTTGCGGTGGTCCATGGCACACATGCATGTATTTCACTAACATCTCCTTTCTTCCAAAAGCCTAAGTAGATTTTGCATTTGCCCAGTGGAGGCAGTTCAAGTCAACTAGCCTCAGCGACACCACTGGGGCTCTACTGCTAGGAAAGGAAAGGGAAGGGAAGGGAAGCACACCACCAAAAAAAAATAAACCAATCTTTTCTACACTGGAAGTGTTAAGACAGAGAGCAAAGAATTTTAAGATAAGGTTAGAAAATACTCTCAGTCATACCAAGCACTGTTCAATATGTAATTTAAGACTTCTGGAAACCCCTGCCACAACAGGACCTGTGCACACTGAAGTGATGGCTTATGCTATGAATTTCTTCACATCTGTTTGTCTGACATGTATATTTAACATTTTACACCGATTCCATTTTGGATGCCATAGCCGACTTTATAAAACAGATGTTCTGCTTATACAGGGAGAGGGCATATAAATATCAGGCGTTTGCTGTTGAGGATTAAACATTAACACAAAGAAAAAAATGTAATCAGCAGTGACGAAAGCGGTAATGGCAGTTCACTGGAGATAACCGCCTCCGTGAAGCACACCGCCGCCTCCATCGCGCTGCTTTCGATTCTTCGAAGCCTAAAGAGACCATACCAATAGGATTTCAGCACACTAAATTACACGCAGCTTTCCTCCCCCCACCCAAATTACACTCAAGGTCCCGGGGCAAGGCTGCCAAGAGCTTCCCACTGCCGAGAGCCACCAGCACTGCACACCCCCAGGCAGCGCCCTGGAACCGGAGCTCAGCACCCAGACACCTCCACAACCCAACGCGGGAGCGCTACCGCCACCGGTTTTGCCAGTTTCACTCCCCATTTCAAGCCCAGAAGAATATTTTTTGAAACTCTTCCAGGCTGCTTTTTCAATCTACGTGACAGCATCTCCTGAAGTCGCCATGAGCATTTCATGCAGCCTTGACAACAGCACGGAATTCCTCGTTTCTTGGTAAGCTCCCATGCTGGCTGACACAGCAAGAAGCGCTGCAAGAGGCCAAGAAAAGCCACAACTTATCACAAGAAAATGGCAAATTGTGAAAAACCTGTATCGCAAGGTTAGCTGCCTAGGCACAGCTTTAATAGAGCTCCATAAATACCTCAGTCTAACACTGACAGAGGTTAAAAACCTATTATCTTTCCCAAATGACAGTGTGAACATATGTTCAATCGAACACCCCGCCCCACCAAGCTACAAAGTAGACTCTGCTCTTTCAGTTCCACAAATACAAACCACAGGGAGCATTTTAAATGAAAGCATTATGAAGATTACATTAGGCAAGTTTGATCTACTGTAAAACACTCACACACAACATTAAGAGGGAGAACAACCTTTAACACCTGCTTTCTCTTCAAACATAGCATTATCTCTGTGCATGGCTTGGCTCTTAATGGGATGAAATCTCAAGCTAAATTGCATGGCTTACTCCACCAGCAAAGAATACTTTAAATGGTTGAGACCTAGTGGCCCACTAATACTGAACCGGTGAGAGTATGCTTCTCTAAGTGTGCCCTCAGCTGAGCTGCTCGGATGGCTGCCACCCCCAGCACGGCTTGGTGGAGAAGGTTTTCACCCCAGTGTGAAATGTTGTGACACAAGAGGAGATGCAGCAGCTGGAAAAGGAGCGCGGGATCCAAGTGGTGCCGTGGAAAAGTCATCATCATAAATATTAACGTGCAGGCTGATTTGTTTTCTTACCAATAGCACATTGTTATTCACAAATATTAATTAGTTTCCAAACACCACCTGTTACTCAGCCCTCCCCTCCACTGCGTGCCACGAGGCTCCCCGGCTGCGGAGGCTTGCAGCCCCTCCGTGCTGCTCGGAGATTTAATGATGTTTCAACTTCCACAGCTCGCTCAGCTACTGGGAGGAGAAGCAGGGAATAATTACTCACTCATGTCTTTCTCTGCCGACCTCTCTGGAGGATGAAATAAGCAACTTTAATGGCCTCTGAAGGGAGCCTGGTCCAGCCCGACTCAGATGGGAAGGATGACGACTGCACTGGTAGGTCTTTGGAGTGGAGAATGGTTTTAAAGATCCAAACTTCAAAGATCTCAACAAGGGCAGAGTTCAAGTTCAAACACTCTCCCCACTGGAGGTAGGAAAGCTTCTAATGCAGTCACTTGTGTTTCTAGCCTCGCTCATGCATTAGACAGAGCTGAGGCACCAGGAATTGCCTGTCACATCCTACAGTATAAGTAAATCTCCATCTGCCAGGAGGAAAGCAGTTACAAACCCAAGCAATTTTCTTTGGATTTCTTTAGACCACTTCCTCAAAGGATCTCTCTGAAGGTAAGAGGTACAGGTGCAGGCAGACAGCCAACACCAGGTACACAGGAATCATCCTCCTCCCCACTAATAACGGCAAACACGTTCCCTCCTCCTCCTAATTATATGCATTATCCATAATATGAGAAAGCTGGGCAGAGCATTGATGACATTGGGCAGAGCACTGATAAAATGCACGAGCTGGCAGCACACTTAAGGTTGAAGTGACACGGATGGATGACTAAGTCTTGGTCTCTCTACAAATCCTGGATGTAAGATCCCTCAGACCTCTGAAACACTCGCCCTGCTCGCTGCCAAGCAGAGACGACTAGAGAGGACAAGATGGTTTTGGTGAATTAAAATACAAATGAAAAAAGGCATGGGACTGAAACCTTGAGCCAGCATTCACACCCAGTCCCATTGGAAGAGACAAACCCAAAGTATTCTCCTCACAGATAAGAGCCAAAATACTCACAAGGCTCTAAAACCTGGCATTTCCATCACCTTAAGAAGCAGTGCTGGCTTTTCTCTGCAGGTGCAGCAGAAGGTTGTTATCCCACATCTGACAGACCTGATACCAGGGCACAGTCACCAGCTTGTACTCTTTAAAGGAGGAGACAATCTATTCAATACACCCTTCTACAACATTAGATTTTTCTTACCAGGTACACAGAAGGATTTCACCAGTACAGTCCAATCTGAATACTTCTTAACAGGTTTTTTTTTTTAAGATCTTATGCATCATGCCATCATGTCTACAGAACAGCTACAGAGTAGCACAAGTAATAAATAACAGATTTAAGACAAAAAAACAGAGCAGTTTTTGCTGGAATACCTAACTATAGGACAATTTAACCCTATCCTTGCAAAATATGGAACAGGGGAGTTGTGGCCAGGGCTAATTATCTTAAAACTCTTAATAGGAAAAAAGCTCTGCAATAGTCCCTGCAGACAGCAGCAACCCAGGATTATCAGGATCTTCTGAGAGTTCGGTTAACCACACGTTCAAATTTCTAAAACTGCAAAACTCACAAGTGGGAGGGCAAGAAGCACACAGGAATGTCAGCAGTCATTTTCCCAGTAACTGACAAATACGGTGCTGAATTTCTTAGGGACTTGAATGGCTAAAGCTGAAGTTAAGCTTCTCTAGAGCTATATTTAGTTCTGCACAAATACAAATTAGGAAACACTTTCTTCCCAGTTACTAATGCAGTGTGACAGGAAACAATTATTTGCTCAGTGTCTAATGTTACCTTTGGTGAATATTTGGCTTGCAGAAATTGTATATTGTGTAATAAAGAACCGAGCCGATACTCTGCAAATCAGTGAGAAAACTCATTTAAGAAGATGAAGAAACATTTGATTTGCACATGTCTGAGCTACCCTGGTCTTCACTATGCAGATAGAGTCAGTGTTGAGGCATCTTTTGCTTTGATATGCAAGTACAAAGTGAGTTTGTTTTCCAAATTGTAGTTTAATTTATTCAAGAACTCTATGGATATCTATAGGATATCATGGCTTCTCCAAAGTGTAAAATGGAGCTGGGCAGAAAGACAGAACAACATTAAAAAAAAAATAAAAAATCCATCTTTTATGATTTCAGTGCCAAGTGCCAGTTTATCTCTATGGAAAATGCAATTCTGGGTCACAAGGGAGCTCTCAGCTCAGCAATCACTTCAGACTTGAATGTCTACAAAACAAAAGACAAAAAAAATTGCATGATTCAAATGAAGGGCTAGTTAGACCGTGGAGAACCAAACCACGATTGTATAGAGGAATCCCACGTCCTTCAGATACGCTTAAAAGGGCTGCACTCGAAAAATCTCGGCATGTGGCCGAGAAGAAATCCTGCTCCTGCAGCAAGGACACCAACTAACAGGCTTGGAGTTTCCAAACCATCTAAGACATCCCCACACACTTTAAGGGAGTTAAAAGCATACAACACCACGGCAGAAAGAACACATCCATCCTTTTGGCACCGCTGGGCAAATATTTGCAAGGCCCTTTACCATGCTGAGTCACACGAGTATTTCCAGGGCTGGAGGAGCTGGCATTTCGTGCGTGGCTTAAGTGATTAAGACTCAGTATAAGCAGAGAGATGCACTGAGCACCTGCGCCTTGACGTGCTGGTGACCTTTCCAGTTGCAGATCCCTTTGAGATGGAAGACGGACGAGCCCTCGGCACCACCCAAAACACCACCAACACCCAGGACTTTTTTAGGCAAAGCAGGACTACTAAAATAAACAAGTCTTTGCCTAATCTTCCACAGCTTGCTTCTGTAAAACCAAAAAAAAAAAAAAGGGAAGGAGGAGTGATAGATGTTTGGTTTCTTGATAGTGTTTTGTAAAATATTAGCTGTTATTTTGGCAGTAGGTTCTCAGAAGCAGGTGGAAGAAGGAAATGTGAGTTCTGGGCAGAAGGCAAACAAATCTCTCGCCATTAGCCAAAACATTTCTTAAGATTCCAATTCTGAACAATCCCTTTTACCTACAGTGCCAAGCATGACTAATTTTTATGAACAAGCTACAAGGATTTCCAAGGAGAAATGACACCTCCACTACTCACAGCTGTATGAAATCTAGGAACAATGTTTATATGCTTTATCTCCTTGGAGGATCCTGTGGCAAGGAGAAAAATTCATGCCCCAAATGCCTATAAGGTCGAGTGTATCAAAAGTTCTCGTAAGAGTTCACCAGCAGCCAGAGCTGCAAACTGAAGATGCCTGTTAAGCTGTGTCCTTGCACCCAACTGGGATATTCAGTAGGCATAATACTTCACCTTGAGGATCTCAAGGTTTGACAAAGAATTTTACTTTTGATGCCCATCAGGTCCCTGCCTGTGATTTACTTGCTATGTTTTTACTATAACAAGGTAACTCCTACAGCACTTTCTATATTGATCAGCAAAAAACAGTGCTGAAATCAAAGACTTATCTTGTCTACACTGCTGGGGGGAGGAAGTCTAAATTTTTCTCAGATATATCCAACTAATATGCTACCATTCTATCCAGGCACAGCTGAACATCTCACCCCCGCTCCCAATGCTGTCAAAGAAGCAGGAACAATCACAAATCTGCGTTGCAGGGTCTGAGGTGCACGTCGATAGGCAGCCCACAGCTCTTGCTGAGTACCAAAGGGCAGCAGCTATGTCACCTTGTTCAGAGATGTACCAGTTTAAAAGGCTTTTCTCTAGTCCAATGGTACTGACACAGGCAGACAGGTCAGCTAACACAGGCACCAGCTTGATAAAACAAGAGGTGGCTGAAGTTCTTCATGCAGCTGATGCAATGTCCATCTATTTTTCTCACTGTTCTTGTGTTATTCTTGTACACACAGCACTATGGCAATGTTCTTGGTGACTAAACAGGAATAATCCCTGTCAAACTTTGCCAAAGAGACCAGGCTGGACTTTCAGCAGTCAAGCACATGTAGGCCACGTTCACCTTCTAGTTGCATAGAAGCTTTTATTAAGTTATTACGTGACTCTATACTTCTCCTTGGCTGTTCTCTCAAAAGAGAGGGCACAAAGCAAAACAAGGCTCAAAGGAACAAGATGAACTATTTCCCTGGAACTGACTCATTTTTACCAGAAGTCTCCTCCTTTCCCTGCTCCATCAAAGACTCATCCCCTCACCCTCTTTATCCCAGGGCTAAAATGACCAGGATGAAAAGCAGGAACCACTTTTCTGATACAGGCTGCCATGTAGCACCTCCTCTCCCCCTCACAGAGCTTTTAAATAAATGCATAATGTGAATGGAGTCTCCAAGAACTTAACAGAGGTTTAACAAATGAGGAGACAAGGATGACAGGCATACCAATTACCATTAGCTACTGAGTAATCAAAGGGATAAAGACACATGTTTTAGGAATTAAGAACAGATAATTATTAGGAATTAGGATTAAAGTTATTCTTTTTAAGAAGAAACTAACTACTATACATCAGCCTGTGTCTTCTCTTACACGTAGAGAATTTGGCACTGAATAGGATGCTTAAGCGATGGCTCTTTCCTCCAAAGCATCCATTCCCTCAACGGCCACCCCAACCCTGAAGTCTGCCAAGGGTAAACCAGAGGGAACATGCTTAACTCCTGTTTTCTCAGGAGTAGCACTCTCCAAGCACTGCTCAACAGTTCCCCATTTCATATTTGCAGGATTTTAATCCCACATCAAGCAGACTCACATACAGAGATGACTTTAAGGGAGTCTAGATGATTTTCAAGTTTTCTAGAACAAGAGAAGACAACACCAAGTACCTTGACAACACCAGAAGAGCAGAACACCTGCAGCACAAGGGACAGAAGTGAATCAGAGATAAAAAATCCAAACTACACGAACTTGCAAGAGTGCCACCAATATGACAGAGAGCATGAAGTCAGGACTAGGGTTGCTCTTCACGTAGCTCTCAGCCTCCTTTGGTTGCCCAATGGCTTACTCCACAGGACAGTAAATTCTGTCTGTGCTGGAAAAAAGACTTTTATGTTATGAGAAACAATCATTACAAAATCAAGGCAAAACATACAATGGAAAGGTTTGTTTCTTTTTAATCCATTGCAATTCATTGGATTGGCCCATCACAGCAGAATCATCTTCAAGTAACCAGCATTCACATCTTGCTACAGCATAAATCCAAGAAAAGCAATAAACAGCATGAAGGAAAATTTCAGAGGAACTATTAGATCAAGTACACATTACTGTTGCCTGAAATGTGTCCTCCGTTGCACTGAAGGGCTGGTGTCTGCCTGTCTCTCTACAAGGCTTTTGACATAAAGCCAAAAGACCCATAAGAATGCATTAACATTGGAAAATTAGCAGCAACAGACAACCCGTAAAGAACAGCCACCAGCAGACCCTCACCCTAAGTATAACCAAGCTTTCTTAACACCTTCACAAATCACACTACTTCTTTTCTTTCCCTCTCCTTTAAAAGGATAAGAAAAAATTAGACATAAAATAGCATCAATCTGCATGAACCTAAAAGGTTTTCCTGTCAGCAGCAGCAATGCTACTGTCCCAAACAAGATTTGGAATTGCAATAATCATTCAGACTGGAACATCCAATCCCTGACAGCTGACTAAAGGTGAGCTGCAGCTTAAAAATAAAATACTCCTATGTTAGAAGTGAAAATAGGTGAATGTACTTACTATATCACACATCCATCAGTACAGAGTGTCTCAGATAAATGCATATTAAACATGGATGGATATACTCACAAAATCTAGACAAGCATATTTTTTAAACACAGAAACAGCTTTCCCTACTCCCATACCAGAATTATCATGAATTATAATCCCCAGTGAGTGATCTCCTATAAAAGAAAGTATTAAAATAAAGAGCACTTTAAAAAGTTATTTACAACACAAACACTCTATTTTTTGCTTAGTAAAATAAGCCAAAATCCTGTCTCAGAGCTGCCTCTATTTCAATTTTATATATGTGAATAAAGCACCAAAAAAAAAGGAAAATATTGATAATAGTAAAATAAATGCACTCCATGTCCATTTTGCTCTACAATTCCACCTTACACCATCATGCACTGAAACATTTGTGTCTTCTGAACTCTGAGAAAATTGAATGTGACATCAAACGTAACGAACACACTGCAACGCAGATCTCCACATTAATTATAAAGGCTATATCAGCACTACATACTCAGAAGTATATTAACGGTACCAAGTACTACAGTAACCACAATGACCAACTTTGCATAGTCCCAGTTCTTATTTCTTGTAATCAAAAAATACAAGAAATTGTTATTTCTTGTAATTCTGCAACATGCTTATACAAGTACGCTGAATAAAAGAAACTCCCAGATGCACAGATTTGTCTTTTCACACTGCTAAGGGTTTTTCCTTGAGAAGCAAAATAAACGTTTACTTTTAACATATATTTAAATAATGTCTTAAAGTACTTAATAAAAATTAAGTTTTATGTTTCTAAAGCACTACAACATATTTTATATATTTATAAACATGCATAATATTAAAACAAATTTACATATGAAAAGTATTCAAATTTAATATACGTTCAAAAAACCTAACATTTGCTTCCCAAGCCTTCAAGAGAGGCAAATCACCAGCCTAAACTACTGAAAGTAATACACTAAACCAACTCTAGAGAGTGATTGACCTTTTGGTTGATATAGAAAAACTCTGTTCCTAATTTCAGTTTATTCAGTTAATTCAATTCAATGACTTGATTTGCTCAAAATAAGAAATCAATTAAGAAATAACATAGCATTAAGATTTGTTTTTATTTTCCAATATAGAAATAAACATCAAGTGCAAGAGGATGAGATTTACCATTTAAAAAATCCTCCGGGGCCAAAATCATTTTCCAGTCACTATTGAGAATTAATACCATAACTATTTTAAGCTTTGAAAGCATTCCTGTACCAATTTGAAAAGCAAAATGCAGAAGCAAAATTTTGCTTTTGATTTGCGTGTCCAGTAAATTTGAGAAAAACAACATAATATTGTTTCATGCATTTTAACTGAATTCAAATTTTGACATCAGTACAACTACATAGCCAGCACTCAATATATGTTAAACATGTATTTTACTACCAAAAATATGAGCATGAAGTATCTGAAAGCTTATTTGGCATAGTTAGACAATTACAACCTATGCTTATAATGTTGACAAAAGGTGTTACCTTACTGTAAAAGCTGTACTTAGCAGCAAATCAAGGCAATCTAATAATTACCAAACTACTAATAATTAACCTCTCCTTTGAGAAATGTAACAAAGTAAGATCAAAGTGACTGATTTACATCAAAGTTTCTACTTGATTTACATCATTATTTAAATCATGTTACAGAGAACAAGATATTTATTACAAAGTAGCAAAAAAGGAGTGGAAAGATTTAATGAACTCTGACAATGATCTCTATTTTTAGCCTCATCCAAAATTCACCATGGACTTGGCAGGAAAACGTCTGAAGGTCCTTGAGCTACTCTATAGGTTGTGTAGCTGGTAGTCTTTCATTTCAGAATATTCAGCTGGGGTAAAACTCAAGAATGAGTTGTTTTACAATTACTTGGGAGCTGGAAAGACTGGGATACTTGGGCAGATTTCCACATACCCCTAACCATGCTGGGATGGTGCTCCTGCTGGTGAATGAAGCCTCCTAAGTATCTCCTACTCATCTGTGCTCCAACAAGTAACATCTCAAAGCGCTTCAGAGCCCGTGATGGGATTAAGCAAAACATCCCTCAGCTCTGACAAAATCTTTTACTGATGAGGGGAGTAAGGAGGGAGGACAACCTCTTATCTCAGTCACGGTGTTTTTCCTTTATTACAAGAATTAAAGAATTACGAGAAACGTACAAAGTTAATGCAGACAAATGATTTTTTTTATCTCGCTAGTATTTTAATTAAAACCTTTTGTCATGTCTGCTAAGCAAGTTCAAAGTGTTGCAATGCAGTAGCAATGGGAAGGCAGAAGTCTTGTTATGCTTGGGGAAAAAAATGTTTTCAACTTTTACCAAATCAGCGACTGTAATTACTACAGGAATAAATCAAATTTATAGCAGGCAAACACAAGGCATAATCATTTTTTGTGTGGCCATAAATGAGTTTATTTTTGTTGCAATGTGATAAAGTTTAACATTTTCTGCATGTCAGACAGACTATTTTGATAATATTCTTTACATTTCCTCCTTATTAACAAGATGAAAAATTTGCTATTAAGATATGCAAGTCATCTCAATACATCTTGTTACTGGATAAGCTTCAAGAAAATCTTAAGGCATTTTTTTCTAACCACATTAACACAATAAACGCATAGAAAAAATTCTTGCTTTGGTAGTAGACAATGTTCTGTTCTTGCAAAATATCAAGAGGTGGAATTCAGCAAACTACAGCAAATCAGTTGGGCTTTTTTTTTTTTTAAATTCTGTTCAGAATACTGCAAGAGGGGAGACTAAAGCAATTTTAATTTTCATTATTTCCAAAGATTTTTTTTTTTAAATTTATCTGAATGTGAGACAAAAAAATGTTGCCTTTTTTATCATGCCAAAGACTACACTATTTAAAAGTACTTCCACATCTCCACTTTCCCCACTAACCTTTTGTGAAGAACAATTTCTGATTGCTGGGCTATTTTTCATTTGCCTACCTCTATTCATAAAAAGAGAAAAAAATTTAAAAAAAGAGAGCATGTAAAATGGCAGATTTGAGAGAGACTGTTAAATAATTTGAACGACTTACATACATAAAAAAACCTGTTCTGCACAACCTAAAAGTAATGTTATCAAAATACAGGATCGCTGCAGCGTACAATGGCACTGCCGACCACAGGACGGCTCGCTGGCATCCAACCACCACAGCACGGGAGCCACACAAGGAATTTGCTCTTTGCTTGAACGTCCGTTTTGAAGAACAAATATGTACGTGCACACACACACGTATGCTTTTGACTACATACACAAAGGCCACCCATAATCAAATAAACCTGACAGCTCCTTCCTGAAAAAAAAGCATTTTTATGAGACCACACAGTCCAAGTCAGTAGAATAGCTTGGACCAAGTTAGCCAAGAATTCTTTACCAAATTCGGTTTCTCCTTGTCGTGGACTGGAAAATTACCCTGCAGACATTACTGCAGGTAGGGTGTCACCTCTGGTGCTGGGAGAGATGGCTGAGCAATGCCACCGCAATGGGAAGGATGGCTCTGAAAATGTTTCTGCGAGACGGCTGCGGGAAGACCTTTATCAGCTAGTGACTATAAATTTATTTCCTGCAAAGGAACCTTCTGGCATAACGTGCAGAGAAAGGACATAAAACGCAATCTGTCTGCCAACGAAACTAAAAAGTGAACGCGAAGGCGGTAGAGGCAGCATATTTTGTTGAAATATGTAGATATGCCACTTAGATCTCAACGCGTGCCACTGTCTGACACCAAAGGGTGAAATGTTCTGATCTCGGCTGACAGTATTTACACTGAGAAAACCTCCAATATTTCATTCAAAGTTCCCAAAATGCTCATCCTCCTCTCTCCAGAAGCAAGAGGGTGGGTTGAGAGCCCTCTTCAAGGCTGGCAAACAGGTGACAGAGCCTGTGGACCATCTCGCCAGCATCACTTGTCTCCATCCTGGCAGCACTTGCCTATCTGCTTCCAGAAGACAACTGAGGAGCATGAAAATTAATTCACTTTGATTCCTACAGCAAAAAAAATATCAGATCCTTCCCTCCAAGAAGGACTGCTGCAGGCTGTGGTGCTCACAAGATGGGAGGCCAGCATCTCCTGCAAGGCCAAGGCAACAGGAAGACCACGACTCTGCAGCAGGGGGTAGGAGGCTTCTGCTTGCAACAGATTAAGCAACCACATCACCCAGAAACAAATTTAGGGATTTGGCTTCCTCCTTTATCCTCACCTTTGTTAGATAATTTGTGTAACCTGTAATATTAAATAAAAGCCATGCAGAACAGCAACCATGTCTTTTATAAATAGCTTTTAGAGAAGTAAAAAAATAACCATCACCCTCTAACCTAATAAAGCTGTTAAACAAACCCAGTAATATTCCATCAAATAGGCATGCAGAACTCTAATGCAAGTTAAACAGACACATATACAGAAAAAAATTAGGATCTCTGTAATACAGCTCAATTTTCAGGAAGGCAGTATTAAAATATAATTACCTAAATGTTTTAAAATACAAATATGAAGATTAAGTAACAGTATAAAAAGGGCACAGGATATAAAGGGCAATGGATCTAAAGATATACTTTAAAAATATTTAAGTCAGTTTGTGTCCTGAGGGCACAGGATCTAAAGGGCAATGGATCTAAAGATACACTTTTAAATATTTAAGCCAGTTTTTCCCCTGAATTTTTATCATCCTATTAACATAAGTTTATACATTTTGTATAATAAGTTTGTGTATTACAGTGTTGGGTTTTTTTTCAATTGTTTAATCTTCTTATTTCTATTTTTTAAACACCCAGCAATTGCTCAAGCCTCTGGGTGTATTTATTTTAATTAAATAACGAAACCAAAGGAAAAGCTTTTGAATTGTTTGAAAGAGGGGAGACCACTCAGAATTTTCCTCCATGTGTTGCAATAGAGATCTGTCGGATACATCCCCAGAGTAGCCCCATCATAGACAACAGCTGCACCAACAGCAATTTGTCTGCATTGTGAAGAGAAACGTTTAACAACACCACCACCAAAAAAAAAGTAATTTAATATTTGTATTGTGTTTGCACAAAGAACTGCTGGTGAGAGCGAATACTGAATGCATGGGGCAGCATCTTCCACCCTGTGCCCGTATGAGGGCACACTCCCACAGCCCAAACACAACAGGAGATGGACATGCTAAAGGACAGACTGACGCTCAAGCTGTGTAGTCCTGTCCTTACTCCTCTTTAATCATTTATTCCATGGAAGATAGATGTTAACATATTTTGGTGAAAGACCAGACCCCCATCAAAACCCACTGCACTGGAAAGCCTCACATGAAGGTCCTTGCTCTACCAGGTGGCCAAAGCATCACTTTCCAACAACTCCTGTCGATGTACCTGTGTACAAGCCTTCATTCCGCATGGCATTCACCAGCTTCCCGGGTTGGCTTTTTTTTTTTCCTTACTTTTTGTAAAGATACACTCAAATCTGTGGCCATGCTAACTTATTCATGTGGCATCCAGTCTCTACTTTCTCCTGGAAGCGGGTAATTCCAGGTTCTGCCCTCCCCTTTACCCACTCCTATTTACTCCCACAACCTGAACAGAGCAGTTCAAAACACAGGAGGTAAATAGAAAGGCTTAAAAGGCTTCCTCCCAGTTTCAAGTCAGAAAAATATCTTCTCAATATTTATGCCTTTTCAATGCAACCTATTTCTTCTGTAACAAAAGGCTGCTTTTGAGGTAAACCCCTTACTCTGCATTAGGGCAACAGACTCAGCAGCACTTTAGATGCTGTTAGAAGAGGTTTTCTAAAAAAACTGCACAAACACACAGGAACTTGCACATGCAAGGAAGAAAATAGCATCTGTGGTTTTTCAGCCCACCACTCTTAACAGCAGACAAATTCAATGTAGACAAAGGCAGACAACACTCAAAAGATGCGTTACTGCTTCAAAATGTTATTTCATAATAATAATTACTGAAAAAAGCACAGTGGTATCTGACAAAGACTTTTCCTTTTAATAAGCTTACACTGATGAGAAGGTTTTCACCAAGCCTTTTTATCTGAAAAGCAAATGCAAGTTCTAAAAAATTCTGCAAGGCAGAATTTTAGTTCACATACATGGAGGTAGTTATCGAACACAAGCAAAGTGTTACAACAGTAGCAGCACATAAACAACTTCACATCATACAAATTGCCCTGTCCTTTTAGGAAATAACTGGGAAGTAGTTCCCTTCAGCAGAGACTGTAGACTACTTAGAAATTACTTGGTTTCAAAGTCTGAAGAAGACAGAGGGACAAGCAGTACCCAGCTTTTCAAATGCAGCCCGTCCCAAGTGGTGCTGTCGAAACCCGTATGATTTTTCCTCCCCTTTAAACAACTTTAAAGTCACATTAGTTTTAACTCTATTTCTCCTGTGCTAACAGAGAGCCTTTCTGGTTATTAGGTTTCAGCATCAATTTCACATCTTTATATTAGTCTCACCTAATTTTCAGACTTCCACTAACCAATCGCAGAGATCTGGAGAAATAATTTCCCAGAGTGAATTACTTATTAAAAAGCAAACATGTCAATGAAAAAGCCCAAACCAGGCATCATGCAAGGCCAAAGTAATACTCTCGGCCCCGTGATTTCTCCCAGCAGAATTTGTCAGATCACTTTGAACTGCTCATGAACACTGCCAATGATTTTTTTTGATAGCCAACAAAGGGGCAATTACAGAGTAGCACCAAGACACAGCTCACATTTTGTGAGGATTTCACCCAGAAACATGCCACTGATATTCATATTTAAGATCTCCCAGGGCCCTATTACTTCTTGGGTTTCCAATAATACTCAGGACTGCTCTCATATTCAAAATGAAATCAAACCTTAACAACCCACAGTTTCCCCAAATTTGCTTCTTTTTAATCCTGACAATACAGAAATTCATGCTAAACCATTCAGCTATCTACCTGCTTAATTTTACATCTGTATTCATACTCTGGGTGAATCACATTTAGAAAATTATATATATTATATATAAACATGGTATGACATTCTGTCAAGTCACTTTTTAAGGATAGAATTACATAATCAAAAGACCTGAGGATAGTTTATACAGTAATTTGGGATAGATGTCTAAATAGCATCAGAGGATCAACCCTGATCACCAGAAAACTTTCCATGCAGAGGGTTCCCTGCTCCCTCAAATCTTGGTATTTTGGCTTGTGGCCTCCTATCTGGATCCAGGAGCACTGCTGGGACAGGACAGGCTCCTGCACCAGAACCAAAGTGACTTCTTCCAAAATCAGCAACCTGTCCCCTATGTTTCTCCCTCCTTCACACTTCATTTTGGGGCGTTCTGTCCTAACATACAAGCCCCATTCAGACATTACACCTTTACTACCTTGTTTCATGACTGCCTGTTATCATCCATCTTACTTTCATCTATTCCTACCCCAGCAGGATGGACAGAAAATGCAAAGTATTAACCCAACAAGTCATTCCCAGGTGCACCTGACACCACAGGTTGTGCATGTAAAGGCCATTGAGGACCACCTGCCCTCAGGCTCGCCAGATTAACCCCAGGTAGAAAGCTGATCTTCAGAACAATCAACCCCCACTCCCTAAAGCCCCTCAGACCTCAAAGTTTCTAATCACAGTAGAAAACAAAGAAATAAATAATAAAGAAAATAAAGAACCACCAAAAAACCCCACAGGTCCTCTGATAAAATGGCCAGCTGGCAAAGGAAACCTGCATGACAAATCCTCACCCAAAAACACCCCATCCCTGCCACTGGGTATGAAGAAGGCTCAAGTTTATTTGATAATAGCCCTACCTTCTTCCCCAGTATTAAACTCAGCAATTATCTCCAAACCAATTAGGCTCACCATAAAGACACACTTTGTGTTGCAAGAACAAATTGCATTTTAGTGGAACTGTCCATTTCACAGAACTTTAAATTAAATTTCACATAAAACCTCAGGTTTAGGTGTCCCTTAATCGGTCTCCTGTTTATGACTTCACACAACCGTACCCAACATAAAAATGTGTCACACACAGTAATTTCCTCAGTAACATTCAGCACACCAAACACTTCCCGTGCAAATCAAGTGATGACCCACCTCCTCCCATAGGAAGGCCAACAGAATGCTTTCATGATTATTTTTTTTTCCCCAACAGTTCAGTTAACCCTAACCCCCTATTTCTCTATTTCCAGTCAGATGGCCTCCTCAGCAGAAAAATTTAATTCCTGATAAGACAACCTTTCAACCAACAGAAAATGGACTTTTGACTAAGGGCAACGGGCTGCACCAGAGGAGGTTGTTCAATTCTGTTTAATTTTTTTTTTTTTTCATTGTACTCGCAATCGCCACAACATCAGCAGACACAGAAATGAATTAAAGTGAAAGAAAAATATATCAAAACCTCCCCGATGTGCCTCAATTCCCCAGGGGCTTGCCAGCAGCCTGGCATCCCTGGCACTCACAGCTCCCACGCCAGGCGCATTCGTGGCAGAGGTATCTCACCAGCCTATTAAAGCCGCTGATAGACAGCCGTAAATTTTCAGCATTACAACGCTCCATGACGTTAAATAATGCTTCTTATGTTGCACAGATAGTTTATTGTGCATTTTTCCACTTTGAAGACTTTCGTGAATCCTGTACAAATTGCACACAGCTGCACATTACTGCTAGTTGACAAGTTATTAAAAATTACATTATCTGATCATCTGAGAAACGGAATGCAATAATGCTGCTGAATACTACGCTTTAAACATGCATAAAAAGGAATGTTGTGGTCCAATTTTTAAGTGCTAACCCTTATGAAGAAATTAATTTTTTAAAAAATAAAGATCTACTGCTTTTACAGCATCTGAATGTGCATTACTGCATATAAAAATCACACTGCGAAGAGCTGTACTACAGTGCAGAAACTGCCACTAGAAATACTGAAATTATCTGGTTTTCCTGGAAATAAAATCCCCAAATAAATGCTGCATTAGCATACCTGTTTGTGCTTCATTTTCTGATAACAGAGCTTGGTTAAGACTCAAGCAGCAGATAAATCACAGAGCAAGCACTAAAACTCAGGACAGTCAGCTTCTAACTTGTTTGAACTTGACTGCATATTGCTAAGCTCGAACAGAATGTAAACTGCTGCCCTGTAACAGTTTAGATCATATGTTAAAAATCTTTCAAGCATAGTTATTTGTATTTTAATATTGCCTGAAGGTCCTAAACCAAAGATCATACCCCATGATCCTGGATTCTCCACCATACAGTTCCTGCTTGAAGAAGTTATGATCTAATGTAGACAAGATGCAACAAAGAAATACAAGGAGCAATCAAGGGGAGAGAAGAGTGGGAAGTCATCAACTTAAAGGTACAGTTAGTTAGTTCTCTAACTACTAAAAAAGTCCCTTTAGGCAGGGAGCAAATAAAGATACGTAGTAGTAGTAGTTACCATAGTAGCCCTTTAAGGAGTAAATGCTTAAGCAGTTCTGATAAGTAGCTAGAGTGCTTTCAAACCTGAACCTTAACTAGGACTATGTAATATAATTTATTTTCTCAAACATTTTCAATTTGTGGCAGAGGAATAATAAGCCATCTACACTCTTGGCATTTTCTAGAACAACTGAAAAGGAATCAAGTTGCAAAGGATCAAGCAGCAAGAACTCATATAACCCCTTATAGTCCTCTTGGTTTGTTCAGCTACTCCCATCTTGCCAAAACTCAAAGGTCCTTAGTTAAAGGCAGGTAAGGTCCATCTAACTGAGGAAGGGATCATTTTAACCACTGCATTTCCATTAACAACTATATTCACCAAGGTTTCTAATCATCTTAAGGCATCTGCCTCTTTACCAAAGCAATCTAAGGCAAGATTTCTATGAACACCCTTGCCCACTCATTCTTCCCTTTGCAGATTTAAATCTGCAAATTATATTTGCAGATTTAATTTCCAATACTTGTTTCTTATCACCAACAACCATTTTGTAAGCCAAATTAGAGATTCTTCTGTGTTAAGAGATTACAAAAGGGCTTCCATTTTGGCTACCACCTCATTATAATTTAAGCAACAAACACTGAATTCCATATATTCAATGCAGTAAGACATTCAGCAATACAACTTTGTAACACACAAAGCATGTAACTGGATCCCAATAAATAAATAACCAAACCAAACCACGATTTCAAGTCATTTTCCACAACCACATTCATCTTCCTGAAAGCCAGACTTCAGTGTGACTGATTCGTCCTTCCTGTGTAAAATAGATTCTCTTTAAGGGCCAGTAATGGCATTTGCCACATGTCCTGATGGGAATGGAGGGAAGCAAAACCCATAAATCCAAGCTGAAAGCTTGTCCGAGGCTGATGCTGAAGTGTAGAACCTTTGTCTCCAGGACGAGTAAGGTCACCACCAAACGAAAACTACCACCAGTGACAACAAACCTTGACATTGCAACATCACAGGTGGAGAGGCAAAAAATCCCCACGATTTATTAAATAACCATCAAGACCTGCAGCTATAAAGACTACGCACTGATTACAATCTCCTTTCTGGTATTTTTTTTTTTTTGTTACTGACTGCTCATCCTCCAAGAAACACCATTTGTAACACACTGAACCCAAGTTTCTGAGCAAAATATATGTAATATGGAACCCAGCCAAATACTACTGATTACATCACTGTCTCGAAAGCCTCCTGGCAAGGTATGCATTGCTTCAAAATAATCCTAAATTATGGAGTTTTCATTCTTTATGACAATAAAATAACGTGTTATCTCTTGTCCATCTGAAGTTACCAAATATTTACTTCCCTGGTCAAGGAAAAAGCAAACCTTCTTGAAGTCCTTTATGCCCACTGAGTGGCCATGAATATGAATATGCATAGCAGTAAAAAAAGGATGTAAAAAAAGAAAGAATGAGAACATACAAAAAAAATGTTGCTGCCAATATTTGAATAACGAGGCAGCTTTATCTTAATCAGGATATCAATTTAGTCACACGGGGCGACAAGCATGTATGAAAGCTATTCTGATGTTGGGCCATTAAATTGCTTAGACAACCTGTTAACCAGTGCTGTTGGCAATTAGGAACACATTTTGCACTGGAGGCTTTCTGTAGGGCCATGCTTCAAAGGTTCAATCTGAAGTATATTAACTTAGCAAGAAACACCCTGAGAACTGCTCCTCTGTCATGTAAGCACATTGCTTCCAACTAATTAAACGCACAGTTCATATTCTTAAGGAGTCAACATCCTTCTACCAGTTTAGCATTTGCACAACCATGAGAAAAGTAACTTTAAGCAGCCAAGCTACACTAATCAACGCTAAGTTGGCTACAACCGTCCTCTATCCCAAAGCCATTTTTATTTACTTATAGCCCATTTGGACTACAGTTTTTTTATTGTAGTTTTCTGCAGCACTCATGATTTTGTACACGTACTCATGTATGCACATGTACATGCATGAAAGGCAAATTTACTCGGACTTTTCTGTTAAGGCAAAACTTGGCACTTCTCTAGCAGAAAGTTGTAAAAACTAACTGGAATGCAGATCCTAATCACCAGAGAAAAAATTGTTGAAAGAAGGGATCCACATCTCTGCAAATAGAGCTGTTCCACAAAGACTGGGGGGAACGAGCAAGGAGCTCCAAAGAAATGGGGAAAATGGACTGATGACTAAAGAATAAGCAGCCTAAGAAACAAAATTACAATCTTCAAGGTTTCCGTTTCTTTTCCATTAAGGGAATTCAGTCGAAAAGGTTGTCAAGCCTCATGAGCAAACCGGAGGAAAATGCAGCTGTTAAATGCACGGATAAAATTATCCGAAACCACCTGGATAGTTTGCCTTGGCGAGGGCAGCAGCAGGGAGAAAGGTGGGATGAAGGCAGGATGCTGAAGGCAGCCGGGATGGACTCAGGAACTTCTGCAACCAGGGAGGCAGCCCAGGTCTACCATACTTAATGCACTGCAGCTCAGGGACCCAGAAAAGGCCTTTCAAAATATTCATGTGGGGTATGATTACTGCAGGTCTGATAGCAAATATATCAAGCTAGACTGGTACCAGAGGATTACAGAATAGCAAATGCAAATGTATGTTTAAAAAAAAAAAGGGGGAAAAACTAATTTTGTTATCTAAATGTTGGCTGATTTGATCTCAGGAGTAATGAAATGTTTTAAAACATTTCAAAAGACAGATAATTAGAGACCTGAAGGAAGGAGGAAAAAAAACAGGATAAGACACAACTTGGGTTAACCAGCAATAATTCATGCCACATTTTCACAGTATGTTTTGCAAATAAAGCACAAGATTTCTCTAAACATAATGTGGTAGGTCTCATTTATCCGGCTATCAGAAAACAACACAGCGATGTAATGTAGGAAATAACCAATTTAGTGGGAGAAAATAAAAAACAATGTAAAAATCCCAAGATAAATAAGGAAAGGGGTTAAAGTCAAAAGGTCAAATACAAACAAGAAAAATGAGGCTGTAGTGGTTACTCATAGATTTTTTCCCCCCAAGGGTTTATTCTGAGATATATATATTTTAATTATACACATGTGTATATGTATATATAAAAATGAAAGTGACTTGAAGAAGAAAGGAAAACACTAATCAAGTCTACTGCATGTCAGTGTACAGGATGACATCTGTCATATGCTAAGAACAGAACAATTTTAAGGACAGGTAACAAATATAGACCCGAATACTTAGTAACACATAAAAAACCGTGCACTCAAGGAGAAAACAAGAAGATTGTACCTTATACAATGAGGTAGAAATTATTAAGAAAGTAAAAATTTGGTGCATTAGATGGAGGACAGACCAGTAACAAAGCTCTGAGAAAAGTCTTGGAGAAGCATTTTTGCTGCTCGTGGGGCACAGTTCAGCCTCGTGGGCAGCCCTGGTCACCCAGATTCACACAAAATTCCTTCAAGACAACACCCTGCAGACAAGTGATTTCTAAAAAAATTTAGGCTTGAAACTGGAGATTGTTTTAATAAAAACAGTTTGCCCATTCTGCAAGCAACAGTCACAAAAAAAAAAAAAAGGTATTTTTAAAGTGGTGCTTGAGGACTCTGATGTAATTGTCTGCGATAGCAGTGAACTGGATGTGACGTGTACTCACACCAGGACCAAAAACACGGGGAAAAATCTCAAGTGGCATTGGCTTTGCTTTTCTCTTTAAAAGCAAATTGTTCAGCACATACCTGAGTGAAAGAAAATTCTTACTGGTAAACAAGGAAGGACAACTAGTGAAGAAACCAGAGAGCTGGCAGATGACTACACAGTTCACTGTATTCTCTTCATAAAATATCACTGAAGCTGCTCTTCAGACACTGGTTTCATTTTAAAAGAAAGTTCATGAAAAGAAGAAACAGAGCAGGGTGATAACAGCAGCAGGAGGGGATTTGTTTTGCTCTAAAGGAAAACAAAACAAAACCCAGAACAATCCTTTGACATCACCCAATGCCTTCTGAAAACCTGAAAGATCAGAAGTATTTCTTAATTCATTAATAAACTCTCGCTCAAAATGTTTTTCTTCAGTTAAAATCTACTCCCAAGATTTTTCAATCTGAGCTTCGCTACAAGTACTTCAATAGCATGAGGATGAGGACACAAGAAATGACGCATTTTACTGGATGGCTAAATTATTTTGGTTTTAATATGGAAACAAATTTTTATTTACAATGGAGAGACTTCCCTTAGATCAACCTAATGCCAGAGGCATGTGCTCCAACAGATAACTGATTTGAGAACTAACCATTACAGTCACATTGCCTTACTGCTCTAAAGGCTCCTAGATAATGCAACCAAATACCTCCCTTGCACTAGAAAACTCACACACTAACATCTGTGAATCACCAGGGCAGCACAGATGGTGTATTTAGCATATGAGGATTCCTGAAAATTCACTGCTTTTGATTTATTTACTTTTTTTTGCTTCTGATAATAAGATAATAAACCTAACAACATTGCTCTAGTACAACAAGAGTTATTTAGCGCCTCCAAGCCACTGCAACTACTAACAGGAAATAAAATGGATTTCAAAGATTTATGAAGGACTAAAATCTAGTTTGTATAGTCATACTTAAGCCAAGGACAGAAGATGGCATCCTGCATGTGTACAGACTCTGCTGGTGTGGCATGGCCAAACCAGGTAAACCACTAGCATGTCCCACACTTAAAATCAAAGAAAAGGCACATAAGTACACATAAGCAAAATATTAGATTCAGGTACAGTGGCACCAACAGGTTCATGACCCCTCAAGCAATCCTATATTCTAAAGAAATGAGAGCTGGTTAAGATTATCCTGTGCTGGCTAAGATTATCTGTTACTGTTGGTAGCCAGATCATAATTCTATTAGTGGGTTGGGGTTTTTTGAGGCAAGGGTAAAAAAAAAAAAAAAAGGAAAAAAGAGTCTTTCTTGCAGCAAATTGCAAAAATGAAGTGATTACTATGTAAACATCACTTTATTAATTCTAAATATGTCGATAGGCATACACACTATACATAGATGTGATATATATAAAGTTATTTCCACCTCTCTTCTCCTAATTGTAAGTAGTGCAAGTTCTCCTCCTATTCAGAAATAACCCTACTTGAAATTTCACTGATTAAAAGGAAAAGCAAGCCCTTTAAATTGAGCTATTAAGTCTTTTGTATCTCAATCTGAGATGAGTAAAAGATGCATATAATTATCCTCTGACCAAAAATAACGCATTCCCAGTACAAAGTTCATAGAGTCCTTCCACTGCATACAAGCCAAAAAATTAATAATTTACATTAATTGCTATTTATTGAGTAACATATTCCCCCGGACATTTTTTTAATCCAGCAGCCATCCCAGGCCAAGCCAGCCCTATTAACAACAGGAAAGATGGAGTCAGGAGGCAAGAAATGGAGAGAAAAAAAACTGCCACAGCCTGGGCTGCTACAGTGTGTTCAAGGTAAGGTTGCACAGCTGTACACAGACTTGCACACACACATTCAGTCCCCGAAGCCTTCTATAAGCTGCAGACACCATGATGAAACACTTTTCATTTTGTAAACATGGTACTGCTTTCCTGGAGTTCTTCATGTAACAAAAGCAAATATACGCTGCCAGAAATACTAAGTAAAAATGGTCCTGCAGGAGCTGGCAAATTCCATCACAAACCTCAAATGAACGTGCTGCTGAATGGTAATAAACACTCCAGCGTTTGCAGTCCCTCTTCCAGGCGCCAGTAGAGGAGCAACAATATGCATAACATCCCGGCTGTGCAACAGGAACAGCACATGCATCCAAAGGAACTGCTACATGTCCAACACAGAGATTACCAAGAGCAAAATTCCAACCATAATGGGAAGCAAGGGAGAGAAGTCAGAACATCAGATGTCTAAAATACAGCATTAAATAGACAGCTATAGCCAGAGCATCAGAACAGGTTTTGGGCAAGTGGTTCAAACCCATTTTTCCCTTTCTCACATCAAGAAAATAGGTAACCTTGGGAATCTGGATTCTTGGATCTCAAGAATACCATCTTTGTTTCTTCTCCTCTTTGCAGCTTCTGAATATTTTTAGTTTCAACATGATGAAGGTGGCAGAAACAAAGAATAATTTGAACAAGCGGAATGTTCATTATCTTGTCATAATGCACAAGACTCGCATGTTCTGAAAGGCTTCTATTCTTTCCTTTAAATATTTTTATTCAAATAACCTCAAACACTGTAGAACCTGAAGTTAGACTACAATACCCAGAGAGGAGCCTGTATGTTCTCTTTTCTACCCGTAAGAAGAAAATAGGTATTTATATATATCTGCATGCCACAGAAGTACAGCCCACTCTGCCTTTCTGTGACACTGTTGTCGTAACTGAGTTATTGCCAGTGTAAACCAGCCAAAAGCATCTGGTGGCCATACCAGATCTAAAAGCCCAGCTAAGCTTCCTGCTCTGGTTAGGGGCCTACAGCAAGTGAACTATAAAAAAAAGCAGTAGCATATGCATGTATACATATACATATATATAACCTTTATATAATTTTTTAACAACTGCCAATTAGTGATTTTCCAAGTTGCAGGTGATGTGTAAAACTTGGGACTTAATAGGCACTAACCATCCTCCTTCAGTTCACTCCAAACATTTGACCACTCTGCGATGAGTTTTAAAGTATTCCTGCCATCAGATCCAAAGCCCCTTTTTGAGAACCCTGGTCATGAGACTACAAGAAAACATGAAATTACAAGAAGTCATAAAAAAATGTTTTCTTCTTGCCTCCTTTTCAATATTCCTCTCAACTGCACAGGGCCTATTGCTCCGTGACCAGTCAAGCTGAGGTTCCACCTGGGACTTTTGAAACGTTAAGAGCTTTCAGTGAGGGACCTTCTTGTAACCTTCCTGGAAAGCTGAGCCTGCCATGTCAGCCAGCTTGCCTACACCCACATACTTGCTGGCTCCTTCAAACAACTCTCCTCTCCGAAAGCTAATATTGACTCTTCTCCATGTTTTCATTAAGTCTATCCTTTATTACAGTTTCTATCAATATGCCCTGTACATTTACTGTCTGCAGCTCGCATGCAATACCCACCAAGCTCTGAAGGAAAAAAGAAAGAAGGGGGGGGGGGGGGGGGGAAGGGAAAAAAATCCTGGCATCACATTTGTAATCTTCTATTCTTTGGCATCAAGGCTGACTTAAGTAATAGGTTACACACCAGAGTCAGCAGCTCATCAAGTTCACATTCAAATGCTTTTAGAAATCTTGATTTAATACCATCTGGTCCTGATGATTTGTTACAGTTCCTTTCACCAATTAATTACAAATCCTATTCCACTGACACTTCAATTTGAGACAGTTCCTCAGAAAAGTCTTCTGGAAGAAAAAGGCTCCAGTGTGCACAACTCGCCCTACAATCCTCTCACATGCAAAGAAATAGTTTAGTTTCTACATTTGCATTCCTATCTTCCTCACATGCTCCTTTTACACCTGGAAGTCAATCTATTTGGAAAAGGTTTTATTAGTGGCTTTTTACTTACAGTCATTAATAAGTTGATCCTCAATCTCGGAAGCAGATTTCTTATTTCCGTCTTACACTCAGCTTTCCAGAATTCACGCCCTTTTCTACTTTCTTTGTTTTATGATGGCTTCCTCTTTCTGAGATGTCTCTTTTTACTTCTAGTAATCTTTGAATTGACTGTATTGGCTTTTCCCCGCCCCCAAAAAACCTTTCTTTATTGTTGGCATAAGTCTGTTCTTCGCCACTGTCTTTAAGCAGTCACCATGCATCCTGAGGCAACTTTAAACTTTCAGCTGTTTCTTTTACAAAGGAAAAAAGAACAGAGAAGGAATTTTTATCCTCACAATTTTTCCTGTCATCCTCATTACGGAAGTTGAATATGACAGTGTTGGGGGGTTTATTGCTCTAAAATTGAGTCGAAGGCAGCCGCTGTCGCAGCGGCTTTACTTCCACCTCAAACTGACTGCGCCAAGATGTGATTCTTTTCTCAGGGACTCTCCGCTGAGCTGCCCCACAAAACAGTCATTTATGACACTTCGTGCATAATCCCTGCACAAAACTTGTCTTGACATGAAGGCAGCCCTGCAAGGGTAACAGAGGCTGAGTATTTTTGCTCATGGTAATCTTTTAGTTGCATATATTAACTCCTATTGATGCAACAAAATAGTTGCAGTGATTCAACTGAAAATGATCACTATCCAGAATCCCATCAAAAATTAAAAATAATCAGTTTCCATCCACTACACCTGGAAAGGTCAGGTGACCCTACAAATACTATGCAATATTCGTATTAGCCCTTAGTACAACCTTTGGTTTCACCAACAACACTTTCCCAGAGGAAAGTGAACAATCAGCCCGGAGTGTTGAGACAATTAGTATGGAAACATCACCAAAACCTCCAGCTGAGATCAGAGACCACAGTAAAAAAAGATAACTTCACAAACAGACAGGAACATTACCCAATCCATACATTTCAGTTGTAAAAAGCCTATAAATAATACTGAGATTTGTAGTTGCATTGTCCCAGGGACGGGCTGCATGAAAATTACATGATCAACACTCTATTCTTTCACTTAGTTTTGCCTAAGAGCAAACCATAAAGCTATAGTAATAAAAAATGAAAAATTGCTATTTCCAGCAGATTTTTTTTTGGTGACTTTACTTGAATTTTCTTGGCAGTGCTAGAAAATTTTTAAAAAATCCCAGAAGTTAGAGGCAGAAAAAAACTGTAAGGTTACTGTGTCCCCAGAATTGCTCCCACTATGTATTTCCTAATAGCCTGTCCAATACAACTACTTACTACCAAATCAAAAAGCCCTGTACAAAATTTAGACTACAAATAAAATGGGCACAGTTTCTGTAAAATGCTTCCTCAACTTATTAGAAATCTTTGCAAGTTTTAACAGGGAATAAAAAACAAACCTGTCAGTAATTTCAGTGAAATATCATGGGGAAATTAATGAATTTATCATAAGGCTACCTCACCAGGGAGAACAGGAACATATGAGATAAAACAAACTTCCAATGTGGACTGGAATATGATTACAAAATAAGAAAGCAGAGCTGGATCAGTTTCCAGTAATAGTTTAATTCTTAGAAGGCTGATATTGAAAAGCAAGATTCATCAATATGCCTTCCTATATAATCATGGAAAAAGTAGGCAAGCAGCAAGGTAGTAAAATAGCTAACATGATTTGTATGGTCAGTAGAGATTGCTTTAAATATCACACTGTGTTAGTGGAAGCCATTTTTCAAATCTACTTTTAAAAAACAGCTTTCGAACATGGCTAATACTCAATGGAAAATTAGGGGGTTTTTTTCCCCCCCAAATTACTCAGGCAGAGAAAAACATATCTGTATTCTAGAGGCATAGTGAAAGCTGAATAATTAAGGAACACAACTGTGAATGCATGTCAGGTGAGACAACAGCAATAGTAAAAGAATCCAAGTGAAAGACTCTATATCCAGAGGTCTGAACTAGTTGTTAAGTTTGACCATGATGCACCAGATCCAGAAAGGAACATACTGCTCTGAGGAGAAAGCAGGATCTGTCACTTGGGAAGTCTAGAGAGCGTGGGCTCAAGGGCTTTTGTTCACTATGAGAGATGAGAGAATAAAAGCCTCAGCCTTTAAAAGAAGAAAGCAATATGAGAGACTGGAAGTACATTGCTTCTTAATCAAGAAAGTTAATAGTCCAGTATTGGAGACGGGTGCCAGGACTCTGGGTCCCCGTGCTGCCCCGAGCACACTTTTCCAGGAATTACAGGAAACTGGCACCACTAAAACTAACTCTTTTGTATTTCAAATGGAACTACTTGCCCTCAAATTAAGTCATCCACTTTTGCCTCGACAGCATGACTCTATCTTAATCTGGATTCAGCTTGCAGCACTCTTTCCAGTACCCAACACGCAGTGGTGACCTGATGGCAGCACAGCAGCCACACCACCACCCCACTGTCACACTTCTCAAACCAGCACAAGCTTAGGGAAGGTCCCCACCACCACCCAGTACGTGCTTTTGGTGGACAGAGACACCATTCTTGCACATCAGTCTCCTGCAAGCAACACAAGCAGGTTGGGTTGGAAGAGAAGGAAAGGGCATTTGCCAGGTGGGACCTTTGAGGAAGGCTTCTGTGCATCACAGGAATATGTAAGAAAGCTGAAGGTGGCAATTCCAAACCTCCCAAAGAAAAAGCATCTGTATCACAGTGCTTGACTTATAAAGAGGTTTTTGGATGACAAAGACCCTAGCAAGAGAAGAAACAGAAGATGTGAATATCCATCTCACCCAGAGCAGAGAGGACTTGCCCCACCAGGGGGTGAGGAATAGCAGTGAAGCAACACTTCAAACAGCCTTTACCCATTTAAGAGGCAACCTGAAACTGGAGTGAAGTCTAGCCTACAGTAGGAACCCTTCCCAGTTTCTGTGTAGTTTACTTCCTGAGATGTTTTGAAAATACTAGAGGAAATTATTTACAGCACCATTGATATGTTAGCCAACTGCTTATACACTTCCATTGATAGACTTCCAGCAGAGACATCGCAAACTGTCCAGAGTCGCTGCTACAAGTACAATATATCAAAATTAATCTGGCACCTGTGTAAAATTTGGCAGTCATACCCAATAAACCGTCTCAACCATGATGTAGCAGTGACTGACAACTTGAACAGAGCAAGCTGGGACAAAGCTCCTCTCCACGCCTCATTACAGCACCGTGCCAGTCAATATACGCAGCACTACCTGCTATTGCTACCACGGCCATTACTCATTACAGTAGTCTACAGAGGAACCAAATGCCCTCTGGAATCTCAAAGAGACACGATTTGCTTGTAAAATGTGACGTTAGTAGGAGGATCCCTTGAAGAACACAGCAACAGGACCGTAAGCATCACCAATGGGTTGTGGCTTACACAGGAAACATATAGAAGAGAGCAACTCGGACAATTTAAACTCAGAGAACAAGCACGTTCTTAACCAAAGCACCACCATGTAACCGTGAAATATCACACGGACATTTCATCACTGTTTTATGTTCTTGACATCATTGTGTTTCTCAACACGCTGCCTTGACAGGCAATGACTGGCAAAACCTGAGCGCCAGCGGAGAACGAGGACTGTGCCTCGTGCCCCTCCATGGGCATTCTGCACTCACAGAAACGTGTCCTGTCTGGGCAACAGATTTGTTCTTCATTTGTACTGCACAGCATTCAACAAGGTTGTCCATAATCATTTGAAGGCATGCAAATCATTTTTATTTTGTGTATTACCTAGGAAATTAAGTGCTGCCTTCTCCTTTATCTTGTTAGCACAAGTCATTACATCTTTTTCACATGCCAAGATAAATTTAACACATATTCATTGGTTTCTAAAGAAAAAGAAACTGTAGGCATCAAAACATACCTAAAATGCATTTAATTGTATGCAAAGAGCGTGATCCTACCCTGCTACTAACTTCAGTTTCCCAAAGCTTACTACTAAAGTGTTATTTTCCTGTCAATATCACCCGCTTCCTATTTTCATTTTTTGAAAAAGCTAACTACCTTTAAAAGATGCCACCTCTTTTACTGACATACTATTTTCAAATTATAGCTCTATCTCTGTTAGTAAAACCTTAGGCGACCACTGAATACAGAATGGGTTTGCTGGCCCAAACCACCTTTTCCTCTCTGATGCACCGAGGTCTCTCCTGCTGCAATTTTAATGAAGCTCTTGCGTTGGTATGTTGTGGGCACACGTCCATCATCGCTCCCCATGGGGAGGGCAGGCAAAGCGTTAATCCTTGCCTCTGAGCCAGCAGAGGGAGCACAGAACATATTTAGACCAAGATTCATAATTGATTCTTTAAAAAAAAAAAAAAAAAAAGAAAAAAAGAAGTTGGTTTGAGTCATTAAAATTGCTTGGATTTTAAGCAACATCTTCAGTCAGACTGCAGAAGAGAAGGGAGTTAAATATGGGGTTAAAGCCCCATAACAATAGCTCTTCTAGCCCCATAAAGTACCAACAAAACCTTACGTAATAACGCAGTTTCAATTATTAAATGAGCGAAATATGTTTTTGTTTTGGAGCCACGTTGAACAGCCACAAGGGTATTCTCTTTAAGCACTCAGCAGAGTAATGAATTGATCAGCTGCAAACGCTGGCAGAGGAGCAGCGGCTGCTGCGAGCACCACCTCTTCCAAGCAGCTCCTGATCTGTCAAGGTCTCAACTTCTGCTAAAGGTCCAGCGGACATCCGCCCTGAAAATAGATCCTGGCAAACCTGTCTAAAAAAGGCTACCCAAGCCTCCACCAGAATAGGAAGAGAAAGCACATCTTGCTTTGAGTTTTATTTAAGGAAAACAGGGTGTAAAGGAGGAGGAAGGCAGGCTCCAATTTTACTTTTCCAGTAAAAGCTAAAAAAAATGAGTAAAAAGAGGAAGCAATTCATTTTTGCACCATCCAAGGTCTGGGTAGTCATTAGTGCATATAAGTGATACATTTTGTGATGACCGTTTTAGTACCCAGCTTACCTGATTTACTTTTGTCTTTCAATAACACAGTATTTCTTTTCAGAAAAAATGAACATAATGAGGAAAAAATACATATAAAACATGCAAATTAAGAAATTTAGAGATGTAACAGTATGCCGTGGGTTGGTACAAAGAAGAAAACCTCAATTTACTTGACTTAGTCTAGAACATTTGAATATTTTTCCTATTAACTCCACCATCAACATTTTGCTAATGAGCATGCCCAGACAGAGTAACATTTGTTATTGAAGTGCGTGTCAGAGCAGCGAGCACAATCCAAGAGGAAAAGGAAAGAAAAAGACTCAGAGCTGCAAGACGACCCGGAATATTTTGTTACAGGAGCCTGATACCCAAATTATGGAAACAAAGGTCAAGACCCTCCCATCAGATGCCTCCACTAACAGCCATCGGGCCACAGGGCCTTCAGGGAGCATCAGAGTCGATGCAAATGAGTTGGCAATTAAAGTTCACAAGGTCACTTTCACTCTGAGCGCCTTTCCCCTGTGTTCATTATTACGACCTCATACTGCCGGAGCGAAGGGCAGACTCTGACACGGGCAACCAGCCAAACGCATCCTGTTCTCCCAACTCCCATCACAGGGGCAGCCACTGCCCAAAACCTGGAGCTGCACCGGCTCAACCGGCACCTCCAGGCATTCAAGCACGAGCTCCTCCACCCCGCACTGCTCCCAACATGTTCTTGCAGGTGTCTCCCACACTTTCCACCCCCTCCATTTTTATTTATTTTTTTTTAAAGTTTCCTCATTTTAATTGAATGAGACAGATCCAGTGGTGGCCAAGAAGGGTAAGTCCTCTGGAAGCTCACAGCACAGCATGCTCCATGCAACTGAAAAGAAAAACATACATGAAATGTATTTCTGAGTGTATGTGAAGCTGTTCCAGAAACCTAATAAAAAGCCAGGAACCATTTGCAGGAGAGACTAGGGCTGAGCTCAAGCTTTGGGTTTCTTGCTAAACTGTGTTTTATAGATGCTTTCTAAAAGGGCATGTTATTATCTGAGGCAGGGCTCTCTTCTTGTCCCAGTCCAAGATCATGGAGGGAAGAGAATAGATTTCCTTGTTTTCATCTTCTTGCAGATATAATGATTTAAGAGCTTTTTCTCTCTTTGCTGGCTGAAGACTGGAAAATTGCAATTTTTCAGGAGAAAAATCTTCGTTCTTCTGGTTGCTGCATCTGGAGGGAACAAGGGGGTCTCCCCAGCTTGCCCAGAGCTCCTCAGCAGTGCCAGGATGGGGGTGCAGCCACAGTCCTGCAGTCCTTAAGCATTTCCAAGCAGCTGGAATGCTGCCGCCTGCCCAGGCTTCACCTGCAGCTGCCCAGGGTCCCACTGGGATGCCTGCATGGGGCACCAGGAACACCCTCTGCACCACTCGGGTTTTATTCTCTTTTTTTCCTTCACTAACTAACAACTGCCAGAACTAAGAGATAGCGGTGACTCTGCAGTCCCATGCATGGCTCAGCCACCTCCTCCAGCATGACACCGGTGACATTCTCTCTCAAAAGAGAGCATCGTCATCGATGTCAGTACGCTCAACACCATCGCTTCATCACAGCTATCCCAAGGCATTTTCCTTTTGCATTCACCTGGAATAACAAACAGCAGCAACTTCTCCCCTTAAATAGCTCATTCTATTGGCACGGTGTTCAGACACACCTGCTAACACCAGCTAAATGTCCACATTTTCTGTATCCATCAATAGTTCTCCAGAGCACCAGCACAGTAAGGTGGTTTGTATAATCCGTTCCCCACAGTTATGCCATTTAGTGATGCGTTTTTCCTAATGGCTTTTGCCAGAAGCTTTAAAGGACCAGGAAATGGTGGAGAGCCTTGCCTGGGGTCTCTGAACAGCATGAAAGTTGTGTGCGTATGTAAATTACAGATTTCAGATGTCACTGCTTTAAAAAGAACGGTGCCTCTAATCAAATTAGGTCTGATTCTGGACACCCCAGAGACCCAGAACAAGAAGTACTTCTTCACCTCCACGTCTAAAGCTTTTGCAGCATCCATCAGCACAAGAGTAAACAATGAAATAAATCTGTGATGTTCCACACCTAAAGAAAATGTGCCTTTGCATTTCTGACTTGCAAACGCATTTAGATTAGATATGCCTGTCTCTCAGAGCAGACCTTAAATTCCAAAACGAATGAACAGGTAAGTTATTTTTCACACAATGCTACGTCTATAGCCTCTTAAAACCTAGCAGGAACAAGCCAATCATAAAAGCGGGTATTTTTTCCCCCCTCTGCCTGCACATACACTGTGTACACATTACAGGCACTTGCTGAAGGTGTCATTCCTTCATGCTCTTAACAGCTCCTGTGATCTACTTTGCTGTGAAAAATTCTAAATCGTGCTCAAGATTCTTTCATACCACCAAAGACTGTTAAATACAGTTTCCACCACAGGGCACCTGGTGGGTTTCCACATCTCTACAACACTTCAATACAGAAAAGTAAAATGGTTAGACGTATGGAAACTAAACGTAAGGATACCGAAACACAGACTCTATTGCTGCCTTCCATCTTCCTACATGACCTCCACCACACTTGTCAGCCAGCCTGAAGATCCTGAAGCCACAAAACCTCAAGATGCTGAAGCTCAGACTCTCCCAGTCACCACAAAAAGCTTGCCTACGTGCTTCCAGTTCTTCTTACCATCATTTTAAGTTTGTGGAAATTTCAAATGGAAATAACTTACCAGAAAAAAAAAAAATTTGTGTTTTTAATGTAAAGTGCTTCAATGTTTCTTCACTTTTCTGCATTACATTGAAATCAAAAGCCTTCAGAAATCATGCAACCACCCAGGAAGAGGCAGGCTCATAGCAACACTAATAAATGACTTACCAACTGTGACAAAAACACGAACCCCCCAGAAAGCAGCTTCATGGACAGCCCAGCATGCTATCAGACCTCAGTAGTGAAGGGAACTGAATCTAAAAACACCCCAAAAGACCTTTTTCTCCAGTGAGGTAAGACATCATATGTTAAAAAATTTCTAAATCTGAGAGTAGACTCATCACAGCCAGAGATATCTGGATTAATATAAAAGCTGCATAATTAATTTCCTCTATCAATTTTGTTCTGCGATGATCTCATATCTCATGATGTAAGCAGTATCTTTTTTTGACTGATGGTCTATGAGCTGATGATGCATTTTCACAACAGTGCTGTCCCACTGTTTGGCCACAGAGTATACATGTTTCAAGCTAAATGGAAAAGAGTCTCCTTTTAATGGCAAGAGGTTTGGACTCAGAAACCAGCCAGTGTAACCAAAATTATCCAAAAATCCTTAACAGCCATTAACCTCAGGCCCCTCTGCATATCACCCTTCACAGGCAGGCTCTGCTATGCACGTCTGCACATACAGACCAATCCAAGAAACCACCTCCCTGTGGCTCTGCTCTTAAGATGGAAAGAGTTTGTTTGTGCCAGAAAACTGTGCTGATTAGAGCCCTGCGCAGGCAGCCATCGCTCCCTCCCCAGCACTAGAAAGTTTTTCATTTCCTAGTATCTCTGTGTAATTAAATCCCTAACAAAATTTCCTGTGTGAGCTTTGCGCAGCTCCAACCTGCCCCCACACACAGCCTTAACCCCCCTTCCTCTCACACCCTCCCCACACTGATGCTCCCAGCCAAAACCAAATAGGTCATATCGAAAGGGTTGTCCAAGATTTCCACCAAACACTTAGCACTAGGAAAAACACAATGTCATTCCCTGCAATTATGAAGGAAACACCTTGCAGAGGAACCCGGTTATGACACTGGTCAGGGCAGCGGTACCTAGCCAGGCTGATGGATGTATGGGGAGAGCTGACTCTGCAGGAGAGGGATCCATCATTGAGATTCATATGGTTTGTTATCTACTTATTACAGAGGGGGACAGAACTCTCTTTCTGAGAGCGCTCTTCCTCCTGCCACCCTCTTCCCTGCAGGGAAAGGCTATAGCAAAGACACCTTCTCTTGAGGCTGTGACATAAGCCAAGCCAAATGCCAGAAGACGGGGCTGTCCAGCTGCACTCCTCTCTCCAGCCCACAAGGCATGTCACACCAGCACGGCGTTTCCTTCTGGATAAGGAACTACAGATCTCCAAATTATGGATTTGACTTTTAGGGCTGATAGCAAATGCAGGCTTAGAGCTGAGCATACTAAGTTTTACGAGGATTAATGTTACAGCATGCAGTGAATTAACCAGGGGGCTGGGTCAGCTTGAGGAGACCCGAAGAGAAATTACACCTCTACAAAATGTGTTTCATCAAAGCTTACAGAAGTCCAAAGGTGCATGAGGACGAACAGTCGGTATTTGAGATGTAAAACTGGCAGTGCATTCTCAGAGACCAGAGCAGATCCCTCCCCACACAGTGCACAGGAATTCCAGCTCAAATCCAGCCCAAGACAATGAGATCCAGCACACGCTCTACCATGTAAATTTCTTTCCCTCCCAACCATAAGCCTCAAAAACCATCCCCAGTGCCATCCTGTTTTATATAACGTACACCTGTTCTACAAGCAAATGGAGGATTATCTTCACTATCTCAACTCTGCACTGAATTTTATTGAGTAATGTTTTTAAAAGTTCCTGCTAGAGGGCTGATGTTCATTCAAACAGTGTAAACTGCATCTGACATGTTGGTGTTGGTGTGCAAAGCAAGTCGAGCGAAAATCCACCACTGCCCAGAGCTGTTTTACACAGAGGCTGGGGTCTCATACATCTTTATAACTACACAGGTGACAAGGGGATAGCAGGATTCGCCAGGGAACGCAGAGGTAAGCTGGAGACACTATCAGCTGAAGATAATTCCCCCGGTTTCCTCATGCACAAAGCTCCAGGAAAGAAAAAAGAATAAATGTGAAAGCTGATCTCTAGCAAGGAAGCAGATTATTTTGTGTTGTGGAAACAGTAGTCCATCACACGTCTTTTAGCATACCGGTACTCCAGCAGAAGGACTCTTTCTACCATCAATAAGCATCCATCCAAAATTGCAATTGAAACTGTGCCTGGGTGAATTTCATTATTGCACTTCATGTCAGAGGTTCCTTCTTAGATGCATATTAAAATCTTATAAATAAGCTTTTTTTGATTGAACTGTTTACCCACTGTTTTGCTTACTATTAGTCAACACCTACATACATGCAAAATAAAGGTACAGAAGAGTTCAGACAAATATTTGATGTAAACAGATTGGCCCCACTTTGCTCAGCTCACAGTATACCTAGCAAACAGCTACAACATACAGATTTGAAAAGAATAATTAATCCCCAAATACTGGATTAACAACACACTTTCCCAATACCATCACTTGTTTTAGCACCTGGCAAGTTTATAACTAAATTTACCTCCTTTTCACATTAAATTCTTTGCAGATACCACCTAGAACATTACCTAAAGCAATAGAGCACTGCTTGGACAACCTCAAAAGACCAATGCCACAAGCTGTATTTTCTTGGTTTTGCCTACAGAGAATACTTTGTGCATGCAAAGTAGCATCAGTGGTTCTTCAAACACCTGCACACTCCCTGGCTAAAAAGCTTTAAAGTATGTGCTACATCATTAAGGCAAGGCCTGGTTCAGAAAGTTAAAAATGTTTTCACTCTACCCTGTCCATCACGGTGCAACGGCAGAAGGGGAAAGCATGGGTCAATTAGCTTGCACGTCAACCCCTGTCCTATCACACCTCACCATCCCTCGAGGGATGGTCTATCTGCACAGCTTCACCATGGATGAGGAGTCATGAAAGTGAGATCAGTGAAGGTATGCTGTGGGTTCTAATTACATTGCACACCCTAATAAAGACTTTTAGCTCCAAATGAGCAAGCTCCAGCATTTGCGAGTGACCATAAGTTAGACATCCAGGTATTTACTTCCCCCCAAGCAGTTATCTGGAAACTGATGATGGATGAAATCCAAAATATC
Source organism: Scolopax mira (assembly GCA_004320125.1). Lineage (NCBI taxonomy): Eukaryota > Metazoa > Chordata > Aves > Charadriiformes > Scolopacidae > Scolopax > Scolopax mira. The sequence goes on along the minus strand of BJBW01000639.1, from coordinate 178,033 downwards.
ACTGCAAAGGGGGAGTTTCTTACATAGTAGCTGCCAGAGTAAGTTGCAGAGTAAATCCCAGCTCTTGAGGATTTTCAGTAGAAATGCAACGTCCTGTCAGGACAACAGAAGATGCTCTTGATGAGCACTGCAAACTCTCATCTTTATTTCAGTACCAGGGCACTACAGGTCAATCAGCAACCCAGTTGTTTTAACTTTAGGAACAAATGAAATTAAGGCTTTGAGTGAAAGTGCATTCAGAAAACAAAATAACTAGCTTCACAGCAACCTTTTACACAATGGTATTTTGAATAAAGAAAGGTCCTTTAAATGTACTTAACACAAGTTCTTCATAACACACAGCTTCATATGGAAGTAGATGAACACATCCATACACTGTGACTTGATCAAAATGTCACCATTGCAAATCTCAGCAATGACTAACAATCAAGCATAATTCAAGAAACAATAACTACTGAATTTGCATTTACACATAAGCTCCATGCAACCGAGACAGAAAGTGGCTAGCAGAAGAAACTGGTGAGAGGTTTTTTCCCTACCCCTTTCTTCTATCTGTGCAAAGTCCTTTTGCAATATAAGGCACAAATCATCATCTGTGTGGATCAAGGAAGGACAGAGAAGGAAACACTCGGCTGAAGGTGTAACAGTAAAATAGCAGAACAGATCTCTAAGCTTTCTAGCAAAATACCGCAATAAAAAAAAAAAAATCTCCTTTCTCAGGGTGGGTTTTCCAGACAAAGGACATGCTCTCTGGACACTGCTGCTAAGCTCAGCCTTTCTAAATGACTGCACAAACAACTCCACTTCTGAAATAAGGAGTATCAAGTGCATTTTCTTCAATGAGGTAATTTGCTCTGCTAAAACACTTTCGGGACCAGCTTCCTTTAAATATCAAGAAAAAACAGTGAACAGTCACCTTCTCAACAATAAAACTACAATAAACCATTTGCTAGAAAACATACCATCTTAAATTTATCCTACATATTATTTAATATACCATTTTGAAGGAAAAGAGCTTCAAGTCATAAACAGAGTGCTTACCCGATTCACTAAAAGTTGACAAATTCTAGTACCTGCATATTATTTCTCATAAGCAGTATGAACACCATGTCTTGATTAAAGGGCAGAGCAAGGAAGACATCTTCCACCAACACTCTGGTATTATTTTAACATTAATATCTAATCACAAAGTTTATACCCATAAATAACCATATATGTATACAGCACATTATCTAATACGTGTGTTTTGAAATATATCAAGGCAAAACCATTGCTCAAGATAATGATGCAAAGTGTTGACTTAAAGCGTGCATTATGTACAAGAACAAACACCAGCTTCAGAATTTCAAGCTCAATTTTCGCTAGACACAAGCTAAATTGCATTAAAAGCATATATATTGTGCTAACAAATAAAACAATTCCTCAGGAACATTCTTTTTAACCTGCTTTTTTATATATCTATAAAATACATTCATGTAAAAAAAGCATATTCTGCTGATGAGATAGTAAAAATAAATAAATCCAGACTGCATTTGAATGAATTTTCAATATGAAGTACATAAAATTATGCTGCCTCTATAGCTTAGAGGAAGAAGGAAAAAATGTAACACCACTGAATTAGGTATTGCATAGGATTTATTTTTTCCTAAACAGAAGTGGATTTCACAATAAACCACTCTATTCTGCACTGCTGTCTGGCAACTCTAATCTGGTGTGAAGTTTGCAAAAAAGTCTGTTTTTTCTTTTAAAATAACATTATACAGGAAGGAATCCTGTTAACCCACCAGTCATCCTTCAGCAAAGGATACATTATTAACCGCAAAAGTACAAATAGCAACATAAGGTTCAAACCTCCAGATCACACGAACTCATCATCCCTTCGCCCCCCCCTTTACATCAAACCATAATCCAAACTAATTAAAAACTAAACCCAGGGCTGAGAAGAGAGCTGCTGTTTTGAGGAGAGCTGAGAAGCTTCGTTAACCTCTTCTCTTCTATCAACTTTTCACAACACAAAACTACTCCAACTGAAAGCCCCTTGCACTCACATACTGTTGGGCACTGCAGCCTTAACGAGAAACTGATTTTCTTGCAGTAAAAGGTTGCAGGTACACCTTACACCATTACCCACACCTGCAGAAGTCATGGACTGATGAACGCCCCAGGTGTCATCTCCAACTCTAGCAACTTGTGTTTCCCAATGAAACGCAGGAATACACGATCCAGACGTTTTTGTCTCTTGCATTCCACACGCACCAGCTGCACGGGCGGACCGGCCATACCTGGACCATCAGTGTTCCCCAAGCTCCAGCAGATGCTTCACACCATCGGGCTGGAGCTCCTGGCAGCACCGGGCTCACCTGCCACTGCCTGGCTGTTTGGGAGGAGCAACACAATCTCCCCAGCCATGGATCCGGAATGAGCCTCCACTCCCACGCGCCCACTTCACATCCAGTTCCCCCTCCCACCTCTTACCAGCATGCCCATCAACCTCATGCTCACGTAAATCATACCAATTCAGGACCGATTTAGTTAAGTCGGCACAACCCTCTTCTACAGATACTCACAAAATTGCTTTACACAGAGCTAAAATGAATTTAGAATAATTCCATTACTGTAACACCACAGATATCACAACAGTATGTGTGGGGCTTCTCAACTCCAAGAAATAGCAAAAATAAAAACTGGGCTTTTATGAAAACATTCCTAAGCTCAAGGTACTTGTACAATCAGAAGTTCACTCTCCTAAACAATATTTACACAGATACAAAAAGCCATCTCAAGCACTGGGCATGAATCCTATAGCATAAATCTGTATTCTGCTCTCATGCTGTGAGTAAATCAGCATTCAAACAGCTAAGTTAGCAATAGCATATGAAAATGAACCACTTTCTAGATATACTGTTGTATTTTGTAGTCTGAATGTCAATAAGGAATTTGGATTCATTTGGAACCAACAGACCGTTCAGACTGGTTGGGCACAAGTTTTTCTTCTTGTGGTAAGTTAAATAAATTTGGGTTTTTCCCCTTCCTGGAAAAAGCCAGAAACCTATAGTTTAGAATTTGAAGTATTAGATAATTCTCAGTTACTGGAAGCCTAAGAAGGTTTTACTTTGAGATCAGAATTAACAAGCTTCATGAACTCCTGCAATGCTCAGATTTATTTCAGGTAACTAAGAATTACGCTTCTCCATCAGCCAGTGCTATCATGGCTCCACAGCCAGTTCCAAGCTGCTATTAAGCTATTTATTTGGAGAGATTAACACTAATAGAATGAAATTTAATATTTAATATATACAAGGCCCACTTCCAAAACAGTGAAAGCACCGAGTCTACAGGACAGAGTCTCACTAGCTCAGCAAGCCCAGGGAGCACAGAGAGACCTACAACAACAGCTCTCTCGGCCCCTGCTCTGCTCCTCATACTTCCTCACACAGCAGGATCAGCCAGTCCCAGCATCCAGCGAAACAGTAGCTTAACAAGAACTCCACAATCCCTTTAGATTTAATTGAAAGGGCCATGCTGCAAGTTTCTTTGGGCTTAAGAAGTTTTCTTCTTTCAACATCTTGAAAATTAGTCCTTCGTTCCAAAAGGACAGTTGTTCAAGAAATGACCAGCAGGATTCCAAAAGTTTCTAGATTTAAAGAAATTAGGAATTTCATAACCCTAAGAAAAAGCTGATGAAGCACAGAGCAGCTCTGCAAGCAAAACACCCTAAACTCTCTCCTCTTCAGCAACACCTTGCCTGAAAAGAACAGTTAAGAATAAGATACCACAAGAATGTAATCCTGCACCTCCCACATCACACGCTCTGTAGGAGACATCATAGGAGTTGCCCACCCTCTCCCACCCCCTAGATGACTAACTCCACAAACATTTCACCGGGATATCTGGAAAGCAGAGTGCATTACAACTGTCTTAAATTCATCCATTTCACAGAATCTGCTGAAAACACAGGATTAATCCCCCAGCTGGGAGACACGACCGCCTGGATGGCTCCTTCGGCCGGCGACCTCTCTGCCTCTGCTTCGGCAGGTGGCTCTGGAAATAAGGGTGCAGCTCACACAACAGCTGAGCTAACCCCATGTGTCACTGCCACCAAAGCACACCCCCCCATTTCTCACTTCTGATCACACTGGTCCCTCTCTTATTCCAGCACCAACGACGCTCTCGTTGAGCTGGTGCAAAGAGCTAAAAGCTCCTCTAGGTTTTTGTTGCCAGCCCTAACTTGGCAGAGCTGCTAATTCAGCCCTGGGATCGACTCCCCACCATCACACCGAGCACACGCTGGTACCAGCACAAGAGAAGCAGGGGCTGGCATCAAGAGCAATACCTCCCCCAGCACCTGTAGCCTTTACCTTGCCTTGGCCATCTCACTGAAAACAAAGAGATCAAAGCAAGGAGGTGGGACAGGGATGCGTTGAATCAGAAGCACCACTGGAAACACGGAATGGCAGGGGTTGGAAGAGACGTCTGGAGATCAACTAATCCAACTCTCCTGCCAAAGCAGGTTCACCTACATCATGTTGGGCAGGAATGCATCTAGGCAGGTTCTGAGTATCTCCCAAGAAGGATACAGGAGAAAGGAGGAGAATCCTTTTATAAACCTTTCAAATTCAGGAAGTCTAAAGCATGCTGTGATAAAATTGGTACGTAGAATTTTTAAGGTAAAAAGCTGCTAAAACCACCACATCTTTTATCTACGAATTCCCTTTAAAAATCGCATCAACCGCTAATTACCTCCTGTAAACATGTTTTCTATGTTCTCCCTGCAAATTGTCTTACTTCAACTATCAATTTTGGCTTTTCCTGTAGCTTTCTTCTTTCCTTTTTTTTTTTCCTAAATTGCTATCTTTCTCTTATTTAAGTATTTCTAAGCAACAGCAATGTCACCTTTTCACCTTCTCTTCAATAAACATTTTGAGCTTTAAATCACCCACTGAAGTGCCTCCCGAACTTGAATCACTCTTGAAGATTTTATTGAAAACACTTAAAATACTGAGCGATTTTAGAAACACAAATATTAAAAGAGGACACAAATATTCCTACAGCAACCACATCCCTACCAAATGCCAAGACACCATCATCTTAGTATGTTCAGACAGTATTTTGCCCAACTATAAAACTTATGAACTTTTTAGGTCTTTTGAACACAGAATCGATGACAAATGCCTTAAAAAATAAGATACAGGAAGTCGTACCCTCTTAGACTAACACTAATACATACAATTCAAAGTGGGGTAGGAGTGCCAGACAAAGAACAGTGAGATGTAAAACAACAAGAAAAACTTTGGATTCATGTATCTGAGGGATAAGTCCCAATTAAACAAAGATCTTCAAGAAAAATTTCCAGCTCTCCAACTTTTGCTTTTATCACCCTCGCACTCTCTACTCTAATCAGGCTTTTTGCTCCTCCTTATACCCAAAATAAACCAAAAGAAAAGTCAAAGTAATAACATCAAATAAAACGCATGAGGTGTTGGGTTTTTTTTTTTGCTGCCTCCACAACAAATAAACAGCAGAGATGCCATTTATGAAAGTATAAAGCAACCCAAGGACGGTAAAGGAAAAATATAAAATATGCATTTACGCATAAATATTTTACATGGGTGAGATAAGGCCTTTATAGTCAAACTGGGGGCGTTTTCAGGCACAATTTATTACATTTCATGCAACTTGCAGAAGGTTTTCTATTTCATATAAATCCCTGAAGTACCATCTTTATGAATGCAAGCAAAACACGTCCCTTCATGCCCATTTTATTTGCCTTAAATTCTGGTTTTGGACACTTTCAAGTCAAAATCAATGTTACACTTAATATACTCTACAAAAACAAACAGATCTTTCTTCATGATTGCTAATAGTAACTTTTATAAACTTTAAAATGCAGTTTGGTTTAATGAAGTCCTAGTGATTGATTTTCATAATTGAAAATGACACAGCTCGAGGATGACTCTGCTGCTGGAGGTTTCATCAAGACATCCTCACCCTTCTGCAGAGCAGGAGCAGGGCAGCACAAGCCTTCTCTGCAAGTTACACAAAATGGGAATATCCGTGTTTCCTAAAAGCTCTTCCTCCGATAGGACCATCACTGTGGCACCAGCCATTATTTCCTCCTTGACTGTGTTCTGGGAGATGTAGAAAGCTTCTCTGTAGAATCTTGGGTCCACAGAGAATCTGCTTAGTTCTAAGAAGAACTAAGCCAGCCACCTGGCTTTTTAAAACCTCTCCTTGACTCAACTTCTTTGATGGAAGCCGAGCAGTTCGTCTTCCCGCCAGCGGGCTCTCAGCAAGCTGCCTGCTGGTACAATGGAACAGGGGTGACAGGCATCTGTCCTGTCCTGGTGGCAACAAACATCCTTCCCCACAGCAAAGAAGAGTGTGCCCTGCATGGGAAATTTGTACTACGAACATTTACAAATCTGCCAGAGAAACGGGATACTGGGTCACAAGGCAGGTCACCTGAAAAGTCAGCGTTATGCAAAACATGAGCCGCATGCCTTCAGAAGTCATCCAAATTACTTTACTTTTACATAGGAGCAATTCTCCTGGGGAGAAAAAAAATATATATAAAATAATTTAGGCTACTTAAAAACAGTTTAATCTGTTTTAGGTTCACTAAAGGAAGTCACAGTCTTCTTAATACAACATACCTGTGGGCCACAAGCCCCACAGTGCAGGAAAATCTTTATTTAATTTACAACATCCAATGGAGAAATATCCAACTCTACCATACTAAGCATCCCACCTGGAAATTTCAGGCGTGTCTGAAACCTACATGTGTTTCAGTAGCTTTGTTTTAGAGTACGGGCTGAGCCGAGAAAGGATCACCAAGCTGCATCAGTGCTGGCAGGGGACGTGCTTTGTATCTGGCTGCAGACACGAGGAATATCTGCAGTTACTGGCCGTGTAGGCAGGACTCAGGTATTTATACAGCTGCCTCACAGAGTGGTTTGAGCTGAGGCAGGCAACACCAAGAGAACGTTCATGTTCTGTCGACACGTCCATTCACACTGGCGAGCACCATGCACAGAAGTGAGGAGGACATGGATGCTCCTGCAAGGTGTCCAGCAGCAGAGCTGGCAGCAGCCAGGCACTGCCATCCTCCTCTCCAGCAGCTCACGGACACACATCCCAATCCCATAACTGGCATCAGCACTGCCTGGGGGGATGATGTGCACCTGGTTTGTTTAACAGAGGACTGTCTGTCTTCCTTTTCTTGCTAAAGCTTCCATCATCCATCTCCATACAGAGCAAGGTTAATGATGGTAAGATCCTTTCCAAAATGTCTGTGCCAGGCACAAAGTAAGAAAACATCCCTTAGCTATATCAGCATCAGGATCTTCTCAAAAAACTCTTCCCCAGACACTCAGACCTGCAGCTGTGGGAGGGCTTTGGTAAAACACCACTGCACTCTCCTGAGGACCGACAGCAGGGAGCACAGAGGAGATGAGGACCTCCTTTACTCCTCCCTACCCCACTACTCAGCCCAGGATGGACCTGTGATGGCCACACTCCTTCAATATCCCAACATCACAGAGTCCTCTGGAGGACAGATGGGAGAGCTGCTTTGAATGACTCCTGACAACACCGATGTACCACCTGACACATTTTAAAATACCTAAAGCATGAAAAACAGCAACAACAAAAAAATCTCACCCTTAATTCAAGCATTCTTTAGTAGTGCTGTTGCACACAAGTTGATAAATCCTCTTATGCTGTCACAAAGACACATATCTCCTAATATTTGCATCACCTAAGGTCCATACAGTGCTTTTCAATTGCAATTCATTATATAAAAATAACTACTAATTTGTCAGCAGTGCCAATATTTCAAGATATTGACAAGAAAGGCTTCCTTTGCAGACAGGGAAGTTTTAATTCAGAAGAGCTTGAAACATTATTGATACTTGCTGTGCTAAGTCAAAACTGACCCCAAAAATGTGCATCCTAAGCTAGCTCGCTCAACTCCGCGCACCATGCCGAAATCCACAGCTGTTTATAGCTGCAGCATTATGCATCTGACAGTTTTATTTGTGTAACAGTTTATGCTTTCATTATGTTCTGTCACTTGCAACATGGAATTTGTGTTTAAGAGGATTCCACTGTATCATATCTAAGAGGTTTACAACAAATTCCAAATAGCTGAACTCACGGATACACCACGTCACTAGATTTATGGGTTCGCAGTAACTTCTTGTGGCCATATTACGACATTAGCCATCTTTTTGTGCGCAGACTCATCCATAAACAATACACAACGCTATAGAAAAAATTACCTTCAGGACTGATTAAATGAAAAAATCAATACATAGTATTATTACACCTGCCATTCCATCATATATAAAGCCATAAGAAACAACCAGTTTTCACAAGTTTATTCTCAACTCTTAAAAAGAGCACAGAAACATGTTTTTTTCCAAGCGTACCAGTTAACTACCAGTGCCAAGAGTTGAACAAACAGCTGAACTACAGCTCCCAGTAAAAGCATGTAAACAACTAGTGACTGAGATACCAAGAAGTAATTGGAGTAAATAAGAATCAAAATACAGACAGACTCTCCCACAGATCATGGGTTTTATTTAAAAAAAAAAAACAACAGGGGGGAGGAGTGGGTGGTAAAGAGAAAGTAGGCTAAACATGGAACACGTCAAGGGCAGTAAGGCCAACAGACTAAACAGACTATGGCAAAGCTCCTCTGTGTTTATCAAGCCTACATTTGCCTCCCCATGGCCAGGGAATCCTTTTTCCCATTGTGATTAGATCTTCCTCATGAGACTTCTACTTCCGACCCCCAGCAGCTGGGGCAAGCCACCATCTTCAGAGGTACATAATAGAGTGGTTATATTCATAGAATCATAGAATCATTCAGGTTGGAAAAAGACCCTTGGGATCATCGAGTCCAACCTACTCTACTCTATTCAATCAACTTTGCACAGTCATCCTGTTTGCCTTGGGTAAACATCCCTGCCTTGGGAAAGGGTATTTATGGCCCCCAACTTATTTTTCTTTTTGCTCCAACTGACCTTATCATTCATTCTGCTGCTAAATTTAAGCACTCGCCACCAAAAATTCCCCACTCATGCAGGCACTTGCACGCTGGTGGTAATTAAAGTCATCTCTGAACCTTCTTGGAAATAAGCCACCAACAGCAAGTACAGGAGTTCAGGCAAGGCAGGCTTTACAGACCTCATGTCATACCGGATCTTTTTTAAGACCCTCTTCACATTTTTAATGCATTTTCTCTGAATAAATATCAGAAGTGCACAGCATTAAAAGAATGCACTCTTACATCAGCTCCCTTCCAGGTAACACACTCACCTCTTTCTGCCTGCAGCATCATTCCATCTTACAGTGCGCAGGGGAGATAGGAAATCACGGCCATCAAGTTGGAGATGAAGGCTCAGCCGCTGGCTCACCAGACGTCCTGCTCCAGTGGAGTAACTGCTCTGCCTTACACAGCTCCCCAGGCTGTAATCATGCTCTGCTCTCTGCAAATCCACTTGACAGAAAGCTTCTCTTAACTACAGATGATTTCAGTAATGAGTTATTTCAGCTCATGTAACTGTGGGCTGTGGTGGAAAAGTCAAGCCAAGCTATGTCACAGCTTGTGCTAATTTCCACTAATGAGAATCCCAACAGTTGCAATAAATGGATCCATTCACAAAACGAGAAATTAAATATTTGGAATTACTTCCATGAAAACAATCTTCAAACCATTGAGGAAAGAAAGTCTGCAATCCACAAAGTAAAGACTGTCCTCCAGCAGGGGCACGTTTCACCCAAGAAGAACAGGGGAACACGTCAGCAACACAACTGGCCTCAAAGTATCAGAGAAGTAGCAGAAGCTGAAGTTTTTAAAAAATATTCACCCTGTGCATTGCAGAAACACCTGGAGAGATGAGGAAAGGTCTTCTTTTTAACTGGGAAGGACCAGTCAGTCTCTACCACAAAGCACAAAACAGATACTAGACAGTATGTTCTGGGCTTGACAAGAGTGAACTCTCCCAGGGATCTACCCAAGGGGAAGGAGAAGTCGCGACTCACATCTCCAGCCACTACATCATTTATTTTACCTTCACCTCTGCAGCTCTTCACTGGCTTCAGCAGGACACACAGCGCTGGCACATGTTTCCTGGCTGCTCAGAGGGCAGCATGGCTGCTGGGGAGTTCTAGGTGAAAGCCAGCATCCTGGATCACAACAAGGAGCATGAATGTCACATCCGCAGAAGCACTCGTCTCTTCACTTCCTCCGCTTCCTCATCCACCACCATCTCACCACGCAGGAGGACTAGCTGAACAACCCTATGCCTAGACATCTTAGCAGATCATGAAATGTGACAGCAATCTCTGCTCCAGCTGCGAGCTACAACGCTGCTAGGACTGAGGGATGCTAATGAGAACCTGGAGGAATCAAAGTTCACCCATGATTTGTTGCCTGCTCAAGTGTGACCCGTAAAACGAAACCCTCACACATCAGAAGGTTGACCTCATTGTGTGCTGTGTTGGACTAAAAGGGTGTGAGGTTCAAGGTAACATAAGTAAAACCTGTGCCACAGAAGTGGGGGATGTAGACTATATATAGCCTACAGAGTAAGTGCTGAGTTTTTTTATTGCCTCTCTGTCCAAGGAGTAAATAGTTTCAGTATGCTACCCAGAACTCGTGATCCTCACTAGTGAACTTTTATCCGCTGTACGTGACAGAAGATGCATTACAAAACAAAAAAGCCCTAGGAAAGGTATCTGTAAAAGTCAACCGGTTAAGTGCTATTAAGCATTCATAAAGCAAGATGCAGTGGATGAGACTGTTCACGTACTCCAAATGTGCAATGTGTATGAAAATTGGGATTTGGCACACTAAAAATAAGGTTCCGAGGAATTTTCACAAGTGCAAAAATTTGCTTTCTTGCTACTTCTACAGAAACTGCGTATATTAAAGTCTTAAGATGCAGAAAGAGCAATAAAGCCCTTTGCAGCCAGCAACTGAATTTGCAGAGCAGTAATATCTGATCTAACCCTAATGTCAAAGGCTCAAGCTTTCTGAGGAACGTTCTATTCAGACTAAATCTTTTGAGTATTACTTTTATTTCTTTAATTTGTGCTATTTCATTAAAATTTACAAGGTTAGGTTTTGGAAAAAAGCTCAGAGAAGACTGAAAAAATCTTTAACAATTTTGTCCTGGTTCTTTCCTCACGTGTGGGTAGAAATCTTGATGACAAGCTTATCTACATTACTGATGCTTGATTTAGCCGTCAGAAGCATGGTATTTCTTCCTCCTGCACACTTTTTGTAGCACAATCATCTAAAGAGCCTCTTAAATATTCACTTATTGATCTGCTCCACTTATTTACTTCATCAACAACATACTATCACTTTTTCACTTTTACAAGTAAATAGACATCTGGCATTTTAAAACACAAGTTCCACATTTCCTGGAGAATGCAGCTTAATTCAGGAGTTTTGCTGAGCCCTTTGAGAGTGTTTCCTTTGCATTTAACAATTACAGGTTCCTTATATCAATTCCAAAACTGGGTCATCTAAAAGCACTTAGGAAGAATTTAGCAAGCACCAGCAAGCAGAGCTACATCCAACCCATGCTGTTTCATGAGTAATTGAAACAGCCAGGTAGCTTAAACATATAACATTTCATCAGACGGTTGTTGTAAAGATGTTAATACTCATTTTTCCTTCAGTAGCCATGTCATTTCTTCCCCTTTACTTCATCTTAATAAATCCACTAGAGTCTAAATGCAGAAGAGTGGATTTAATCAGCCAGTGATGCACAATTAACTTACTTCTCTGTGTCATTTCATGATTTAGTGACATGATGCTGTGAGTGGCAGAAGAAAAGAGAAAGAAGGAAGAAGCTTGGGGGATGGGGGGCAGAGATGAAATTAAAGAAAAAAAAAAGAGCTGTTTTAACTAAAGACAAAAAATTTCTTGCCCCAGCAATAAAGAGCCTCTAAAGTTCCAGCTTCTAAAACTGTTTTCACAACCATTCTTTCTATAATACAAATCACTACCAAGGTGTTACAGACTCATTTATGGCACTTTCAAAGGTCGATACAAATGAACATGAGAAATGCACTTCATAACCCCTTCTAGCACAGTTACGCTGTAGAACACTGACCTCTCCATGCTCCTCACTGAAACGGTCCCTGTCATTAGACATCATTCCAAGTTGGGCATCTCCTCCAGCTATGGCAAGAGTCCTCCGGCTTATCCTCCTTTTCAAAATGCTACCACTTGGTTTCAAGGAAGTTTTTATTCCAATTTTAGATTTGGATTTATAGAGCTTCAATTAAAAAGGCACAAAGCATACACTTGAAAGATTTAGGAAAGGTGACATTTGCCTCTTGCAAAATTCTGCTTCATACAAAATGATGGCAGCTACTGCCATCAACAGAAATCTGGGAGTTATCACGCACCTTTTCTTGACATTTGAGAGTCACCTGGTGGCTGACGATAAAATGCTGATTTATGATGTATAGACTCTTATTTATTGGAGGGCAAAACTCCCCTTAGGCAGATATTGAGAGCGCATAACATACCAGTAATTTTCTATGGTCTCTTGAGAAAGCATTTGCTAGAAGTTGCAAAGGTGAATCTGCGTAAACTCAATGCTCTTATATGCAATTTTCATTTAAATTAAGATTATAAAAAATAAAATGCCATTTTAAAAGCTTGCTGTTTTCTGTAACAAAATGGATGCCACTTTACTACAGAAACTACAATTTCTCTGTAGTTTGAAGAAAACTAAGCACAAATGCCTGTTGATTCTCCCATTACTTCTGGTGCCCTGTTGAGAAAACCGTGTTATTGATAAAACAGGATTTAGAGCAAGATTTGTACCACTGCAAAATTTTACTATGCTTCTGAGCAAACAATTGTCTTCTCATTGTAATAAAAATCTTTCAGGTGTGAATGTTTAAAAGGATGCTGTGAAACAAGTTGTATAATTGTTAAGTGTTTCCAGAAAAAAAAAAAGAAAAAACCCACCCAAACATATTAAATCCCCTCTTTGGAAACTAAGCATGGTATTGATCTTGCAATTCAGTAATAAGGACCATCTAAATCTATAGAAATATCCTTTTCTTCTGGAAGAAAAATAGTCTGCTAGTTGTAAAAGTTACTGATTCAATGTAGCCTACCTAAATTACACAATTAAAGTAAAATGCCTCTTAAACAGAGATAAAAGAATGCAAGTGGCTTTTGTCAACTTTAAGCCAATTCACTTGAATTCTTCAGCACTGGCATTTCTTTGGTCAGTGGTGTGACTGAGCTCCGCTTCCCATGCCATGTCAGAGGTTGTTATCATTAAGCGTAAGTTATTCCTTAATAAGTAACAGCTACATTGTAATATTAGACCTCCCATAGAATCATGTAAATAGTCAATTGTCAATTCCCTTGTTTTAATAAATCTGTTCCTAGATTCTGCACACTGTCTTAGAACGAAGGTCCAGGTTGAGATTAAGTTTTTCCCCTCTCAAAGTAGCTTCTCTAATACTCACCGTACCACTGACCCAGCACATCTGCAGAGGCTTCACAAGAAACACATGGCTGCACAAAATACAGGGCATGCACTAGCTCAGTCCTTGCTGGAAGGTAGCACCACAGCTGCAGAAGACCCTAGCCACATCCCATACACCCACTACTCCATTTCTCCCACTGATGCATCCGCCTGACTGCACACTTTATCTAGATAACAAACCAAATTGCCTTGTGATCTCATAGATCCTTTCCCCATTTCTTCCCCTACCCCTCAGAAACCCCAGTGGACACCAGGAATGAAGATAATTCCCTCCCTGTTACTTCTGTCTTCCAGGTGTCCAGCTTTAGGTGGACCCAGGAGTGGGGCAGAGAAGGTGGCAACCTGAGCTGAAGACAGGTGGAAGGGCAGGCATTGATACATCAGGAGAAGGGCAGGAAAGAATTGAAAAACACAGTGAGGGCCGAGTGACTGAAAACCCTAAGAACAAATTCCTGGTTGATGAATCTCAATGCCCTCAGCTGCTCAGCAAAATCTGAGAAACCACACTGGACAAAGAGGGACATGATTTACTGTCACCTGGCATTCTGATTAGAAAGTTAACATTATGAAATACCACAAAACATTAATTTGGATTACGAAATCGCTAAGAGACCTTAAAATGCAGCTGCAGTAAACTGGGAAAAAACAGGAAAAGCATGTTTCTGATTATCAAAAATTCGGCAAAGGTAACTGGGTTACAACATCCAACCAGCAAGAGGAATGAGTGGATCACATAGAGGAGAAAACCTTAAGCAGAAGACACAACAAGACACTGAACCTAGTCCAGATGAAAATGAAAAAACAAGGTTTGCCTTTCTAATGCTCCCAGTGGTAGATTAACTAATAGAACAGGAATTTCCTCCTCTCTACACCTTCACCTTGAGCTAGAGTTCTTTTAGGAAATTGTGTATTAACAAAATCAGCATTAGCATCTTGGACTAGATGAAAGATACTGGTCTGCAATACACAGAAAAAACAGAAAAAGCACCTAACAACAGCATCCCACCTTAAAGCACATGGATAAAGGATAGCTATCTACTACCACTATTAGTTGCTCTTTGTTTGCTGTGAACTGCTTTGATTCAACCCTGATGTCAATCTGCATAGGATTTAATATACTTATTTGTAGTGGAACTATTTTTTTTCCTCCAAACTTAATTTCTCTATAAATCAAGAGCTACAGAGCATTATTCCTTATATTACATGCAAAAGCTATTCAAACCAGGAAAAATTCAAAGGCATACATTAAAAAAAAAAAAAGTACATTCCAAAATTAGAATAATCCAGCTTCTCTTGGATATGTTTCCTGACCTAAATGCACTTCTAGGTACCATTTCTTTCACAAAATCATGTTACAGTCAGTCAATAAAACAGATGATACTCATGCTTAAATTCTCAGTGCTTGAACTCAATGCTTGAATTTTCAACCCTGATGTTCTTTTAACATAGGTGGTTTACAAAATTTGCAGCATGGCACTACATCCACTCGGGAAGAAGAAAGGCAAAGCAAATTAAGATACAATTCTGAGCTAACTAGGAGCCTGCAATCAATAACAAATCCGTTACTTGACAAAGATGATTAAATGATGCTCTGCAAATTACTAGCAGCATTCCTCTTCCAAATCCAGTGCGGTGATAGCAGTATGATATGACAACACTGATGGATGTCAAATGCTTTAAGTTAAAAAAACACAGGTAATCACATTGTGGCCTTCAAGTCTTGTTAAGATAGTTCACTTTTAAATGATAGCAGAAAAGGTACACTTTTGTTGGCCTCCTTTCATATTAAGCTTTTTTGAAGGAAGGTTAAGATGAGCATAGGTAGAACTCTCTTTTTTTTTTAAAAGCACAAAGAAACACACAAAATTTGTACCTGAAAGGTTGCTTTTCAAAGAATCATTTGTAGAAAAATACTAAAAAAGCCTTGTCTATGAAATAACAGTAGTGTGCAGTCTCTAATATGAGACTCCAGTTTTGTATCTAAAAATTATGCTTTGGACAGACTGTTTCATGAGCCCAGCACGTCTAAAACAATGTGTCTCATCACATCATGTCTCTTCTCTGCATCAAGAACAGTCAAATTCCACATCATCTACGGGGCACACAAAAGAAAACACAGCTCCTTGCTAGCACCTGGTAACTCAAGGTATTTCACCAAACATGATGAAATCCTTGCTGCATTTCTCTGTAATTTTAAGTTCTATTAAGTTCTTTCCTAGACAGAAGACTAAAAACTCACCATCATTCAAAGCACAAGACATACCACAGACTAAGACAACAATTATGCCTCCGTTCTCTTTTCTATTCATCTCACAGCAATTCATAGAATTGTTTTCTTTTTTTTGATGGCTGTTGACCACACCAGTGATCAGTGGACTATTGTGCAAAGACGCTGAAGGCTTATCACTTTCATCATATAAAACTGGGTCTGCCAAACAGAGAAGAATCCACTTGAAAAAATATTTTAAAAGGAGTCCTTGATGAAAACAGTCTTGCTCTCAATAGATACAATCTTGGTGAGATAATTATGTCTAAATTACACTTTAAAAGTAGCTTAAACTCTACTGGACAAAAATTCTTGGCCAACTGAGTTGAGAGCAATGCTGGTGCTACTAAATCAAACGTAAAAGTGGAGTGCTGCGAGGTAAATGCTTTGAGTCACTGCAATGAGCTGCCTACTCCTCGTTGGGCCTTGAGGATGGAGCAGTGGTAAATGCCGCCTAGGCAAGGGCAGTCTCCTTGATCAACAGAGATAAAGTTCTGCCCAGACTAGTAAAACCAGACGCAGAACACAGGATGAGAAGAAAGCTGTGTCCACATTTTGAAAACATACTTTGGAAAAAAGTTAGTGTCAACACCTTGCCACATACCTTGAAATTCTACAGAGTGAAGTCTGAGAACATTTTTTTTCCTCCCACAGTACAATTCTCAGTTTTCTTACCTTTACAAAAAAATAATGAAGTCTTGCTTACAAATGTATTTCATCTTTTTCCACATGTGAATGATTTTGGAAAGAAAAGTCCAAGGAGACTAAGGCATCCTCCAGTGCCAAGCTCAGTGAAGCAGCTGCGACGCTATTACTCACTGTCCTGCCCGTGGTAAAAACAATGCCATAGCTATGCCTGGGTGGGCAACAAAGGAGTTCATTCTTCAAGGGTTATTCTGTTCTTTGTGTCCTGGCTGAGTCTGCAAACTCAGAGAGCAAGAGACGAGTTAATGTTCACCAGGACAGCTGAATCGTAACGTTGATAGGTACCCTGTTTAAGAAATGGACCAAGGGCTCCTCAAATTCCATCTCTCAATCTACAACACAGTCATTTAAAGTGAGAAGAAAACAGGAGAGCAGAGTAGGAGCTGAGCAGAGAGAGTTGCTTCTCTAAGCGTCAGCAATTTCTGACTCCTAGATCACTCCACAGAAATCTAAGAATTTTTCTTCCCTAGTCATCCTGTCATCATAAACTGATTTTTTTTCATTAAAAACTATGCCAGGTTCATACATTTTGCTGCTACTATTCTAAAACTTTAGCCACTAAGGTTCCCAGTTCCTAATCTCTTCTCTCTTCCCTGCTCTTCCTTTTATTGCCCACCCATCACTGGATTTCTCAGAAACTGTAGACTCCCTGTTTAATGTCTCCCTTACAATGACAAATGAAGAAATAATTTATTCCCACTCCCTATTTATAAGCCACCCAGGAGGAAGATCAAAGGAGCTCTCCAGACATCTGCACACACTGAACATGGGTACAAACACAGCAGCAATGCTGCCTGATAAAACCACAGCACTGGTCTTCTGTTCTCTCTAAAATTCTCTCACTCCAGTCACCCCATCCCCAGAAGACCTTTTGCTTGCTAGCACAGCAACACTTACATATATGGATTTCACATGGCATTCTGAAAAACACAAACTCTCTGGTAAAGGAAATAGGAAAAAAGCAAGACACCAAACACAAGATGGAAAGCTCTTTGACATCCCCTTTCTTACTTGGGGAAGTAGGGAGAAGCTGCCATGAGCACCCACACCTACCAAACCACTTGAGCCTGAGAGACCATCATTGAGGTAAACAGGGTGGTGAATGAAAACTAGTTAGTTGTCTCACCTAAGAGCCACAACTGATGCCCAAGTTCAACTCTTCTTGAGTTACAAAGTGGCAAAGGGGGAATTCATTTTACACGAGGCTAAAAATGAGTCCATGAAGGGTCCACTCAGTGCTCACCACAGGTACAAGTGACACGCTGAAGTACAGCTTTTCTCATCCTCTTACACCATACAGATAAACCTGCATAATCCCCTCATTCCTTGGCGGCTATGCTTTCTTTCATAGACCAAAACACAAGTAACCCTGCAGTTCCTCTTGTCTCCTCTTCTCAAGCTTTTGGGAGGTCAGGAGAGGTCACATTGTTCAATTAACTCTCCATCTAAGAGGACATCTTCCATAGTACCTGTGAGTTCTCATCTTGCCTGTATTCCGGACGGGATGGGAGAGGGAAGAGAGGGATTTTTCTTAATTCCATCCCTTCCAGACAGTTCAAGCAGAAGAAAGTGCTACTGTCACTTGCACAGAAACTAGGACATCCCAGGCACTTGTCCACACTGACCAAAGGTGCTTGGGCTTTTGATACCAGGCTGAATGCCACAGCTGCATACCAGGTGATGAAGCAGTACAACCAGACTACTTTCCGGTTCAAGAGACCTAATTCTCTTATCCTTCCTCAATCAGACACGAGGGGCTATTGTTTCTTCCCATCTGTTCTCTACTTTCAGCAAAGACTGAAGGACAGCAAAAGCTGTATGTTGAGGAAGATGATATAAAAAGGCTAAGCAAGCTCATCACTAATCACCAGTTAAGAAGAACTGAGACACAAGTGCCTAGACTTGTTATACTGTCATTTCTCTTTACAGACTACTTAGTAGGTATGTCCTAATTTATCAGCAGTCTGTTTAGACTGTCTTATGCCTCCAATCTTCAACTAATAAGTAGCCACCCAAGCCACATTCTGCCAAGTCTCACAATTTGCTTCTGTCGCCCACTCTTCTTGCATAGGCAGCTGCTAAATCCTCAGTGTCGACTCAACTGAAAATTACAAACTCCTTCTGGATAGCACTGCAGGTCACTAATAATTATTCTTTGACTGTAAGAGCAGTCTTATAAAGAGGGAATTGAAAATAATTCGATGTTTTGTAATTCAAGTTTATTCTCACATTTCTGTGGTAACCCTTCTTCAATTTACTTAAAGTATACGGTAATTTTTAACTACAGGTTTGGACAACAGAAAAGCAGGATGAATCATTCTGGATATTTAAAGCCTACAATCAGACAGCTTGAGTCTTCTTGTATTTTGCTACAGTTCTCACGCCAGAGTTTTATTTTCTACTTATCAGCAGGAATACTTTTACAGGGAGCACTAATTAATTTAAACATGCAAAACACTTGAAGATTTGGGAATTTCTTACATTCTACAAAGCTTTAAAGGTCCCTGTTCTTTCCTCTACATTGAATTTTTCCTTTCTTTGTAACTGCATACCGAGAATTAGAGGGCATTAGAGCTAAACTGGGAAAATAGCACATGTGTATAAATACATCATGTAAAAATAAAACTGGGCAGATGCATAGGAAACACCCTGCAGCATGTATTACCCTTGTTTTCCTCATCACTGCATGGGCAACACATGTCTACTGGTACAGTACTTCAGAAGCCAGGACCGCTCTTGGGGATAAACACAGGGCATACTGTTGGAGAGAAGATGCTCTGGGCAAGTTAGTTCTTTCTCTTTAGCTGCTCTCCAGTAAGTCACCAGCCAAGTTGTACGTTGGAGCAATGCCGAAAGTAACTTTTAATTTGTACTGCCTATAACTCACGAGATGACACAGCTACAGAATATTCAGCTTGTATAAACAGCCTTAGATCAAGCAAAGTTTGCTGGAGAGTTGTCTTAGGTTGGATAAATCCATGATAGCAACCCATCTTTCCTGCTGTTTGTTGTTTTCCTTTTTTTTTTTTTAAGCATAGCTTTGAAATTTATTAGAGTAGCAGCAATTTCCACATACACGTAACACTCCAGACTTCTGTTAACACTCAAGTTGTTGCTTTATTATGCTCCACAAAATGAGCTTATCAAAGAGTTCAAGAAATTACTGTACAGATAGAAACAGCAGCAAGGAGGTGAGTGACGTTGAGCAGAATTTCAACCATGTCATACAGTGGTCCAGTCTACAGCCACATACTTTAAAAAAAAAAAAAGCCTGCCAGAACAATTCACGTTGATATAACAACACTGTCATATGTCAACACACTGGCTTTTCAGATACAGCAATGATGAACAGCCTGCATCGATTCAAGTGATATAACATCGAACCGCACATCTCCTGCTTGTGAGTTCTACATCAAAAATCTATCTCAAATATGAAATCCCAAAAGTAGGGATTAATGATACATCCCAAAGGATTCCCAAAGTGCTGTTCCTGACCTTCACAACCATGTTAGTGGATTCTCCTTTGCTCCTCCCTTATAGTACAGCTGAAATTTCTCTTGTCTTTTTCTGTGTAGCCAGAGCAGAAGAGCTGGTGATAATCCCCTCTGAATGCAGTATTTAACACCTACCTGGTAGGTGACAGGTGCTACAATGCAAGATTAGTACAGCGAGGTCCTTTTATAGAGAAGCAAAGTCACCAACAGCCCCATGCAACAGCCATGACTCTGTCTAGTCCTACCAAAGCAGTTATCACTCGTGTGCCCTTGCATCTCTCACGCAGACATAAATCTAAGTGTTATGGGTTTGTGGGGGGACATCTATCTTCCCATAAAGGCAATGGGATATATGCTTGGGCAAACAGATTGCCATGGGATAGCCCACCTCCTGGGCAGCCTGACATCCTCAGGGTAAGGACGCTTACCTTACCATACCATACAGCAGCATGACACAAACCTTTTCAAGTCCTGCTGCTTTCACACCTGAAAAGGCACTCCTGGCAAGGCAGTTAAGAGTCTTTTGAGAGAACTAAGGACGTATAAAAACCCAATCTGAGATGGCAAGTCACGAAGTGGGAAATAAGAGCCAAGATTAGAGAAAGCAACAACCAAACAGCAAGTATCTGCAAGGCTAAGACCAGCAAGAATCAACCAGACAACTACAGACAGAAATACTAAAGCGTTTTTGCTGAATAATTCCTACCCTGGAGTTACTTATCACCCCAACGCAGACAGACTCGTGGCCCCAAGGAGTCTATAAAAGGTTCTGCAGAAGAAAGAGGGATGCAACGAGCAATGGAGAGGAACAGGATCTTCTTTCTCTTCCATTTCACCTTTTTGAACACATATGAAGGAAAAGTCAGATAAGCCTGCTTGTAACTCAGTTTAGAAGTCATTATCTGATTCTCTATTATCAGTCACAACACTGAGACCATACCTACATTTCTTGCCACACTCAAGATGTCTTCTCAAATCTCATCTGCCAAACATAACTTCCATGATATACCCTATTGGTTGAGCAAGTCTTTCTTCTGAAAGAGTCAAACACAGGATGAAAGACAAGGAGAGGCCATGCTTGCTTTTGCTAAGACTTGGCAGAAGAAGATAGCAAAAATTATTCGGTGAAGTTTACTACAGCTCTAACCTTACTTATTTCTAAATAAGCACCAACAAAGTACCTGTTGAAACAGAGATTCTCATTTAACATGGAAAAAACGCTAAAGATCATAATTTTAATCTTTACAATCCAGACTGCTTATTGCTTTGGATAGGTAGCTTCATTTTTGTATCAGAAGACCTCAGAGCTCATGATGTTTTACTCTTTAATGGTCACATGTTCCCCGACTATGTCCTATTGACCAAATAAACCCAGAATGCCTGCACTGTGAAAAGCACTGTTACCAGGGCACCTTTTAGCATCTCTCCTCTCCAGAATTAGTTCTTTACATTTATCTCCTGTATACCTGAGGCGTTCCATGAATACAGAATTACAGCATGAGATGCCTAACCGCTTGCTTGGACTTTCAGTTTCTCTCAAGTATCAAACTGGCTTCGCTGCACTCCTTAAAATGTAATGTCAGCATGAGAAAACATTACACAGGAGAAGCCGTACTCTATTATGTTGGAAACTTTTGCTTTCAATTATGCTAACTACCACGGTGAAAACATGCAATTAGTAATACATCCTATAGATATTGTTAAGCAATGCGCGGCAGTGCAAAGAGAATTCAATTAGAGAGGGTAGGCAACAGCAATGAAGACTGCAGGAAAAACTGTACCTCCACCTCAGCAAACCATAAGGTCACCGGACAGGCTTTTGCTGCAAGAAACGTGGTGGAAAACAACTGGGACTGCTCCTCCATCGGACACACTATTCCACTAGAGTTGGTTTTACTGGCTCCGCTTCGCAAGCACACTAATTACCCCACAATAGGGACAGTTACCAGGAGGAGCCCTGCCAGAACACTCCCTGGTCAACACCAACAAGTCTTAACCCAGCTTCAGCCTCAAAACCGAAACGGAAACCCAGGAACCCTAACTCGCCTGGGGATCAGAGGTAGCTTATTCCTTACAGAGAAAGAGCCAAGCTAGTTTTAAAAAAAAAAAAAAAATAGTTTCCAGCAACCAATGTAAAATCCTCACCTGTATTTGGGAATCACACAAATAAACATCGTGGACAGCTTTGAAAAAGTTAATTCTCATTCCACACTTGAGACTGTAAACCTCCCAGATTTACCAGAGACACCAGCATCACGTCAAACGCTGTCCGAGAGACACGGTGCCTTCCAAGCAGAACGTCAGTGACAGAAAAGCCATTTCCACTCGCGCATAAGCTGCCGCTGATCCTGGTTCGGAAATATTTTTACAGGATTTTGTAAGGACAAAGAGCTGTGTAGTATCTTCTGGTCATAATATTTTACAATATACAAGGGCTCCTCAAACTGGCCTTTTTTCCTGTATTATAAGGGTGCTCTCATGAGCTGCTTAAGTGATCAAACAAGCACTAAAGACTGCAAGCAAACAGACCACAGCATGAACAAGCAATGCCCACTTCAGAACAGAGAAGCAAGACATTCACTTATCCCTGATGAATTATGAATTGCCTTACACTTACAGAATCCTTCTTTAAAATTTTTAACATTAAAAAAACAATACGTCAGTTCTATTATCGCCATTATACAGACAGCTGGAGACTCAAGGAAGACATTTCAGGTCAACTGCTGTGGCAGTTGACATCACCAAAATCTATTACCAGTGCATCCAACCCATGGTCACTGAGACCTAGTCCTGCTCATGAGATGGGCAGAGGGGCTGCTTTTGCCTGGCAGAAGCACCGTGCTGGCACCCTGCATTCCAAAATGCCAAAGAAGCCAAATCCACAGCAGCAAGTGGCAGCAAGCCAGCAAGGCCTGAGCTGTTGACCTCCTTGCTTTGCTCTAGGAAACATCAGACACTTGACCAGAAGAAGAGTGGGACCCTGTGGAGCCACTCATCCCACATTTCTTTCCCTGTGTTCCGCCACATTTTATGGCTCTTTTGACAGAGACAGATTTGTGCTGTCACTCACAGGGTCCAGGAAACCAAGGCAGTGCCAATTTATAAAGGTACTAACCTCTGATTTTTTTTTTTTAATGTGCCTATCTTTGGACATACAAGTATCTCGTTGCTCTCCCTTCCTTATTTCCATTTTCTTCCTGCTGCCACGGTGATGGTCCCAGGTTGCATCCCAACAACAGTTGCGCCAAGGATGACGTTGCCCCCTTCAGCACACCCCAAGACACCATGGTGACAGGTGCTCCTTTAATCTGTGTGTCAGTGGAGGTTCTCAGGAGTATCCCCCAGGTCAGTGCTGATTTGAGTATTGCTGATTGTGTCAATCTGAAGATCCACCAGCAAAAGTGAAAGCAAGAGAAAACTACTGAAAGAAGGGAAAGAAGTTTTGCATTGTGCTGGTTTTGTTTGCGGTTTGTTGTTTTTTTTAAATAGACACTTAATACATCTGATCAACCAACTGTGCAGAGAGGAGGTTCCTCTGCTCCTCTCTTCAGGAGAGAAGCTACATAATGCTCATTCAAACCAACCCAATTCTGTACAGTTTAACCATGCTCTACATTTTAAGTTGAATCTTTTTCCAAATAAGGCAAAATAAATACAAACATAGATTTATTAACACCTAACAGCTAATTGTATTAGGTTAATTAGCAAGAAAGAAACTAATGTACCTAGTAGAAGGCAGAGATTTAAAAGACCTTGGTATCATTCTCAGCTCAGCTGAAAACTCAATGTCAAGTTATTTAATCCAAAAGACTCCCTGTTTCCATGTATAAGAAGTGGGGCTTTTACTGTCCTACTTCCACAGGAATTTACTAAGGATAAAAATCTATCAATAACTGCAAGTCTCTTCTAACTGCCTGTATTGCTGCTGTATCTAATTACCCGGGTGAACACCTGGACAGATAAGGATTTGTGCAACATCTTCACATGAAAGCAACAATTGCACATCTTTTAAGGCAATCAGAAGGGTCTGTTTCGGGGCCACAAAATTCCACCCAGAAACAAGACAAGCCTTTTGGCTACATTAAGCAACCAATCAAACAGACAAGGAAAATAATTCCCTAACAAACTGCAACATTAGCTCAGATTTTAGGAGACCTCTCTACTCCACCAGAGTACTGAGGGACAGAGAAATAGCTGGAGAAGCCTCCTCAGTTTTCAGGAAAAGGTTCAAGTGTAGAGTTGCAAGAGGGTTTCACTACAGCAGCTACAAAATACAGACTTTTCTCCTTTGCAATATTTGATGTCACCCAATGCAAAACGGAGTCCCTGATTTTTTTCTTTAGGATTTGCTCAGGTAATAACCGAGGTGCATTAGAGGGACACCACACCTCCCAGGCTCAGGACGTGCCGGCTGCCAAACGCTGGTAAGAACTTGCTTGTGGCCCCTGATCCCCCAAGACCATCTGACCACTTGCTGGACAAACCAGTCCAGCAGAGAGGACAATGGACCAAGAACAAGAAACCCACGTTCTGTTTCCCCAGCTTGAGTAATAAGGACCTTCCTGCTCACACAATAGCTCTTTATTAAAGCCACGAGTGGGCAGTTTTCTGTAATGAGTGCCATTTCAAAGAGGATATGCTAACCAGAAACAAGACGCTCTTGTTCAAGAGAAAGAATTTCTGCACATTTAATTAATCAGAAACAACTACTGTGCTTACACCCTACCTTAATCTGCATTCACTTCAAGCATAAACAAGACCCAGCTTTCCAAATTAGCACAGGCAAACATGGCAAGCATCTCTGGACATCAGTTTCTTGAAAATACTTGCCCAGCTCGCCACAGGGATGTTATGAGTCTAAACTAGTCTGTAATGCGCACCTAGATCTTTTGATAAAAGCTGCTTCAGAAGTTATATTAAAAATATTAACCAGCAACTTTAATAACCATCCAGACCAGCTCAAATCTTCCTAAAGGATCTTCCTTTCCATTGTGAATTTTAACTATATACATTTCTTGCTTATTCTTTTATTTGGTAATTTTCAAAGCTAAAAAAATTAGAGAGTACCATGATGCCCTTAGTTTTTACATACACAGCACCACACAGAGCACGTACCACAGCGAGCTCAAATGCATTAACAACATCAAAATGTCTGACACCCACCAGTAATAAATGGCCAAGACCATAAGTTCTGAAATAGCAAGGTGTACCAACAACGTGATTTACAGCAATCATGACTCCAAGTTTTTTCAGTATATAGTTCAAATTACTTTGATCTACATGCACACTTATCTTAGTTATATAAAGAAAATCAAAGAAAAAAGAAATCAAAGAAAATAATAACGTCATGTTTGTACAAGACCTCTCTGTATTTTCTTGCCAACATAATTTCTATTGCTATCAGTTGTCAAGTGGATTAACAGTTACTATATACTCACTTTTCTTACCATTGCTGTCTGAGGGCCATGCCTATTATAAATAATCACCAGCCAGAGCCCTTGTATTTTATCTTTAATCATGCATATTACCCTTTTTATAAAATATTATTTGCTTAAACACTGAAGTATTTCAAGTTTGTTCCCTTTTGTGAGAAAGCAAATTAAGTGAAATCTTGGCGGAGGAAAGGGACCTTTAATAAACATCTGATTTGCTGCTGGATGGTGTTTCAGATTATATGTAAAATACATCATGTTTTGGTGACACTTCCCTGAAGAGTTGCTGGTATAAAGCCCAGGGAGAGTGTGACTATGGCAACAGCAACAGGATATTTATATGTCTATATATATGTGTGTATGTGTGTGCTTACATATATACATATACACACAAACAACCCTGAACTGGTTAAGATGGCCCTTGAGATTTTCTTTGCTCTCAGTTTTCACAGGAACAGGTGACCATTTCTAAAAAAAAAGGGCTTGAGGTGGCAGCAGCAAGTTTTACATGATGAAAACCTTCCAAGAGAGAAGCTTAGGAACCTACCAGCATTTACAGTGTACACAAACACATGCCCACTTCAGAAAGCTTTTGCTATAACCAAGAAGAAACCCAAACAACGGCAGGCACAGATTCAGTGACCCCATCAAATTAAGAGGCACTTCATATTCAGGGTAGCTTGGTTGGTTGGGTTTTTTGGTTTGGTTTTGGTTTGGTTTTTTTTTTAAGGAGGCTTTTTACCCCCAGTCATGGAGCCTCACTGGATCCCGTACACTTATTTTAAAAGAGATCCAGTCCTTCCTCTCCTTCACCAATAGTCCCATTCCTCTTCCTCTGAATACAAAATGTGCATCTTTGCATACAAAACATGCAAAAGTTCCTTTAGTCTTCAAATTAAGTAGCTACACATTGAGCTCAATTTGTTATTTTTGGTATTCATTTCTGTCTCCTGACAGATCCCAATAGGTGATGCAGGAAATTTGAGGCAACAAAGGCTTCTGTTTGCAGCAATAAAGGACTCCCAGCTTGGGGGGGGGGGGGGGGGGAAGGGGGGGCGGGGGGGGGGGGGGGGGGGGGGGGGCGAAAGGGGGGCAAAAAAAGGGATCAGAATAAAAGGCTAATATACGAAGCCTACATACACAACAGAATATCTGTGTTGAGTCCAGCAAGCAAAAAGTCTAGCAGATTCAAAGCAGTATTAAGAAGTGTTAATCCTTTTACCTCTGAGCTATTCATGAGCAATATGCAAAGCTGTTCTTATGGCGTCGCGTTTGCAATGCTCCAGTTATGCTTGCATCAGCATTTCCATTGTGAACCCTGCTTTCAGAGATTTTTTTTTTTTTTTTTTACTTTGCCAAGTTTTAGTCTGGAACAATTTTACTACAAGCCTGTGAGATTTTAGTCCAGGATTAGGATTTAAGTCTGGTGAAGAAACGTTGGGACAAAATCTGCTTGGTTGTTGTATTTATTAGAGTGCAAAGTTAATCCTT
The DNA here is from genome assembly GCA_004320125.1 of Scolopax mira. Taxonomy (NCBI): domain Eukaryota; kingdom Metazoa; phylum Chordata; class Aves; order Charadriiformes; family Scolopacidae; genus Scolopax; species Scolopax mira. The sequence goes on along the minus strand of BJBW01000639.1, from coordinate 151,113 downwards.
CCGAGTTACTGGACTGGAAAATACTCAAAAACATAAGTTTTTTTTTCCAGCTTAGGGAAAGAAAATATAGGATTTTCTCTCACCAAGAATTCCTTGTCCCCAAACCTCTACAGTGACGGAACAGATGAGGGTTATAGACCACAAAAGTAAGGTACAATTGAAACATGCCCGTCTCTATCCGGCATTTTCTTTCCTTTGGAGATGCAATGTGGGGGCCAGGAAGAGGAGGAGGCAAAGAAGCATTTCCCTGTGGGCTGCAGGTGAAAAGTGGATGCTTAAACAACCAGCTGCGCATTAACAAGTGCCAGACAAACCATCAGCATTTCAAACTCCAGAAATTGTGTAAATCACAAATGTAAAATATCACTACATAACTTATCAGGTATAAGATGTTCATTCACAGCATTGATGAGCACATGTTCCAACTGGCTACACTACAAAAAAATCATATAAAAATCAACATAGCAAGTATCTTAAAAGAGAAGAGCTCTCTAGACCAGACAGAAAACATTTGCTGTGTCCACACCATTTTCCTAAAGCCACCTGCGTTGCCCCTTCAGTTCTCAAACCCTGGGATTTGCAGACCTGGTTGCAGGAGCTCAGAGCCACCGACCTTCAAAGTCTCATGTTCCATAACATGCATGTGAGCTGCATGTCAGTGCATGTCTAACAGCTGCATGTCTAACACCCAGCAACACACAACCGCCACGAGTTTTGCAGGCCCTCAGCAGCCTGCCTGGCCGGGGCCACAGGCAACGTTGCCCGTGGCTTTGGGTTCTTCATCAACACTTCTGCATCTGCTCCACAAGCACTATTGCACAACCCAGCAAACTGAAGCTTAGGTTTCTGCACAACTTGACAATGCAAGCCAATGACTGCAAGAAAGCTCTCCCTCGATGCAGCTAAACAACGGCTGTAGCTCAGGAAAAAGCTCTGGTTAATTAAAACCAAGGCAAAATTTCCAAACAACATCCTTTTGTGAGCTTTCCGGATAACATCCGCCACACAACCTCCCCAGTAAAGATAAGGGGATCAATACTTTGGGCTTCTCTCTGAAATGCCTACATGGTGTGGTCCTACATACATTATATGCATCTTCATTCAAGCAGAGAGCTAAATGTTTGCAGGTAATGCGAAGTTTTCACCCATACCAAAATCTCCCTTACCAGCAAGGCTTCATAACAAAGTTTTCTGTCATGCCTAAATCACCCCTCCTACCTGGGCTTTGTATCAGTCTATAAGCTCTCTATTGTAAACTGGCTAAGTCATTTTGAGAGGTAAATCCTTAGCATACGACTACTGAAATGCAAAGATTATCTAAGAAGTAAATGATGGAGAACATGTTTTCAGCAGTGATAAGCCATAAAATATAATCCGAATTTCAGGTATCACACCAGATCCATTCTTCACCTTTTCACTACACTTTCCATACCAAACACCTACGCCAAAAAAAAAAAAAAATTAAAACCCAATGCTTTATACCATTTACTTCAACAATACATATAGATGATGGATTTTTAGAAAGGTGACAAACAGAATGGATTTTCCTCCCGTGACTTAAATAACTGCTTTTTAATTTGTGTCTGCTTTTGTGCTTTCCAGCTATTTTCCTAAAGAAATGCTGTTTCTTTCTGATTGCTTGATACCAGTGAGTAATAATTTCCATCTAAACCTACACTTCACACTTTAAGTAGTTATATAGTTAAAGTATCCACATAAGTTGTATTACCTGTGTATGAACATGGATGTACACGTAGATGCACAGATACTTTTCATTTTTTGTTTTATATCTGACATCAAGCGTCACTTTCTTGTTTATTAACTAGATTTTTCTTCTTTTTACTTGTTCCAGTGGAATTTGGATGGAAACCAAGCTCAAAACAGCAACTCCTAAAAGATTTAAGTCTTTCAAAGACTTCACACAGAAAACGTTTATCTGAACATATTTTTCAATTTTAGATTTATCAGGTTTAAACTAAAGATCTATCTACCATACGCCAAAACAGTCTCATCATCTTTTACAGAATTTTTATTCATATACAGTAGAAAATGAACTTTCCAGCTTGTACAAGAAAAATAACTCTTTCCATTACTGAACAGTGCATGAATGAGGCCACGAATGGAATTCACTAAGTAAACCAGGGCAATACTGTTTTGTCTGCAGATATGGAGTGAGCTGCAGCTGATTTAACTTTGCTATTAACTCTAAATCCAGGTGGTAAACAAACACCTTCCCAAGTTCAGCAATTTGATTATTTTGCTAAGTACTAGAAGAAAAAAAACAATGGTTAAAAAATAAATAAATAAAGTTTTCAGGCCTTAATGCAAAGCGTAAATTTTCCATGCAGTTAAGGTCAGTCTGAGGTCCATTTCATTTAACTGTAAACTTCCTCCTCCTTTTTCCTAATTTAACAATAACATGCCAATTTTCACTTAGTCTTGAAAAGAGTGAAGTTCAGCTTCCAAGCTTCCCCAGGGCACAGCAGGTCGGTGCCACTGCAACTAGTGCATCTTCACACAGGAGAGGACATCTAGCCTTCTCCTCTTTGCCACATCCCTTTCTTTTGTCACTTCTATGGTTTCATGACTGGGTGGTGGCTTTTCTTCAAGAAAAGGAAAACCAACTGCCAGAAGAGGGTAACTATGAACAGCACAACACTCATGGTCATTTTTAGCATGCGACGTCAGCCAGAAAGCCCCTGGGAGCTGTACGTCAGGCCAAAGAAACCAAAAGTTTTTAACTTTCAGCTACAAAGCTCTGCACTTCAAATTTCACACACCAAAAAAAAGAAGCCCCCCCCCAAACCCCACACAGCAAGAACATTTTGAACCCATACGTTCATTTTTATGCAAAAGTGGAAACTGCCACTCCAAGTCTTGAAACAGGTAGGGACAAAGGAAGTGTGAAAAACTCTCCCCAAAAACATAGCTCCAAAGCAGCATGACTGTAACTACCAAGCCCATGATGTGGTTTGAAGAATGGCTGAAGGACTAAAATAGTTAGCTATGCTACATGCCGACAAATACATTCAGTATATTGCCACAGGGATCAGGATTTTGTCTGGCTGTATTAAGTATCTTATTTAATACAAAGATGGGAATAAACCTTACAATTACATTTTCTGAGAGAGTCTACAAAACAGAAAACTACCATCAGAGACTATAAGATTATGTATTATGGCAGGAAAGAAAAAAAAAAAGGTATGTTTCAACCTAGAAAAACACAAGCAAAAAAAAAATAATCCAACACAGATATCCAATAAGAGATAGTAACCCAGAACGCAGAACAATAATGAGGTAATACATAAGAGAATTAAAATGAAATATTTTATGAGTAAGACTACAGCACTTAACTATCAAACAAAATCTGAGCTAAAAACCACAAAGGCTAAGGCAGTTTTACTCAACTATAGAGGAATAAAAATTGTATACTTGCAGAAATTTGATACATTAAAGCAAAGAATTTCAGACAGAAACTGAGGGGGCATGAATGGTAGGGAGAGGAGAGCAGGGAGAGTACTGATGTTCACCACAAGCTGTCAGGACCAGGTGATGGAGATGACAAAACATTCCGGGACCAAACAACGTAACACTCAGCACAGACACCACACTAAGAATGGCTTCAGTCAGAATGGCTTGTTGTTAATAACACACACACACTAAAAATTAGACAGCAACAACTCACAAAGCATGGCACTTAACAGACATAGGAGAGATCTCCCAAGAAGGGAAACTGCCCCAAATCAGCTTCCTACCAACAAGAACAAGTTACTGGTGATGTGAATAAATAAAAGTTTTGGTGACAAATAATTATATGGATTTGGCACACAAGCAAACTGGGAACTACCATTCAAAGTGTCCATCAGAGTTCTGGAGTTTCATTTTTAGGAAGAAAAGCCATGTGGCATTAAAAGCTGAATAATTATCAGGTGGAAGAAAGGATTAAGAGTGTGGAGCAACCTTGTGAGATTTACAAAATAGCCCAGAAGTTTAGTACGTCCAGGCCTTCTCAAAGGGTAGGATACAAGAACCGAGATGTGATCAACGTGGCTCCAGGGAGAGTCACCAAGATTTGTGTCTCAATAAGCCTCTGTACCAGAGAAGAGGAGGAGGAGGACACCCTAACAAGAATTACACAGCTAGTTACAGCCTGCAGGGAAAGATAAGCACAGCATAAAAGCCAAACGAGCTAATGCTTTGTGGCCATTACAAGGATAGGCCGGACCATTAATAAATGATGAAGGAGGAAGAATTAAAAACTCAAGTAACTTGCTACACTGACCACCTTCAAAAATATAAAAGGGAAAATAAAGGAAAGGCTGAACAATTAGATTGCAATTATGAACTTATAAAACATTTTTATATATATATACACACAGAGATATACCCACACACAGCTACTTAACTGAGACAAGTATGAACAGCACCACAAAGAAATTCAAAATTTCAGACACCCACAGCGAGAAACGTATGCAGTCAAACATAGAGAAACCAAAATTATGATGGACAGCTATTCTCAGCAAGCCCTCCTGGCAATATCCACTACTGCAGTTCTGCGCTTTTATCTGTATTACCTCAGTAAAGTACCAATTGATAGCCATTACAAATGGGCATTAATAATTACGAGTAAAAGCCTTAGGAAATGTAGACATACACATCAGAACCACTCTGTAATATCATTTATTCCAAGGAGTTGAGCCAGTAGAGACAAATTAGCAAACAAGCGTAGTAGATGTAGCCACTAATTCCTTTACAATGTAGAATATCTATAGATGAAAGACATATTAAGACCTCAACTTTACAGAATAAAAACATATGGAAATTGTTATCATATAAGCAACTACATTTTACTTCTTCTGAAAGAACCGTTTTGTTAAGATAGGAGAAACCAGCCCCTAGAACTCCTGAAAGATTATCATCTTCTTTCAACCAAAATGAGAAATGGGGTTGTCCTGATTTTGGCCAGGATAGAGTTAATTTTCTTCCCAGTAGCTGATATAGCACCGTGGTTTGGATTTACAATTATGTCGATAACACACCGACGTTTTAGCTGTTGCTGGGCGCTGCTTATACTAAGTCAAGGACTTTTCAGCTCCTCACACCACTCTGCCATGGAGCAGGCTGGGGCTGCACCAGAAACTGCTGTGGGGGGAGAGGGGGACACCACCAGAAAAGCTGACGCCAACTGGCCAAAGGGATATTCCATGCCATATGACATCCTGATGAACAATAAAACTGGGGGGAGTTGGTCAGGGGGTGGTGGCCACTGCTCGGGGACCAGCTGGGCACGGGTCAGCAGGATGCACTGCATTGTGCATCACTTGTTTTGTATATACTTTTATCATTATTTTCCCCTTCTTCTTCTGTCCTATTAAACTGCCTTTCTCTCAATCCACAAGTTTCACCTTTTTTCCCCCGATTCTCTCCCCCATCCCACGGGGGAGAGTGGGTGAACGGCCATGTGGTGCTCAGCTGCCTGCCATATTAAACCACAACAGGGGGTTGTAAAGTACGTGCAAAATCTGACGCCACCCCTCACTTTTTTGGGGAATTGTAGCTTGTTGATAGCAAGTACACAGTGGATAAAATACACTTGGATGTCAGTAAACCATTTGACTGTATTCAAAGGATACCATTTCAAAATAATTTAAATCAGTTTTGATGTGGACTGAACAGTGTAAAAAAATATACACGAAAGAAAATGAAAATCATATACTGAAACTTTGAAAGCATCTCTCAAGGATGCAGGAAATTTTCTTGTATATTCCCTTACTTAAAAATCTTAGTTAATGATGCAGAACGGGAGTAAAATGTGTGCTCTTGAAATCTGTGGATGATACTAAATTTAGGAGTTGCATGCCCCAGCGAGGACAGAGAAAGTTGAGAAGCAGGCAATTAAAAATAAGGTTCTCCTTGGGAAAGTGCAGCGAAGACATCCAACAGGAAAATAATCTGAAAGAAATATTCAGTGGGAGTGACAAACTGAGGAGCCAAGAAATTCTTACAAGGTTTGCCGTGTGATCCAGTAGCAAGAAAGATTAATGAAACCTTGGCTGCACACGTTAAAAAAAAAAAATAAAAAAAAGAAAAGAAATGCCACATCAAGCAAGAGAGAAGCAACAGCTAAACATCCCCGCTTTGGGTAGCAAGCTATATAAAAAAACATAATTGCAGAAGTTTGCAGTATTAAAATGGATGCAAATACTACTGGGATGAGTCAAGTCTTATTCAGACTAGTATGTGGTAGTAGGTGGACACACTTGAAGATAAAGGAAAATAGGGATAAAAAGTCTGAAAGCTTCCTTGTAACAGCTTTTCTCAAACCCCACATTACAACCAGACCGGAGAGAGAGACTTAAATAACCATTTAAGAGGAGTTCACTCCCAGAAATGAGACTAGTAGCAGAAAGCTGAAGATGTGCTGAAGGGTCTCCCGCAGGAAATACCATGGGCTTGTTCTGCAAACACCTCTGCGTGGACCTGGCGAGGCAGGACTAGAGAACTAGTGCAAAGCAACTCTACTCCAGGGCCAAATAATGAGTCTGGGTAGTTCAAGTTGTCTGAAGGTCATGGATTTCTCTGCAAATGATTAAATAAATATTTATTTTCTTCCAAGCACAATTTTTCATAACAGAAACGTATGGAGGAAGAGGAAGGTAAACCTCCTCTTGTTTGCAGAGCACATGAGCAGTAAACATCACTACATGCAGTGTGAAAATGTGGTTTTTTTTTTTTTAATGCGGCATGTATTTCTAGCTTTCTTTAAGAAAAGCAACGCAGAGAAGCAGAAGCTGAGTGGTAGCACATCTCCTGGTGCGTGCCTGGCTTTGAACTTCGCTCATCACTGGGACGGAGGCACACAAAACCTTCTCCTCCTACAGTGTCAGGGATCTGTCCCCTCCACACAAAACCCACGTTTTTTTCCTTGTACAGTTCAAACACCAATACATGCCAATAAACACAAATGCCAAAGAACTGCTCAAAACAGAATACTACTACCCTGACATTTAGCATCAGGCAGGTCACAGGACTTTGTCTACCCAGGTGTCAACTTTATAAGTTAAGAGCTCTGGTTTTCTTTTGTTGCTGTAGCATACCAAGTTCAGCCTTTGTTTTTCTTTCTTTTTTTTTTTTTTTTAAATAAAAAAAAAATGGAGAGTATAACTGAAAGCCAGACTATCTGAACTGCTGTGTCTGCTTTGTTTTCCCATTCCTCTCCGCGGTGCTTGACTTCCCAGCCTGTGTTCAGCCAGCCTGTCTCCCTCCCCACGCTACGGATCACTTCACCAGCAGGCATTACTCACAGAACAGCACTGCAAGCGTATTCAGAGCTCACTAATACCAGAACTTCTAAATAAGTTTGCCAAGCAATGTTTATCGAACACGCCAGTTGCGACACAACAGAGGTTGTGCCATTGGTTTGGCACAAATGGTGGCTGGTGATTTTCTCAAATACGAGATGGTTTTCAGGTTACTTCTGCACAAGAGCAAGAAGAGGAACAAACATAAGAGTGTCAGCTGTGCCAGAAATACTCCAGTTTCCACTAAGAATTAGTTTAGATACTAGCTTTAAATGTATTATTTTGAACTGTTTATTAGACCCAAGATTTTAAGGAAATACTATTTTTCCCCTACCAATGTACCCATTTTAAGACTAATTTGCTGTCCTGCAATCATAAAAATTATTATTTTATATTTTCATCCACAGCTACAGGTAAGGTTAATCTGCATGACACCATTTTGTCATTTGTGGACCAAGGACACTAGTTATTATCTGACACATGGGATTTCAAGACGGACATAAAGATGTATCAGCCCCATACATTTCAAGTCCTCTGTTTTATCCTGTCTCTTCTGTTCAATCATCACTTGCGCTGACAGTTTTTGTCAGGGTGACTGCAACCTCGGTTCTGCCTGGCACATCGAGTTTTCGCCATCACATTCCCCAAGGTTAAACCTCAAGGTTTAAAAACAGTTTTTCCCTCTGAGATGACCTTCGGCAGTCGCCCCAGTTCTGAGAAATGAATGAAGTGTTCCCAAAACAAAGCAGATTTTAGTAGTACGTTCTAGCTAAAAAGAACCTATGTGACCTGCTTTAGAACAGAGACTGCTAAAAATACTGCTGGCTGGGCAAGACTTTTGGGCAGTCTTCTGGGACCAAGGTAATTGGGTAATTCCTCACGGATTAACAATATACAAGATTTTTGCTTACCATTTAAAATATTTTCCTTCAACAGTACAAAACTATCAAGTAAGGATAGACAGATCTTTTAACACAGTAAAGACAGGATATAGGATTGATTTTCATGGACTGACCTAATGTCCACAGAAGTCAAGGGAAATCTGCACCAACTCAGCAGAAATCACACCAGATAACAATATTAGAATCTATTACAGATAACAAGCCTGTCACATAGTCAACACAATCTGCCCATTTCCCCACAGGGAGGCTATGTCCTCTAATTCTTACTTGCATAGTAGGTCAATGAAGTAGATCACTTGGCTGATCTCAGAGGTGCACAAGATGTCCAGGCTCAGAGGATGCTACGAGCACAGCAGGATCAGCCTTGAAGCTCATCCAGCCACCAACAACCTGTTACAGAGACAGTGGGTAGCTTGGGGAGAAGATGCAAGAACCTCCAACAGAGGTTCCAATTGCCTAGTTCAGTTTAAGCTTTATTCTAGTCTTTCAACAGTTAAGGACTGTTCAAAAAAGACTGAAGTACAGCATTCTGTTTCTTCTTTAAAGTGTTTTCACAAATCCCAATACCCATACAAATATCTCCAAAACCCATATAAGTACCTAACCCTCTTCTGAACTTTAAAAGCTGACCTCCCATACAAACACCTGCTGCAGTCTTCCTGCACCCACCGTAAAAAGGATTTTCGTTTCACTCATCTAGAGCTGACCAATTTTGAAGTGTTTCACAACACCAGAACAGTCTCCTGACCTAGATTCCCTAAATAATTTATTACATTTTAGACTTCTTATGCCCCTTCTGATTTGCCTTTTTTTTTTTGATGAAAAAAAATTCAGCTTCTCTTCTTATCAAATCTTCCCAGACACAGATCACCACTGTCCACTTTTACTGGCATCTCTTAATTCCTTATGTAAAGCTCCTAAATAAAATTCAAATAGCATTTCATTATTTACTTACAGAGTATTACTGGACTTGGAGATCTGTAAAACTTCTATTTCAACAGAAGCATTTTAGACAATTTGGAGGTATATCAAATGATATTTTTACGAATTTAAAAAATTAGTAACATTGATTGAATTACCCTGAGTAATTCTATATTGATAAGATCAAAAAGTTACCCAGGGCGCAGCTTCAGAGAGATTAAATCGCTCCACGTGGCTTAAGACATTACTTATATTGTTGCTTGCAACATGTATTTGCAAGCACTTCAAGTACTATAAATATTTTTGCATCATGCTGTGAATGAGTCAAATGCTGTTTTCCAGACTAAAATAAAGAAATACACAATTGGGCAACGTTTCACCTCCTGCAGCACTCTTTCCAGCAAGTCATTAGCAGCTACAAATAATCTTTGGGGTGAGCGATGCAGGTGGAAAGGGGCAGCCGTGAAACCCTGTGTGGGAACAGCGCGGCTGCAGCTCCACGGGCTGGGGAAGGGAGCACCCCCGATGCAGAACTGCTGAACAAGAACTACCAACCCAAGGTACCAGACCTTGTGTGGTCCATAATTACAAGCTGGGCAGCCACAAAGCACTCCAGAGGAGATACCTCCTTACATTTACCAGCCCTGATTGATTCTGCGCACACACAGACACATATGCGTGAAGGCATGGTGTGAGGGGCTGGAACTGGAGAACACCTTACAGCCCTGGTCCCCCCAATAAACCCAGGAGAACAAATGAACACACGTAATTCAGTGCATCTTTGAGGACTTCACTCTCAGGCAAATAACCCCTGGTCCTATCTTTAAGCAGAAGTCAAAACGCTCATTTGAACGGTGGGTGTCTGCAAGCAGTGCGACACACACGTGCAACTTTAAGAACCCTAGAAATCAAATTTCACAGGAACGAAGATTCAGCACAGCTCTGCCAAGCGCAGCCTCGTGCTAAGGTGCTCTGATAGTGGCTCTGTGACCAAGAAGGGGCAAGAAGAGCTCACACTGGCTGCTCCTCAGCATCATGAGAAACACCCTTGCAGAAAGCACAGGTGGACAACACCCTCCCAACCACATCACTTGGGTTGCTGCTTCCCAACAAACAGACCCTGTCACATGCTGTTGTCTATTCCAAAAGTTGCTCAGTATCACTATCTGGGGCTCTACTTCACAACGACAACTAACCTTGAGGTTCACCCACAGAGTCTGGTTGCCCAGCCAAGTAAAGCCCACTTGATGTCTTTGGTGCACCAGGTGGCTTCTGCTCTCAAGCACAAGGTGCACAAAGCAAAACATCTCCATCAGTCTGTTCCAAAGAAACTCAGTCCCAGCCTTGAGGAATGGGTCTCCTAATTTGGAGAAAAAAATAATTACTCTCCACCAGGCACAAACCTCTCCCAGGCTTCCACCTGACAAGCATGTTGCCAGGGTCTTCAAGGGGCAACCCTGAGCACACCATTTCACAGAGACGTAGCGTGACCAGTCATAGCCCAGCAGTGAAAATGTGGGAACACCTTTAAACACATGCAGTGGGAATTAAGGACAAGACAACGAGAAGAGACCCACTCAGAGTCCTGGCAGGCTGGTAACTACCACAGGGCAAACTGTCACCAAGCTGAACAAAAAGCCAGTTTCTTCCACGCACTCCAGGAGAAAAAGGGACCAAAGACCATTAAACACGTTTGGAAAACATCCAGAACAGTACAATGATCCTGAAAGAACAAAGATCTCATCAGAAATCCATTCAAATCTGCCCTCAGCAAAACGCAGGTTAAGGTTTGGATTTAATTGTTATTTCTGGCAGTTTAACAAGGAATAAAATAAAGAGGGCTAACAGACAACCTGGAAAAAATAACTGTGTTGCAAATCACTCATCGGGTGCCAGTTGCCCCCATGACAAAATCAGGCAGGGCAAATCCCAGGTAAAAAAAAATCACGTTGAGGACCCATGACTGATGCCTGAGCACACCATGACTGCAGGCTGTGTTCCCCCTGCTAAAGAGTCACTCCCAATAGGGTGGCTGTGGGAGAAGTTTAGGGAGCAGTTTCTTCTCACAAGTCACAGTGTAACCCACTCCTTTCACTGAACAGCTTAAATTTTGGAAAGCTTTTGTGACTATGACCAAAATAATTTAAAAAAAAGAAAAAAGTGCCTCGGGATGTTTTTATTTTTCACCATTCTGAACATATTTCCATTTATGTAGCCTGTTTTTACCTTCCTTAATATCCACAATCCTAACACATGCACTCCGAGAGCTCCACAGAACGTGCTACTTTTCTACAGTCGTCTTCTATCACCAGCCCTGCCTGTATCTATACTGACATTTTCAAAATCCATCATAAAAGTTACGTATGTTTCTCCCATAATAGAACATTCTCCTCCATAAACTACGCGCTAATGGAATTAATCTTTAAAAGGAGAAATAAGATTAGGATTTCAAACAACATTTTAGTAAAGATTTTAAAAGCTAGGCCACCAGAAAAAGAAGTTGAGGAAAATAAGTGAATTATTTAATAGCATCGCTCCAGAAGGAGCTTTAGTGCATAACTATACTGAATAGAGAAGCTATTAATGATCTTCAGCTAGTTAGACACACTGAATTAGCACTGATTTAAAAATGAGTTGTAAAGCTTTGTGAAAAATATCAAAATCTAAGTTTGTGAGAATCGAAAACACTACAGAAGTGTTGAAAAGTAGGCCACAGATATCCCTATTTACACAGCCTTGCAAAAGCAGGGAAATTTTCTGTGGAAATTACCTGTATAAAGTACTGCTGACCTGACCGTACTAAAATGATAATGGAAAAAAAGTCTACATGACATTTTGCTGGCCTGTCCGTGAAAGAAAAATTATTTTGACATGTAGCACTAGATAGAAGCAGTAGAGCAAATCCCTTCTGAAATAGGTAAGGTAGAAAGATCTACCTAGAAAGATGAAGATATTTGCAGAATAGTTGGAAGTCATTAATATTGTATTATATTTTTTTTTTAAAGTAAACACATTTTTTCCATCATTCTTGAGCAATAGTTCTCTTAGAAGAATTCAAACACAAATCTCTATCCTCCACTGTTATTGCTTATAGGTGTCTATGACATTCACAATGTAACTCCCTTCAACAAAAAGCAGATCTCTTTTTCATTTTGTATAGTGGCTTTTTTTTTGCTGCCTATCCAATAAAAATAAAAAGCCCCAAGGATCACAGCTTCTCACAGTCTTTTGAGGGGTCTGATATCAAAAGGAGGAGGCATAAGGCATGACCCATCTTTTTTTTAAACAAATGGGCACATTTGCAAACATTGTTCTTTTGCACACACTAAGAACGTGTTAAGACCTTGATCAGCGTTTTATACACAAAAGCACAGATTCTAACAGAAAACAATCCACTTTTACAGAAGAGCTAGCTTTGTTGCTATTCCCTGGGCAAGCAACATCTCCACGCTGTCACCCACAGACGCTCCGAGAGAAACTCTGCTCTAGATCCAATTCCCACCACCTTCCCCTTTCTCAAGATGCTTTTGGAAAACACTTCCCAATCCTTCCCTCAGTGCAAAAAGTGAGTAAATAACTACTCCTGCCCACCTGCATGCTTCGGTGCCCTCTGCACCCCAGGGTCACTGGGGTCACGACGTTTCAGACGGCAAGGAGCGCCCCAGTCTCCACCACGTCCACGATGGGAGGCAGCTCCACACCTACACCAGCAACAGTCCAGTTCTGCCAGGGAGGTCAGCACGGCTGCAAAAGAGACTGCTCATGCCTGTTTGGCCACTGCTGCCATTTACCCAATGCTGGCACAGAGCCTGACTGGAGCACCGTTTGTTTAAAAAAAAAAAAAGAAATAAAAAAAACCACAAACCAATTTGATAGTTTACTTTTGTACTATTGAGCTGCACCCTTCCACAAGTTGCTTTAACAATCACCAAAGTCAGCGTAAGCAAGAGCAGACTGTGCAGCTGGGAGACGGGTGGGCTGTACCCGGAGACATCCCAGTTATCTCCTGGCTTGCTGGGGGTGAAAAGGAGAAGGTCTCCCTGTCTTCTCCTGGGCTGTGCAGTCCCGACCCCTTGGGCGTTCGCTGCACCCATGCACTGCTTTAATCCACGAACCAGCAGCAAGATGGGCAGCCTTCCCTCTCCCCCCAACGTTATTTTCCTGCTGCTCCAGTGAAACAGCCCCACATCAAAATAGCGTAAGGTAAGCCACAGCAACTGGGAATGAAGGGGAAAGCAGCAACTCCCCCTCTTCTTGCTTTCAGCTTTTGCCAGCTGCAGCTTATCTATTCACTGCTCTTGCTCAAGAAAAGTAAGTTCCCCAGAAAAGGCTTTACTGCGGAGGGCTCACCCTATGTTAAGCAAAGCAGGGACACAAAGTTCATGGAGTTCATGGCAAAAGCACAACACAAACATAGAAACGAAGGTGCTGGGTGACACCACAGGTCCTGCCCCAACACCCTGTCTCCAACACAGCCTGTAAGCAGAGGGCAAGAGAAGAGCAAGAACAGGATAGGATGAGCACACCTGCACTTCCCCCAAGCACCTTTGTAGCCTTCAACCCTTTCACTGGTAGGGATTTCCTTAGACTGGCATGATTTGTCCACTGAGTAGTTCCCAGAAGATCTTTTCCAGGAATTTCGCAGGCTTCTCACCCCTGCCTGGAGAACCACTTCCCCCTGCCAGGGTCTGAACCTGGCTCCTGCAAAGTTTAGTTGACCTTCCCTTGCTCTTACACTGGTAGATGAAATAGCCAAACCTTCTTTAAGCCACTCGTGATTTCTCAGACCTCTGTCACATCCCTCTTCAACCACCCCTTTCCCAGTCATTTGTCACGTGGAAGACATGTGACAATGACTCGTGCTGCGTTTCTCCACACTTCCTCCAGCTGCTCTGTATTCTTCCTGAGATGAAAGGAAGGGGAGATGAAACAGTATTTAACACATGGACAAACCATGGATTTAGACATGGCATAATAATGCTCTGTATCTTATTCTTTACTCTTTTCATAGCATTTCATAAGATTTGATATGCTGTCTTTGATCACTACTAAGCACAGAGATGATGGTTTGATGGAACTACTGTTGGTCTCAAGCAGTGACAGTCAACTTGGAATCCATCACTTTGTACAAAAAGTTCAGCTGGTTTCCTGCTTCCAAGGCAAATCATCTCACCTTTATCTACACCAAATGCAGGTATCACACACTCTGCACTAGCCTCTTAAGCAGGATTGGGGACCTAGAAAACACGTCACAAATTGAGTTAAAATCTGCAAGTTAGGTGGATCACTGAAAATAAGACAGCAATAATAAGAAATCCTGTGCTTGGGACAAAAAGCTGCTAAAGTACTCAATTGCAAAAAGTTGAGCAGGACAGAGCAATCCTACAAATGGACTACACACGTCACAAGGAGTTCCTTCGGGCTTTGATCTTTTAGCTATTTGAAACCACGCAAAAGGTAAAATGAATGAGAAAGGTACAAGCTCCCAAAGGAGTCAGATTCCCCACTTCTCCGTGGCAAGCTTCTAAGTTCCCTCTTTATGACCACCTTCAGCAAAATAAATAAATCACTTCTAAGTTTAAAAAAAAAAAAAAGTAAACCAAGGCATTTCCACTCGATTCCTTTCATGTCTTTCCACCCCCTCGTCTAGAGTCACATGCTCAGTCCTGACCTTTCCAGATTCTCCTCTCTGCCTCGCCACACTTATTCAGACTATCAAATTCATTTAGTGAAACCATCCTATCCTTTCACACTTGACTCCTTTCACAGGCAAGCAGTTCATTTTCATGCAGACCCACTTTTAACTTCAAAAGGTTGCTTTGTATCTCAGCTTCTGATGTCCCTTGTTTAAAACACTTTCAAATAAGGATCTGAAAAGCGCCGTAGATGGGAACCCTCACGTCTTCGTCCCTCCTTGAAAAAGAAAAAAATATATAAATAATAATTTAAAAATCCACTATTAAACAAAATGAGAGGCCATGCATCCACTCAGGATTTCTGTAGCTTGTCAGTATCTCTGGTCGCTCGCCGGTGCAGAGCCAAGGCCATGGCCAGTGCTCGTCAAACTGGGCCCACAGCTGCTGGGCTGGTCTCCTGAGTTACCTTCATGGTGACACTTGCCTTTGCCTTAAACCTCCTCTGAAGTCATTCGTTTCCACTTACCCACACTGAAGCGTGGTTTATAGCACAGCAACCCTTCTGAGAAGATCTCAAAGCAGCAGTGGGACAAGCCAATGAACACCCAACACCGGCAGCACAACCGATACCGAACCACGAACCCTTTGGTCCATAAAAAACACTTATTCAGAGATGCTTTAGTGACCACACAAAAATGACAAGATTGTATGCAAACTCATAAAGCGATGAGGTGAAAAGATACAGCAGAAAGCCTGTCAAACTTACACCTTTTAAACACACCTAGAAACTACCTCTGTGTCGCAGCAAACTACCATAAAAACTATGCAGTGGTTATATTAATCAAAACATTTTTCACTTTGAGGCCACAAATGCAGGAGAATACTTGTTCACAGCTCATTTCAGAATCAAAGTTTAAGAACCATTTTCAATTTAAAATATTTATAACTCAGTAATTTCAGGTGAGAGAAGCATTCTGAGGAGAGTAGTACATTACACTAAATTTCTCATTAATTTTCCTGTGAAACATTTGAGTCTCCAAAACCTGACTTTTAAGTTAATTATGCACAATTTGGACACTCCAAAGGCAGGAATTCAGGGCTCAAGCCTGTCTGGTCACTCAGAAAGCCTGTATGATGAAAACACATTATAATCATGCTCTTTTCTTGCCGGAATAGACAAAAAGGTACTATCAGCATTTTTAAAACTACATTTGAATCCCAAGAGAGGGTTTTTTTTGTACAAGCTCTTTCTCCCATAAGACTAGCCATGTTTCTACCAGAATAGCTTCAGCAGTGCATCCAGAAATGCTCTGAGTTAGAATTCCTACCTTTGCCAAAATCTGAAAAAAATGAGGAAATAGTTGCTGTGATTCTATCTAGTTGTAATACAGAGTTACCAGAGATCTTCAGAAAAGAGGCAACACAGAGAACTTTAGCGTAAACAGCAGCTCTCCTTCCCTCGAATCTAAATGGAAATACAACAATTGAAAGTGTTGCTGGTTTTACATAAATTTTACTTTCTTACAGTAGACACCACATCAAAACCACAGCAGTTAAAAAGTCAAACAATTTTCCAGCTGGCTGCAACACCCATTGAAAAACAAGACTGGTTCAAGATAAAACCATGCCTTTTGTATTAAAATACCGGTCAAGCTGCTGACAAGGAGACAAATGAGTTTTTAAACCATTAGTGTACACTCGCATAAAATTAAAAACCATTCTATAGAAAGAAATTGGGATAACCGTGATATGCCTCTTCCAGCGCAATACTTCATTTCGGTTTTCTGAGAAGTTATTAAAATTGGACCATCTCAGCTTGCTGGAGTTTCATTTATTCATTATTGCAATGTACAGTTAATGCAGGAGATTAGATTTGGTTTTGACAAGTCTTTTACACTTCTCAGGGCAGCGGTGCTATTTCTGCTTAGGTTAACTTTATCTGCCAGCTAACCTTTACAGTATTGGCAATGGCAATTAGCAGTTTTCTCCCTTGCCTCCCTCCCATCTCCCCCCTGCTGCAGGTGATGCTGTTGGAGCAACACGCATCCCCAGATACTCCCGGGATCCCGCTTCAGTGACCCCCCCCCCAAGAAGCACCCGCCGTGTCCTCCCCAGCCCAGCTCCTTTTCCAGACCACGCAAAACTTGGCAAAAGCAGCAAAACCGAGTAAACTCCAAATGGAGGCGGCCATCACCTAATGAAACACGACTAACAGGGCTGCTGACTGTCCAAATATTTAACTGCTCTCGAATGCTGCGGGTCAGGCGGGTTAATCAAATAAACTTGCATATCCGGAGGGATTGCCCATTATTTGTGTTTTCTCTAAGTCCTTACCTGACTTTAGGCTCTGAAAAACTACCAAGCTCTGAGCAACTCTGAATATTTGCATAGAAAAAAAAAACAAATAAACAAAAAAACCTAACAAAGCAGGCATCACAGATCTCCATCATGAGCTGAAAACACGGGAGAGTTCCTCCAAAAGAAATATTTTTGCTGAATAACATGACAACTCTCTTCAGCACACAAGGGCAGCACGTGCTGATGGGAATTGACAACACCTACACCAGGTACCTGGAAATATAACCCATGTCACAGCACGTAACCACACTCTAAGTGGGAATCTAACACACTGCCTCTCTCAGACTTAACCGTTAAAAATTACCAGAACTAGAAAACACCCATGCAGATGGGCAAAGTAGATGCAAAGTGTTTTCAATGTATAACAATGGAAATGAATATAAATCTAGGATTAAAATATAGCTTAGTTTCACTGATTTCTAATAGCATTTGTCTCCATTCAACAAGAATTTATGCACCATTTCAACCTGATAAGAATTTAATTCTAGGTAATAAAGCTTTACAAATTGAATTCAAAGGGGGAAAAAAAAAAACCACCAGCATTTCCCAATTATTTCCAGAGCTCCACAACTACAGATTTCAACTGAAGGAACAGGGAAAGCTGCCACTACAAAAGCAGAGCTGACATACGACCCCTGGATACAGTAGCACCAGCAGACAGCTATAACAAAAATCAATATTAATTCTGCACACTTCTGTTTTGGAAATAAAGCAATGAAATTCCCTCATGCCCACCTGCCAAAGGGACACAACTTGGACCAACTTCGTCGGAGAGGATTTTTAAAGTCTTTCTAGAGGCATGTAATGGATTCCAAGACTGAACGTGCACTGAATGTTCAGCGAACCAAATAATTTTTAATAGATTCCTTGGGGGAGTTTATTTTATATTTTTAAATCACTCTGAGACCTTGGAATGACAACCTGATTCAGAGGAAAGAAAGGCTAGTGTGTTCATGGGGTGGGGTATTGTGTTTCTTCCAGCGTTTTTCTGAAAGAGGAACAGTCATGTCCACTATAATTTCTTGCATCTTCATTTCTACAAACCTCAATCTTCTAAAATCCCTTTTGAAAACAAATGTTGAGCGACATGAAAGTTCATCCTTGCAGACATACTACATCAGCAATTACAGAGAGTCAATCTAACAAAAATTTAGGAGTAATTAAAAACCGGACTGAGGCAGCTCAACTCCTTCAGCTGCGGGTGCAGAAGGATAGGCACAGGCAGCGTTAACAAAACGTTAACAAAACCATCAGGCCCAGATTCAAAAACCCAAAAGGAGCATAAATTAGATCAGTTTGTAGATTTCAGATTAGCCTCCCCCTCCCCCACCAAACCGATGCCCACCTTAGCAGCAAGGCCCCTACGAGGTGACAGCAGATTGGGCACGAGGAGTAACCGTCCCTTCGGAGAGGAAATTTTTCCAGCTGTACGATTAAGCACGATTAAGGAAAACAAGATGAGGAGCCTCCAGCGCTGCCGTCGTTAGCGTGATTTCAGCAGGATTAGGCAGAGCCCGATGGAGGAAAAGACTCAGACAATGAGTCCTTTCATACATCAGAAACAAAACCTACCATTAATCACACCAGCGATTCAGTTTCTTCCACTAATTCCTAATCAGACATCAACAAATAAAGCGAAACACTTATTCTTTTTTTTTTTTTTTACTTCTATGTAATAAACACAAGTGAATAGAAGCGCTCAGCCCACACTGCAAAAATGCCGTCGCCCCTCCGCCTCCTGAAGAACAGGGAGCTGCGAGATGCACGAAGGGTTGGGAAAGGAGCTCTCCCATAAAACCCGTCCACGGAATAGTCCGGAGCAGAAAGATTTAGAGGAGCACTGCATTAACAAGCGAGAGAAACTTCAAAGCCAAGAGACGAACTCACAGTTGAAACCCTCCTCCGTACAAAAGAGACCTTGAACCACAGTCATTAGAAAAAACATCTGGTGCGCTGCTTTGATTTTCAACATTAGTCATTGGACAGAAACAAAACATCTTTTTTTTTTTTTGCCTCCCCAAAGCAGCAAATAATTGCAAATCCACTTCTACATATAACCTATCATTTATCACCTCATCAGTGACTGCTTGAGTCTGATGGAATTAAACACTCAAGTCAGGCAGTTTTTGTTAAAAGCAATAATTACATTGTTACTAGAATATACAATTAGGTAATAAAAAACAAAAACAAATCTGCCTCGCAATATTTTTTATGCACACTCACAAAAATATTACCAGACTGGAAACAGGCAACGTTAAAATAATAAAACAAAAATCCACTTCCACCGAAGTATAGCTACTTCAAATTTAAAACTTCACCCACAGGCAGAAATACATAAATGATTAGCAGCATAGTGTTTATTTTAATTACACTGTGCAACAAGAATCCAAGAGGCTGTTAATTCACTTCAGATAGGAAGAGAGCCCGTATCTGAGAGCTCATCCTCCCTTTATAACCTACACAGTTGCATCAGCCTATCACCCAAAACCAGAATGTCTGTGTTTCTCCTAATATCCAAAAGCAACATAAAGAGGTATCAGCTCAAAGAAAAAAAATAAAAATTAGGAGGTTAGGAGATCCCTCACCTGCTCCTTGTAGAAAATGTTTAAGAGCATCAAAAATTGACTTGTCTTCAAAGCACAAGTCTTCAAAGTTTAATAACAAAAAAAAAAAAATTCTCTAATTCAAACTTACATTTACAAATGCTTTCCAGCAACGTAACTGCTGTGCAATGTATTCTTTAACACCATGTAATTCATGGTGCCTGCACTGAACACCTAATGATCTAAAGCAAACAAAATACAATTCACAATTTCTAGTGTATTAATAACACATTTCATCACAGTCAAGTTGCTGATCCCAGTAATTCCATGCAAGTCATTTTAAGGCGTCTCTCATCTATTTTAAGGCCATCTATCTAGATGGGTTTGGCCAATGAAGAAGCCTTTGATCACTCTTTAGTAAAACATATAAAGATGCCCAGTTTTCTGACACCGGGGCGGGGGATCACTCTAAGAGCATGACAGCCTGCTGCCACGTCACCATCAGCACTTCTTATCATTAATTACACTCCTTATTCCTTCCCCAGGCATAAGCAAGAGACTGGCAGGGAGGTGTTAGAGCAGCACACTTCATTACGCTGTTGTTTACATAGGAGAAACTTTGGGTAAGAAACATAGGAGCCGAGCTCAATTCTCAGAAGCAGCAGCTCGCTCCTGTAGAGCTGCAGGAGTTTTCTCACCAAGGCAAACACGATACACTCACCTTCACTTCTCCCACGTACAGGTGAGAAAGAGATGCCCCTTGTCATCACGGCCTCGGCTGTGGACCCAGACAGCCAAGGAGAAAGAAAAACCCAAGCGCGATGCTCGCTGTCAGGAGATGGACATCTCTGTGCAAAGGAAGGCACGTGGCCACTCAAACATGGGGCAGCCCACGCTCACTTCCATTTCATCTGAAATCCAGCTATGAATAACAGAAAGCTATACTTTGCAATAACTGGGAAAAAAAAGCAGATAAAATCATGGCCACGCTACAGGCTTCCACAAGATCTCCCTCTCTTGACCTGTCTGGGTGAAGATGTAGGACCCGGCACCTACAGACCTGTCCTAAAATGAACCCTTTGCAACAGGAACAACTTCAGGAAATTAGGCTACTACTACAAAATGCCTTTTCTTGAGCCAAAAGACCCCAAACAGGTACTCTAGCCTATCACTACACTCAAAGCATGAAGTGTCTTTTTTTTTTTTTTACAGGCTCCAAAGATGTAGCAGAATCCAGAGAAAATTCAAACCAACAGGAGCAGCAACTCTGTTGGTAACAAACTTCAAACTCACAAGTACACTGAAGGTGACAAACGTTCCTTCAGAAGTTTGAGATTCTCCCATCATATCAAGAAGCAGAATTAAAGCAGTAGCTCTACAACCTGATGAAATACTTGCCTCCCTAGGTGTAATTCTTCAAGCCTGCAGTTATTAATTGGAACCTACCCATGAACAAGGCTAGGCTATAGAGTGAGGAGATAGTCAATCTCTAATATGTATGTTCAAAAATGCTCGCTTCCTCCTCAGGTTAAATACAAGTTTATGAGTACTTTTTTTACCACATAATAACACTGAGATCAGAGTACATAAGACTGTAAAGGAATTTTGGCAGTTCCCAAGAATGGTCTCAACAAAACCAATGAGAATATATATTACAAAATTATTTCCACGCCTTCTAGCTCATAGGTTTAAGAGGCTAATTTTCATTGTTTATGGTAATTACGTTTCATATTTCACTGAACTTTGACATGGAAAATGTATTATTGGATTTTGTGTGCATCTTCTAGTCCATTTGTGTAATCTTGCAAATTCTGCATTACAAGTAGTTAAAATACAATGCGCGGAACATTCTTAAGTTACAAGTTTTTCCTTAAGAGAAGAGAATTATTATTGATTCTGCAATAACTAAACCTTTGATCAAATTTGGTGAAACCAATGTTACTTCACAAAACAGGAACAAACACAACTCCTCTGCGTTTGAAGAAAACAGCAGTATATAAAAAGGCAAGAACACCATCTAAAAACAAGATGTCACTTTTTTCTCTCTCCCCCCCATCTCACGTCTTTCAAGTACGTAACACCTCAGCACCTTCTTAACGCATTGTGCCCAAAGGAATCCTTTTTACCACTTCCCTGGTTCTTCTTCAGTATAAAAGATGTGAAGCACAATATCTGTCAGATAAAGTTTTTTTTTAAAATATATACCTAAAAATCCAAACACTAGACTAGCCTTTTTCATACTTCTCAGATCTAATTTACCTTCACAATTAAATGATCCTATCAAATGCATAGAGTCATTTATGTTGGAAAAGACCTTAAATATCATAAAGTCCAACTGTAAACCTAACACCACCAAGTCTACCACTAAATCACATCCCAAAGCATCACATCTACACATCTTTTAAACACCTCCAGGGATGGTGGCTCAACCATGTGCCTGGGCAGCCTGTTACAATGCTTGACAACCCTTTCAGTGAAGAGATTTTCCCTAATATCCAATCTAAACCTCCCCCGCTGTAACTTAAGGTTGTTTCCTCTCATCCTATCACCTGTTACTTGACAAAGGAGATCAACCCCACCTTGCCACCATAAGGTCTCCCCTCATCCTTTTCTCCAGGCTGAACAACCCGAGTTCCCTCAGCCCTTCCTCCTAAAACTTGTGCTTGAGACCCTTCACCAGCTTCATTGCCCTTCTTTGGTGCAGAAAATCAAACCTGTTGACACAACAATTATCAAAACGCCTCCAGAGAAAGAGCCAGACAATCATCCCTCTTCCATCCCTCCTCACAAAACCCTCTACAAAAATAATGGGTTTTCCAAAACACTGTAAGACCTAATTGTGAGGAAATCTAACTGAAGAATCAAGTACCATCCCATGAATAACTTCCCACTCCTGAAGAGAGAAAAAATAGATATTACAAAGCTGAAGTGCCCGGCTGCCTTCAGGAGCGAGGATGACACACGAGAGAAGAATCCATAAACTGGAGGGATAAAAAAAGCAAGCGCGCTTTGTGGATCTCATAAAATAGAACAGATGTGATCCTTTGTATACACACACGCAATTCAGTGTCAAACACCTCACTTGCAGGGAAAAAAAAATAAATATAAATAAGGAGGAGATGCCTATGAAGTCAACAGATAATTCCTCACCATGGTCAAGCACATGCATGTTTTGTTGGGTTTCAAGCGATGGCGGGATTTCCAGCACTGCTTTTCAAAGAGCGAGGCCACATGCCCAGCCTTTGCGTTTTTCCTCTGTTCAATTTCATCTGACAACTCCGAACTGTAAACTTCTTGTGCCAACCTAAATAATTCCCCTCTTTCTCAGCAAGGCTGGAAGAAAGTACCTACCCATTTGCCAGCTGCAGCTGAAATTTTGTGCCAAGAAATAAATGTCTTTTGGGCAGGTTGTAAACTGGAAGCTTCTACGCCTGCCGAAGGGCAAGAATAAGAGCGGGACCACCCTGCCCCTTCCCAGATTAATGGTATTGCTGTATTTCAGCTACACAGTGGATTGCACTTAATGAAAGCATCCAAACAGAGCTACTTCTTCCGAGTACCGAGCCCGGTTATTAGGAGATGCTTTTGTCAATTTTGCTCTTAACCGGGCTTTTTATATACACTGCTTCCATACTCTGCTCCAAAATATGAACTTACCTCTGTATTTTTTATCTTTAGAAAAGTTCTCAGATAATAAAGTCCTTGAAGGAGCAAGACCTCTTTCATCTTTCTTCTTTTCCTCCCTATACACTGTGTGCACACTCACATTAAATAGCAAGTGCTCCAGCTCCCTTTCCTTAGCCTTTTTTCACAGCTTGAGGAGACTTTGACCTTCCCACAGAGAGCACAAACACTCGGAGGCGCTGGTCACCACAGGTCAGGAACAACACTAGTGAAAGACCAAGGAGGTGCAGCACGTCTCCCCCACAGCTCGGAAAGACAATGATTAACACAGAGCTGAGGGGATAGGTTTTGCATCAGAAAGGATTATGGCACAATTGGAAATTAAAAGAGGTTGTGATGGGTTTGAAGTCTTGCACCTAGAGTTGAGCAGACAATGGGTTCCTTAGCTTTGCAGGATAGGTAGGCTTCCCCATGGGGGTTTCACCCGACACCCTGGAATCCACAGACAAAACAGGCGAGACACACAACGTAACAGCACAAGACCTGATACCTCCACTACATCACCTTCCCTGTCCTCCTCCCAGCTCACACAGGCTTCCCAGCTAAAGGATGTTACTCATAATAGATCCACAATCACAAAGCCAAAGGCACAGACAAACCCCATGTTGTTGCAGTGGAAAGCAGTTTTTTTCCTCTTTAACCTACAATCATTGGCCTCTTTCCCATGCTGAATATCATCCCTTTTTCATTTTGGCAGTGACCTGAATTTTTGTATTCACAAAAATATTGCCAAAATTCTGAAATGCCAGTTAGAAACTCAAGTAATACAAATATGTAAAGATGAATACATATACTGCTAAAAAAACAAGTTCCCTCTTCTATAGAAAAAGAACAAATGCAAGTAAATGTACACAAACAAATCATGATGAGGTATATTAAAAGAAACAAATGTCTCAAGACATGCATCAGTACCATGAACTTGGTTTTTAATATACAGAGTAGTTACATCTCTATCATCTTCACAAATAGAGCCGAGCAGCACTTCTTCCCTTTGCTCATTAAAGCTCTACAACTGTGCCTCCTGTATGCCCACATATACCATTTCATTAAGCTCACTTGACATTAGACGAAGAAAGAGTACAAGAAAATTGCATATTCCTTGCCTAAAGTAAACTTGTCATTTAAACCTTGTGTATAGATAGAATTTGATATAGCACTGGCACAGTGACTCATTCGTCAGTTTTAGAGTTTGTACGACAGTATTCTTACATATGTTTTGCAATACTTTCCAGTTAGCTACCACCCCGTGTAATTATAAGTTTTTACTGGAAAGGAAGCATACATTTTGGATTTGATCACGGCACTGAGATCTGTAGAAATAAAGCTTACTTGTATGGCCAGATAGCATTTACTTTCAAGCAAAAGTAAATCTACGCAAGGAGCCCTCACAAATTCTGTGAAAGGTGAAAGCCAAGGCATTGCTTTTAAGGGAGAGTAAGCAATGATGGCAAACATCACAAATATTTCTCAATGAATTCTCCCAAACATAAACATAAGCAACTCATATGTCAGATTTCTTCCCAAGCTGTTTCTTAGCTACACAAGTTAAAACTGCATTCATTCACAACACTGTATAAAACATCCAGTAGCTATTACAAGTGCTTTACTTGAAAATAAGAGCTGATTTTACATCCTTCTGTGCTGGGGTGAGAAAACACATTAAAAGCTTTCCCTGATACCTTACCTTCACCTTTTATTTTTAAGTTGCGTAACAGACCCAAGTAATTTAACTCTCAATCCTGGCTTCTAAGGGGCACTGAAAAAAAAAAAAAAAAAGAAAACCACTGCAGGAAATATTTGTCCTGGTTAATAGTACTAAACAAGATGAGCTCAGACCCTCACCTCGTGGTGTTCAGCTCACTCCAATGCTCTATAGGGAACTTTGCAATTCTTCAAAAGGCACAACTCCCATCTTTGACTTGCAGACAGTCACACTTGGACTGCCTGGGTCGAGGTTGACTTTCTTCGAGGTTGACTGGTCTTCGGCCAGCTTTTTTAAGCTGGTTGTTATTATTATCTCTTTCTACTTCTAAATTCAAATCAAAAGTATCTACTGAATTGTCTATCTCCTGGAGGAAAAAAGTACCCTTTGCATAAATAAAGTTTGCTGGTTAAAATTCAAGAACAGGCAGCAGCAACTGTGTGTTTTTTCCCTCCAAATTGCATATACTATGACCTACAAGAAACATTTTCTGCTTAAAAGTAATACTTAAATGGAGATCTATGGCTGAACGTTATCACAAGGATTGCACTTACTTGACAGTCTGCTATTAGCCAACTCCATTATCGCTATTTGCAGTTTTTAAATGTACAGATTCAGAAGTAACTGTACAAAGCCTCCATTACAAGTGGATTTATGGAAAGCCACAGCAATAATCATCCTCATTAAGCATATCTTCCCACAGCCCTGCATTATGTGGACACAAAGAGGAAAACATTTCTTCTCCGTTACCCACAAGCTTAGATCTTTCTCCTTATAATCACAAGCTTTGGCTGTCTTCTCTGCTTTTGCCAATGACAGTTATCCCACGTTCCCAAAAGCAGGACTTAGTTAAAAAAAAAAAATAAAATTAAAAATACCTGCATACTTCTCAACCCACAACCAAATGCAGACACAATGTAGGACGGCTTCTACTTTTCACTTTCCCAAAACTGACATTTTCACTGGCAATATGTATTAGAAGAAAGTGTTGTCTGTGGCTTCTTCTATTTTGCTAATGGCCCCAACCAGTATTTGCCCAAGACATGTTTATTGACACATACACACACACACACAAAGAAAAGGGCAGATGGTAATATTTGTAACTAAGCTGAATTATAAAAATCTCTTGAGCTGAAGTGATGCATTAACTCTTTGGCCACAAGTTGTTTTAACCCCTTCATATGCATGGCCATGCTGCATCCTGTTTCAACGACCAGGACGCATGCCAGTGACGTCGGCTAAGAAACTCACACATTAAGTTAAAGGCAGAAGCTGAGAACTTGAATAACCCAGCACTGTCACCCACCACACACCCAGATCATAAACTGGCCGCTCTGCCACGCAGATTTTACTTCTCGCTTTTAAAGTTCAGACTGCTGATCCTGCACTTCAAGGTACAGATATCTATTGCTCAGCCACACAGCAAACCACCACAGCAGAAATAATAAAATCAGGATTAAAGTACACTTGCTCCCTCCATAAAACCATTCTTGTGAGCCACACGTTTCCTGCATTAACGTTAGGAGCACAATGAACTTTATTTTAAAAAGCTGTCTCAAAGCCACACTGGCAGGCTTCGAGCAATCGCCCGGTAACCAGACACGGAGGTAAGTCATTTGCAGCGCAGGACCTTACTAATCTCAAATTAAATTCGTCATTTCTCTAACATTTACCTTGAAAAAGCGAACAAAGGTGGTTATACAAGCAGCTTAAGGAAACTCTGTTTGCTCGCTATCCCTGCTCAAGTTAGGTGCCTTCAGAGATCTCTAAACCAGCAAATATTCAACCTTAACTTACATTCAAAGCTTTTGATTATCCGGTTATCTTCAGACTAAATCACTTTTTATAGCTCAATTCTACACTCGACAAGAGAACATTTCATTTGATACTGACAGTACAGCTTCATTTGGTTACACCTGAAATAAACGCGAAACTACAACAAAACGCTTTAAAGCGGCTGCCCCAGTCAGTCTCCTGGAAACAGAGCACATCTTTTCCACGCACAAGAGGTCTGTGGGCACCGATTTTTGTCTAACAGCGGGGAAATACTTTCTTTCATTAAATTTAATTTTGGCCAGGTACTGGAACTGCTCGAAGTTGGGTCTTAAAAGCAGTTTTTCTGGGGGCCGAAAAGGTAATCCCACCCGTTCGCAGCCTCGGCTCCCACTGGCCACGGGCTGCTCGCCCAGCGCCGCCCCACGCCAGCCCGGCACCCCCGCGTGTCCCACGGGGGATGGGGAGAACTGCGGGGGCACTCCCCCACCTCACCCCTCCAAGCATCCCCGGGGGCTTCCCGACCAGGCGGGCGGCCCAACAGGTTGCGGGGCCAGGAGCTGGCTCCGGGGAGGCTGCAGCCGGGCTCCCCCGGGAGGGCGGGCGTGGGAGAAGGGGGTGAACCCTTCCCCGCCCCGCACCATCCCCCGCCCCGGTTTTGGGAGGGGGCACCCCGGGCGTAGCGGCGGAGCTCCCTGCCCGCTCCCGCCGGGGGCCCTTTGTTCTCACCACCCAAGACGCCGCCGCCCGGCAGCCCCGCGCTCTCCCAGGCGGCGGCTCGCCCCACCGGGGCGGGGGGTGAAGGCGCGATCTGCCGCCCCCCACACCCCCTTCCTTCTCCTCCTCCTCCTCCTCCTCCCGGCCCGCGCCCCGCTGCAGCGCCCTTCCCTCCTCCCGGCACCGAACGGCCAGCGCCGGCCGCGGGGAAACGCTTGGGGCCGTCGCCGATCGCCCCGCACCTCCCCGCACGCCCGGAGGCACCGCACCCGGGACGCCCCGCCGCGCTCGGCGCTGCTCCCCGCGGGACACCCCGCCCCGAACCCCCCCACACACACCCCATCCCCACTAACCCACCGGGGGAAGGGCTGCCTGCCGGGGCTGCCCCGAGCGCCGCAACCCCCCGGGAAGGTCACGCCGCGGCGGCGAGCCCCGCGCCCCCAGCACGGCGGCGCAGCGCCGGCAGGTGCCTGGCTGCTCCCCGCCGACCCGGGGAGGCCCCGCGGAGCGCAGCCGGCGGCCACCGGGCACCGCGTGGCGGCCCCGGCGGGCGGGGGAGGGGAAAGGGGGGGGGACGGTACCGCACCCGGGACCCAGGAGGGCAGCGGGGCTAGCGCTCAGGGCCGCCGATCCGCGGGGCTCAACAGGCGGCGGAGTTTGGCGGCTCCCCGGGAAGACGATCCCGCCGCGCCGGGCGCGGGGCTGAGGAAGAGGGGGGGATAAGCCAACGCGTTGCGAGCCACTTACCGGGGCTCCGGGGCTCCGACGCCCGCATGCTGCCTCCAGGCACCGCGCGAGAACCCGCTCCGCTCCCCGCCGACCGCCCGGCAGCTCCGCTCCGCTCCCTCAGCCGCCGCCGCCGCCGCTGCTGCTGCTGCCGCCGCGCGGGACCGCGCTCCGCGCGCGCCCCCGCCGCCAGCCCGCCCCCGCCGGGGCCGCGCGCCGCGCCCGCCCCGCCGCCAGCCCGCCCCGCCGCCGCCACCACCGCGCCGCCACCTGCCGCCCGCGGGCTCACCTGAGCTGGGCAGGGCCCCGGCTGCCACGTTCGGCCCCGCGGCGAGGCGCGGCGCTGCTCCCCGCCGAGCCCCGCTCCACTCCGCTCCACCACGGCCTGCGCTGCGCTGCCGCCTCCTCCCCTGCCCGCCGAGTCGGGCCCGCAGCCGGCGGGCAGGGCCCGCCCCGGCCAGGTGTGGGCGGGGGGGGGCGGGGGAGGGCGCGGCCCGCGGGCCCGGGGCGGGCGCTCCGGCGGCGCCGCCGGAAGGAGCCGGCCTGGCAGCCGGGGGGCCCCGCGCTGCCCCGAGGCCCGCGGGAGGGGGGGTCGGGGCCCCGCCGTGCCTCGGGAGAGGGCCCGGTCCCTCCGGTGTGGGTCAGACCGGCGGGAGGTGGAAGCGGCGGGGGTGAAGGAGGTAGACCGGAGCCCTCCCGGGGTTCCCCGGGTCTGGCTCCCCGGGTGAGCGCCGCGCCGAGAACCTGTTGCGGTCGGCGATGGGCCGTTGCCCGTGTTGCGGGGGCCGGGAGTTGTGTCAGCCCATGCGGGCAGCGAGCGCCCCTGCCCCGGCCGCTTCGTGGCTCCAGCCCTTTCCTTCTCCCCGCCCGGGGCCCTGAGCTAAGAAACTGAGGGAAACTGAGCGAAACTGATCAAGGGGGATTGTCCTTCTTTTTTTTGTTGTTTTTTAGAAGGTTTGAAGGGTGAAGTTAAGTCAACTGCACTGATTGCGTGTGTGGGTGCTCTTTGGCTCGCTGCCCGACCCTTCCTTCCCAGGAGCTGGGGTTGCGTCAGCTCCCGCATGGCCACCGCGCTCGGCATGTTGGCCCTGCTGCCGGTCTCCTCCCAGCCCTGGGCTGGGGTCGCTCCCGCTTTCCCACCCGCCTCTTTGTCTTTTTCCCCTCTGTGGTCCCCAGGATTTCTCCTGGCGCCAGGGTAACCACGTTCCTTCCCGGATCTTTTGCTGTTGTCCTCTCCTCTACCGCTCAGCCAGGGTGCTGGTCCCGAAGGGCCAGCAGAGGTTCTTCCCCTGCCCCGGCCTGGTTGCCTCAAGCACCCTGAGGAGCTCTGGGCTTTCACGTTCCTGAAGGCACCGCCTGGTCCCTCTGCCCTCAACTCGGCACACGAAGCCAGTCTGACACCTCTGCCGCACGGCGGGAAGCTCTGGCGCTTGGAAGCCTTTGGATCTGGGGATATTTTCCTTCCCACTCAGTATCCAAATGTTGCTGCCGAACGGCCCTTCTGTGCGATACACGGCAAGGCCACGGCGCTTAGAGTAAGTGGTGCTGGCCGAGTGCCACGCAGCGCTGCCAAAGTGCCCGTGGGCTCCGCTCTGCCTGGTAAAAACTGGAGCTGCTTCAGGATGCTCCAAAGCACAAGACCATGGGGAAGCCAGGAGATCCCCGCTCCAGAGCAGGGATTCATGGAGCCACTGGAGCTGTTCCCCAGCTCGCCCAGCAGCCATGTTGGCAAGTTTAAGGTGGGTCATGTCAACCTGACCCCTGGTCGTTTTATGTGGAAGCGACAGGTTTTTGAAGTTTGCTTGAAAAATGGAAGATTTGTGGCTTAATGCTCCTTTGCTAATCTTGTCAGATGCTTAAGAACTTTTGAGTTTTGGAGACACTGAAACATTGGGCCAATCTACAGGACAGATTTTTAATGTATTTGTAGACACTTAAAGAAGCAGGTTCCTAAACACCTTCACAAATCTGCATTCATGTGTCTGACACTGAGCTGCCTCATAAACTTTTGATGCCCTGGAGCTTCTAGCCAAGACTTGCAGGTAAATGATTGTCCCATGGGCGTAAGCCATTAATCATCTCAATCACGAAACAAAGAGTTTTCACATACAGCCACCATCCAAAACTCTGTGTTACTCCCCCGTGCACTCCATGCATAAAACCTTGGAAGGCTCTGAATAGCGTGAGCCCAGTAAGCAGTGGTGCTCGCTGAATATGGGGCAGCTGGTTCCTCACCCCTTTACCTGCCTGAGGACTCTGCAGTCAAGGGGCACCGTTCCTCAAAGCAGAGGTGTCCACTTCAGCAGTTAGCTTAGTACAGGGTACACTGTCACCTTGTCACCAGAGCTGTATTCTGGAAGGAGGTGTGTCCTAAAGCCCTGAGTTTGATCCATCAGTTTATATATAGCGCCCCATTGTATCATCTTGGTGGCTCTCATGGCTTCAGCCATTTCAGGGGAAGCTTTTCAGAAGGCAAAGTCTCCGTGTGTGTTTGCCAGCACCTGGCTTTGGAGGTCACTGCTCCCGGTCGCTCTTCCTTGCCTTTGATCCAGGTCTTCAGAGCAAACGTACGCACCCATATCCTTGTCATGTGCGTCACTTGATAGCCAGCAAGTGTATGGATAACTGTGGGGTGCATTTTGCTTGCCTTTAACATAATAAATTGGTATAAAATCAAAAGACCAGGATTCTGAATTTTTTAAGACTTCTCAGAACAACTTTCCTTCTCACTTCAGGTGTTGCTAAATTTGCTAAATACTTTGGATTGCACCTGTAAGCTGCAGAGACTGTCGGAAGCTCGTCCTTTCTCCAACGTTTTTCTTTGAGGGAGTATTCTTGCTGATGACTTTTTCTCACCTGACTTTTCAGTAATTGTCAATTGTATTGTCAGATCTCCTGGTCTGATTCACAAGCGCCTAGTGCAATGCTCAACTTGGTGCTCATGTAAGATAATACATCTCCATCTGTAGATCTGCTTGACAGCACAGCTTGAGGACCATATGGCCATGACTCTGACTGCCCACCATTTTTTCAGTATTACCCCCAAGACTTTAATTTCCTTTGTAAGATAGGATTATTCAAATACTCTGTTTTGCTCTATTTTATTATTTATAATAATAAAAAAAACAATCTGTGTTGCCCATTTCTGTTCTTCTCCAATAGAAGGAACAGCGGCCTTGGAGAGACAGCCCTGATGCTTTCTCGTCTGCAGCACTAGGGGGTCTGGACTGGGGAATCTTTGAGCTGAGGATAACAACTTATCCTGAATTTTGCTGTACTACAGTTTATACCTGATTGAGGAAACAGAAGTCAGTGTTGTAATAAAAGCGCAGTGACAATGCTGAAGTGATATTTGCTTCTGTTTCCTGGACAAGCCCTGTAAGTTTTCTGCTCCTTGGGTACCTTTCTGTGAAGTAGGTACCAGTTTCTTTCCCCTTCTGCCTCCTTCATCTCAGCTGCCTGGCTAGATCTGGCCAGGATACGTGCTCTTCCTTACAATGGCTTTGCATCATGCTTAGCACGGTGAAGCTCTCCTCTTGATTGATGTCTTAGAGATCCTACAAAGACATAAACATAAGTAATAATTCTCATACCTCCTTCTCCTCATAGTAAACTAGAAAGGTAAGTTCATTGGGGAAGAAAAACAAACAAACAAAAAAGCACCACCTGACAATTTTTTCCTGGTATGTAAATATATTGCAGGCATTATTAAATGGGAAAAGTTTTCTGCTCCTGACTGAATAAAATGTGATAGAGGAAGGCCCTGGGAATGCTGGTCACCAAGACTGAAATTGAAATGACCTCCTGCTTCTGCTGAGGGCCAAAATCTGGAGTCCTCATGGCAACTGTCCCATGGAAAACTTCCCAAAACGCAATCACTTGTTTGGAAAAGCAGACTTAGAGATGAGTAATTATCCTGCATGGTCTCCATGTGTTCAAGCCGCAGAGTTATCAGCTTACTATATTTTCTAAGCCTGAATGAATGGTAATGGAAAGACTAAGATACGTCATGTACATGCAAGTTAAAGCAAACAAAACCCAGTGAGGTTGCAGCTGGAGTGGTCTCTGTTCTCCTCTCTATTTCCTGATGGAGTTTGCCTCTCGTACTTTTCTTTCCGTTCTTGTCAGGTCCCAGAAAAACTGTGTTTTTCTGGCTTTCATTGCGATGACATCTGTGCTCAGCCAGTCCAAGAGTTGCACTGGTGGTCTTTAGCTCCAATCCTTTACGCTTTGGCAGACCACAGGCTTCCAGGCTGCAAAATACAGGCTGTCAAAGAGATGGAGAGGAGCACTAATCACACCAGTATTTGAGCACTTCCTAAGCTAATATATTTATCCTCACAGGATTTCTGTGAGGTAGGAAATTACTGCTGTCCCCCTTTCAGAGATGAAAACCAGATGCACGCAGCAGCTAATTGACTTGGTTAATGTCGCACAGGAGCCGGTGGCAGAGCAGTGAAATGAGATCAGCCTCCGGCCCTGGCCCCATGTGCCAGAGGACAGGCCAGCTCAAATGGTTTTGAAAGCCCGGCCGGTGCCCACAGCCTCTTACAGCCCTGTGGAAATGCAAAGCACGAGCTTTCAGAGCAGAGCAACCCAGCGTGGAAAATTCAAAGCACAAACTCTTCGATTAGGGCAACCTGGGGAGGAAGGGAGGGATTTGCACTCAGATCCACGTCAAGCAGCGGTGGCAACAGCAGCCTGGCCCAGGTTTGCAGAGTGACGGGGCTTTCGGACTTGCTCTGGGGAAGAAGCATGTTATGTTGGTTTTTGTTTTTTTTTTTCCTTACAGCTGTTGAGAAGTTGTTTCTGATACTGGATCAAAGCTCTCGGCTCTTTTCAGCCTTGTCAGAAAATCCGTCTGGGGGCTGAGAGCTCCCATCCTCACTTTAACACCAGTGAAAGTTTTCAGCTTTACTGAAAACAAAATTTCAGCACAATCCCTTTTTTTTTTTTTCATATTAATTTTTAGTACTGTTTCCTGTTATATTCAGTTTTCAGAACATGTTGAAAGCATTTTGAAAGAAGCCATGAAGCAGTTAATAAAATACCGGAGACTGTGTTCACAGACCTTAAAAACAATTCTCTTTTAAAACTTCAGGTCGGCTTGTAAGCAGGAGGTAAGGAATGACACTAACACAGCTTGTGTGTACAAGAGTGGGGTTTGATTAAATGCATGTCCTTATAGGCACTGAGATGGGAAAGGGAGCCGCATTGCTTTATCTTTGCTGCAAATTTATGTACCTTGTTAGTGAGGTTAAACTTTTGTGCTGACTAAACTTTTCCACCCCTCCTTTCTGCAATAAAAATCCACCTCAAATTTGCAGCTCATGACCAAGTAGCAAGATGAAGTAATGCGGAATATTTGACATTAAAGCAAGGCTTTACTATCCCAAAATACTCTTCCCCAGCACCAAAAATTACTCTGCTCGAAACGGCTGCTCCTCCCTCTGAGAACTCCGCCTCTTACCAGCTTTTAATATTTGGTAGGATTGCAAAGCTGGTGCTTTACTTTGATGGTATCATTGACTTCGTGTCTGATTGCAGGATGGATTCCGCCCTTGGTTCTTGTGTGCAGCAGCACCCACTGACAACAGCCACCTACGATAAAAAACGTAATTCAGAGAGCAGAGACAGCAAGTGTAACTGGGAGAAGGATCACCCTGCTGCAAGAGAAGACAGGCAA
This sequence comes from Scolopax mira, assembly GCA_004320125.1. Taxonomy (NCBI): domain Eukaryota; kingdom Metazoa; phylum Chordata; class Aves; order Charadriiformes; family Scolopacidae; genus Scolopax; species Scolopax mira. The sequence goes on along the minus strand of BJBW01000639.1, from coordinate 117,164 downwards.
ACAGGACAACTATATTGGATTGACGTTTGTATCCCCAAAGGAGCCGACGTGATTGCCATTTGCAAAACTTTAACCTAGAAGATCAGGTCTGAAAATTTTCAAGGTGCAATAAAAGGAGAGTCCCATAGTCTCACCTCAGTGTTTGAGAGCCGTAATCCTGAAATGGTGGTGGGAATAAAGTATTGCCCCCACATCAGATGATAATCTCAGCCTTTTGCGTGGGAAAGGGAAGAGGGGCCTCAGAAGGGTGGTGGGAGCCCTGGGGCACAGCACGGTTACTATAGCTCTGCTCCACAGCCGAGGTCTGCAAAGAAAACAAGCAGAATTTGGCCACTCCAGCCTCCTACAGCAATGGCACAGAGGAGGGGTTTCGGAGCGGTGTATGTGAAAGCTGGGATCTCCTGGTTGAAGTATTTCAGGGACCGGAGCTGGCCTGGAGTGTGACCAGCAGCTTGGCAGACGTGGAATTTCATGGCTGAACTGTATTTATTCCTCTTACAGCCAACAGTGAATTTTGTCAGTGTGAGGCTCAGCATCTGAGCTCTGCACAGAGACCAGGTTGCAATGGCTGGTGCCCGGGAACAGCCCGGGAACGGCACGGTGCCGGGGAAGGCTGGGGTGCTGGGAAGTGTGGTGAACACCAGCGGTGGTGGGTACGAGCGTGGAGCAGTGATCCTCCTCTGGTCTGTGGGACTGATCCTCACAGCACTTATGGGTCAGGATTTGCGCTCAGAAGAGGCCAGAATGAGGGATATTTGATGCTTAGTCTCGAAAGCATGCTTTCCAAAATTTTGCTACCCTATTGTGGGACAGGCATGTACTATAGAAGTAAACTGAAATGATTCCTTAAATGATTATTTTTTTCCTTTAATTCATTCCTTCTACCACCTCCAAAAAAAATATCAGAACCCAGCAGGAACCAGCTGTCATGACAGATCATTTAAAACTGCTTTTGTAAATAAATTATTTGTATTTTATAGCTTAATATTTTAGAGGCGGGTGACTTAAACTTCTTTCAGCACCAGCACTTCTTGCTTTGGGCTCCAGTCTCCAAATAAGTCACCAGTTGTCATGATTTACTGTGTATACTATGGGACAAGTGCAAGATTTTGACAAGAAAAGATATTTGGGTGTTATTTGAGGAGACATGGGGAAAGTCACTTAACTCAGTGTTTGTACAGAATGGCTTTCTTGTTTCAGAGGTCACCTCTGCTGGAATAACAGGTGCAGGCTTCAGACATCAGCTGTGAGGGCTGTTTCATGAATCAGGGAGGTTATAGCTTTTCCTATTAAAGATGGTCAGAATTTCAGGGAATAAATTTTATTTAAATTTAACTAACCTTTCCATCATGATTCTAGCAGAAAGGTGCAGTCTGTCAGTATAACAATTGCTTTTGTAATGATAACGCCAGTGTCTTTTCTAAGTGCTGTTACCATTAAGATGTTCAGAGCAATGGATGTGGAAACTTGTACCTGAAAAATGTGTCCCAACTTAGAAGATGACTGTCTGCAAGTTTAAGTAAGAACATAAAGTGGGTGAGGAACAGGCTGTAAACACGGTACAGACTCTGTTAAAATTTGGGAATAAAGGATTTCTGCAGTGCTGTTTGGAGTGTGTGAGAGCTGGCTCCAATAGTCGCTCTGCAAATATTACAAAGTGGTGTTTGGGTTTGTTTTTAAAAGCGCCCTGAGATGGCATTTCTCCAGAACTGAAGGATTAGGCGGGTTCAGCAAATGAAATGGGCTGGCTTGGCATTCCTGACTGTCTCTCGCCTGAACCACAGCCCCTACGGAATGCTGCAAGGCTTCCTCCTTAGCCCTCCTCTAAACCAAGCCTTGCCTGCCATTCCCCTCTGCTGACCCTCCTCTCAGCTTCTTTTTGGGTCTCTGTCTATGTCTTTCTTCTCTCTCCACCCCTGTTCCCTCCTGCACACACGTGCACACACATGCGCACACACAAACATGTAAACACACGCACACACACACACTGAGCCCCCAGAGCACTCCCCTGCTGAGCACTCGCAGGGCTGAGTCACTGCCCTGGGGAATCACAGAATTACAGGATGGTATGGGGTTGGAAGGGACCTCTGGACATCTCGACTGGCCATCTCTCTGTCTATCTCCAAGCTCTGCTTGCTCAGACTGCCTCGAAGTCAAACTTCAAAGCAGAGGTACTGAACTCACTCACACTTTTATTTCTCTACCCCACATTTTCCCAACTGCAAGTCTTTTTAGCAGCTTTAGCACGTCGCTTGCCAAGTTTTCTCTATACAGGTTCTCAGCCTGGGCTCATGGCTGTAGTATCTGAGCACCTTTCAGTCATGCATGAAGTGATGCGACTTATGTCAGGCTCGGGTGATTTGTTCTCTCTCCCCATTCTCTCCCAAGAAGGAGGGCTGCGCCTGCTGCGCTGGAGTCTTTGTTTTGCTTGGGTAAAGTTTCAGCTTGTGAGATTTTTCCATGACCAAGAGGCTGGGGGTGTCACCCACAATCTTCATTCTTTCATCCCTTCAGTGTTCTCTGCTAACATCTTGAAGATTTTCACAATTTTTATGTTATCTCTGTGCTACATTCCTCTGATACCAAGAATATTTGGCATTGTCATATTTAATGGCTAAAACCATCCAGCAGTATTCTGTCTTCTGGTTTTGGGTGCAAGTGAACCTTTAACTATTAGAGGTCAAGCTGGGAATGTGTGGGAGAACAGAGCAGTCCACATGTGTCCCACCAGTTTTTACACCTTCTGCATCAAACTCTGCTGGTCATGGCAGGACATGGGGCTACGCAGATGGCTGGGCTGGTCTCATTAGTTCAATATTCCTGTTTCGCCCAAATCTTTGATGATGCTATTCAAGGTACCCCCCTCTCTTCCCAAATCCACAAACCCAGGAAATTATAATACTTTTTTTTTTCTACTTTTCATTCCACGGGATATTAACAGGAAGATAGTTTCTTAAAGGTGGGATTTTTTTCCTCTCTTTTATACTTTGTATTTTTAATTGCAGTAAGAACTCCACCGTAGAAAAGATGTTGAAAGAAAATGATGTGCTCATCACGTTCATATTTGGTTTAAATGATGAATTCAGTTTTTGCTCTCCCTATGCTCCAGCTGGTTCTGAGTGGAAAAGAAAAGGAACAACTGAGGAGAGATGTAATAGAACAGGTGATTTATAAAACGCACATAAAGAACCCAAAATTCTTAAACAGTTTGAATTGGTGATCAAGAAACAAAACTGCCACTCAAAATCTCACTCTCACAAGATGCAAAATGATCTGTAAAAATGTTGTACAAATAAGTTCCCTTGGGCATTCCTGTGGCACACTGTAGCATCATCTACTGTCTTAGGAATTGATTTAGAGCAATCAAAACTGATAAAAATTAAGCTGCAAAGAAGGGGAGACAGGGAAGCTTCAGCTGCTGTGGTCGAATGTGGATTTGCCACAGACAGCCGGGAGGAAGATGAGCCCGTTCTCTCCTGTGCCTCTTCCCACCCATTGCTGCCTTCCCCAGCTTCTGGGGCAGGGCAGAGTTGCCACTGAGACAAGCTTTTCCCCGTTTTCCTGATGAAGGGAACCTCATCCAGTATTTTAAGACCCAACCTTCACATGCAGTTGAACCCAGAAAAAGCTGGGTTCAAAAGATAAGCCAAAAGAAGCATCCGCGTCATCTTATTCCTACCTGAGACCACGTTTTCCGTTTCACTAACAGAAGCTGCTGTGGGGTGTGAATCCAATCACGGGACAGTTCTGCATTAAAACTGGCAAATCTGGCAAAAAAAATTAAAAGGCAAGTTTGAATCTCGATGCATTTTCCCTTGCAGCCTTGGGTACGCTGGCACCAGCACAAGATGGAGGTGGGCAAGGGCTCTGGGCTGCAGAGCCGTGGCGGTGGGAAGGCTGGGCTCCTTTATGCCTTTGCTGTTAGACACCTGACAAGTCTTTCTGCAGCAGCGATAGTTTATGATGGCCTAGATTATATGTAAAATCACTGCCTAATGTAAATGGTATTGTTACTTTGAATTTAAAAGGTTTCCTTAGGTTAAAACGTATATCAGTGCTCCCAGCCACACGGCCGAAAGCGCTGCGTGCTTTGGTTGCTACGTTCCACGCTGCCTGTGCAAAGCAGCTGCAAATCCAGGTACCTGCTTTGCATTAGCATTGGGGCACAGCACAGCCAGCAGTGGGGCAAACTGGGGATCGACTTCATCTTTTTATACCTTGCATCAGAGAGACAAAAGGAGAGAAAACCTCGGTGCCAGAGAGCGATTCATCTCCGCCCTCCGGTTTTCCCGTCTCTGAACAGGGAGGCAGCCCCTCACGGTAGCAACAGCTGCAATCCCCCCATCCCAACCCTGGCAACAAACACCCTCTTCTCCACCTGTTTCCTATATGAGTCTCTATCCCAATTTCCCAGCAGGATGCAGAGTCTAAGCCTTCCTTCCACAGCGGCTGGAGGCACCGACAGACGCTGCAGGGGAACAGGAGGGAGAAGTGAGCTACTTGAAGGTGAACGTGGAGGCTACAGGGGAAAGGGGACACCTACAGCACTTAGGAGAATCTGGAGTAAGGCCTGTTGCCTGAGGAACATGAGCTGAGGATGGAGAAGGAAACAGGAGAAGGTTACAAGGATATAGAGGTTGGCAGCTCTGCCTCCAGAAACATCCCAGAAACCTGCATTACACCTCCAGGCTTCTGCTCATAATGTACCCCCATCCCACCACCCTCTCCAGCATGGAGCTTCCCTAAGCCCAGTTGCCCTCTCCCAGCCATCCTCCGTCCCACCTGCAAGCCTGCTCCGACTCTTGGCCTGCCTTTGGCAGGCTCTGGCTTCGGGTGATCTATCACATCCCTGTGGAACCTGTTTAACATTATTGCAGTTAAAAATGGACATCTTAATTCCTAGTCTGAATTTGTCCAGTTTCATCTTTATTAGCTTTTATTATGTCACTCTCATCTGCTAGAGAGCCCTTTAATATTGAAAGGCTCGAGACAGCCAGAATCCTTGCAAGAGCTGGGTTCTTGTTCCAGGAACTGCAGCATATGCTCCTCGCAGAAAAGCTTTCCATATTTTCAGTGCTCGTTCTATAAAAACATCCAAATGCTACTTTATATCTGAACACCACTTTTTTCTGAGGGGCAGAGTCGTGCTGCTGAAACTTGAATGTCTGCCTAGAACTTTCCCCAGGTGCAGGGATCTTAGCAGAGGTTTTCAAATTGTCCAAACTAGGCAAACAAGGGTTGGAGCTCAGGCCTCAGCTCTGAAGACAGGAGGTAGATGTCCAGGCTGGGAGTAGGTGTCTAAAAACATTGGTTTGTCAGTGAGGAGTTCAGATGATGCTGCAGAGTGTGTGGGCTGTGCCGCGGTGTGTCCCCACGCTGTCCCTTCCCGCGTGTCCCCATGGGACCCTGCCAGGCAAAGGCAGCCTTACGGAAAAGCTTGCCATGGAGGAGATGTCCCTCAGAGTCTTCTTGGGGTGCCTCCTCATCCAACTCATCACTCGCATCTTATTTATGTTTCCCCAGAGCATGACCAGACGTGCTGTGAGACTCCATATGAAAATGCTATAAAGCAAAGAAGGGTTTTTACTGCATCGGCTTAAAGACTGCATCAGTCTTTCAAATGGCATTTAGTATTGCCACTTTGACTCCGTAGCTACAGCTTTGTCACGCTGCCATCATAAACTTCAGCTTACAGCTTTGACCAGGAGGCTGGCAATGACAACCCAGCCAAGGAGGACGGGATCCTTTCCCAAGCCGAAGATACATAACCCCTCGGAAAACAATTTGTATGTGGAAAAAAGACACATTAGTGGGATTTGTTGTTTGTATAACCCGAGAACGGTTTTAATTAAACAATAAATCTAAGAAGCAATTAGGCAAAAAGGGGTTGAGGCAGAATTGGTATTTTGAGAGAAAGCTGAGATGTTGCAGTTTAAAAATCTGCCAGGCTGCATGTTCAGCAAGTATCTGCTGCAGCACCTGTGGAAAAGCCACAGTGTGGTGTTGCATAAATAGATGCCTATCAGGCGAGAAGCTCCATGGGTAGATAGGTAATTACACAACTTTAAAAAAAGCATAATATTTATACTGCAGGCTGGATTGGCTTCAATCATGTGCATAATACATTTATTTGAAAACATACTAATTATGTGTTTACCTGACAGAAGGAGCCATTACAATCACCCTGGCACATAAACCCATTTAATAAATCTGCCTGCTTTTACCTTTACCCAAGAGACCTCTACCAATTGCCCATTTATGATTATTTATATAAATCTTTGAAATATATAAATAATAATATTCTTAAAGGATATTAACCAAAACATTCTGAACGTCCTTCCCTCTTAATTCTAGACTTTCAGTTTTTTTTCTTAGAGTTTTTCCAAGCCAGGACGTTGCATTTCATATGCAGGGAAAAAAATGGATTCTTAACACTCTGGAAATAATAACAAACTCCTTGAAAGATTTAAATTAGTTTGTTCCCTGAATTAAATGTCCCATCTGCTTCCCTTCATTCCCCAAGCCACTTCTTGCCACCCCCTGGTGTGTGTGCACATGGGTTTGTTATTTTTTTGGTTTGGTTTTTTTTGGGAGTTGCTTCTGAATTCCAGCAAATGCACAGCTATTTCAGCCTGCTGGGTGTTGTTCCATGAAAAATCAGGTTTAGGAGTTGTGCTGGATGTTGAGCACAAGCACTGGATCTCCTGGCCAAAGGAAGGGCCAGGCTGGACCTCCTGCCTTTGCACACACTGGCTGCTGGAGGGGATGTCGGGGGGGTCGCTTGTGGCTGCTGGAGGTAGAGAAAGACTGGAGGGGGTGGGGTGTGTGTGTTTGGATTGGACTAAGAGCATTGAAGCATTTGGGGGAAAGGCAAAAAAAAAAACAAAACTAAAAAATTAAGAGTGGTAACAAGTTTGCAAACAGTCTCAAGGGGGAAGGGAAGTGGGGCTGGGGCTGGGTGACCTTGGCCTTGTCTCTCTACATAACGTGGTCTGATGTACACAACGCCAAAGGAAATTCCCATTTAAGGTTGACTCCACCCTATACACACAGGACTCACTCCCCGTCTCTGTCTCCCCACCATCCCCTCTCCCTCTTTTCCCCCTCTTTTTAGGGAGAACACTCCAGTCATAGCAGAGAATGGCCTGGCAGCCTTATCTGCACATCGGCTTCTCCCTCATTAGAGATGAAATAGAACATGTAAATATTTTCAAACATTGTGTTTTGTTGAATCTTTCTCTGTAACTCATCCTAATCATTAGCTTGCATTTTAGACATTTATAATGAAAACGTATTCATTTAAATTTTCCCTTTCTTTTGAGAAATATGTTATTTTAAAATAAATAAATAAAAAAGGGGGGAGACATGGCTCTCCTTACTAGTTGTATGTCCTGCCAGCCTGATTACACAATCTGTTATAATTACGCTGAGCTCTGCAGACCTTCGGAGAACCATGTTATACAGTAGAATGACTGCTAATTGCTAAGGGTAAAACCTTGGGCCCATCAAAGTCAATAGGAGAATTTCTACTAATTTCATAGACAATATTTCTGAAACCATCTTCAGAATGATGAACATCAATATTATTTAATGTACTAACTTAGCTGAAAGGAAAACCAAATCTATCATTAATATTATATAGAGGCTAATAAACTCAATTTCTTGAACACTTAAGTTACCTGAAATTTTAGAATTTTTAGGTCATCAATATTAAGAAAAACAGAACTTCTTAATTTAAACTGACTGAGCTATTTCCTTCTAATATAATTTGTTATGCCTCTGCAAAACTGATCAAGGAAAGCTGTATGACATGTCTGTGGTTTTTTGAAGCCAAGACCAAATGCAAAATGGCAGGACCAATTTGCTGAAAGGCTTAAAAATTTCATCTTAGCTAGGATTTGAGACCCAGCAGAATTTGTGCAAGGCAACTATATGCGGCTTAACAGGGGTGACTGAGATGTAAGATGTGTTTTAGTCATAACAGAGGTCTTCCCTTCCCATAGCCTGCAGGGTGGTGCCACACACTTGGGACATTGGGGATGGGTGGCTGATGTCCATCTCCACCTCCTCCAGTATCTCTTAGCTGTGGTCACCTGCCTCCATCCCATGACTTAACTTCCATCTGGATGCACTTCAACATGTGCCACATCTCTCCTGCATGGTCTCCTTATGACTAAATTCATCCTTCCCCAAACCAACTCCCAGAACTAAGGGATGAGTCTAGTAAAGCACGTATACATTTTTAATAAGATAGGAAGAGAGGAATTGAAAACCAGCGCCTTGGTCAGAAGTGGGAGAAAGGTCTTGCCAGTACTGACTCATTTGCATCCTTTCTTCCACTTCATATTTATTTCAAATTATCATTTCACTTCAAGTTGAGCAGTATTTTTCTTTGCTGGAAGATAATCACAAGGCAAACAAATTTAAGAATCAGCATAGAAGAACCTAAAATCCAGACTAATCTTCATCATTTTTTAAAAGGAGAATCAGTCAGGATGAAACTGGAAAGCTATGCCTAACATAATTAATTTTTAAAACCTTTTTTTTTTGGTAAGTGTATTTGAAATGAAAACAATCCTAACGGTAATACTGGTCTATTACTAGAAATGATGAAATTGTAAAAGCATAATTTTTTATAAATCATCATCCTCTGTCTTCAGAGCAAAAGATAGATGACATTGTCATGTTAAATGATGGTGAGACCTAATTAACTCTCGTTGATCATGGAAGGCAATGCATAGCACCATTTTTAAATCAGTAGCCTAGATAATTTGCATTTGAGAATTGCATGAGGAGACAGCCAGGAAGCTGTCCAGATGATTACCATTGATTTTCAAGAAGTTTTGAAACTAAGAAAAGTTCAGGGATCTATTAAAAAACTAATATTGTTCAAGTATTTAAGAAGATACACAGTTGTGTAGGCCTTTCATCTTGACAACTAGCCACAGCAAAAGAATGAAATGATTGATGCAGCATGTTGGTGAAGAAATAAAACTGACAAATATAACTCATCCCCATTGAATTTATGGAAAATGCCAAGCAAATTTGATATATTTTTGAATAGCTGACAAGTTCAATTTTAAAAAGTAATAGTTTATTAATACCATCTACAGCTAGACTTCTAATTGCCTAATGGCAAACTTCTCCTTAATAAATTAGAAACATGCAAGCAAACATGCTAAAGATTAAATGAATGGGAGGGTGGCTCCTCAACAGTTTTGACACGGGTTTGGCACTGTCATGGTAAATGAAGAATGCTCACAGGAGGAGATGTGACTAAGGAGCCTAAAGCAATTAGTTTCTGGCCATGCACATTTTGAAAGTTTTAGCAGTGAAGAAAAAAGAAAATATAAATTGTTAATCATTAGTTTGTCGATGGCCCAAAAACTGTGGAAATACTGGAATGTGGAAAGCCCTGATACTAGATGAAAGAAGACAGTCTGCACCAAAGGTTTGTCTTGGCAAAATGCCTTCTTCACAGTGTGCTCTAAAATAGCATTTGCATTCTCCATCAAAGACTAAGAATATACCAGAAACCATAAGCTTACGCTTAATACTTTTTATAATACTTATGCAGAACGTTATACAGTTTATAGAAATCTAAGAAATTGTATTCAGTTGCTCAGGCTGGGGAGGAATTAGCTAGAGCTGCCACACATTGGCACTTTTTGGCTTCTGAAAGAAAATTTGCAACCACAGGATTGTGTTTCACAGCCACAAATGTGCCTGTCCTTCATGAATTTGTATAATCTCATTCTAAGCCCATTTATACTCAGCAGTATCTCGTGGCAATGAATTCCAGAATTTTATATATATGTATTTATATATATATATATATATATATATATATATATCTCTATCTTGTGCGGAAAAGTACTTCCTTTTGTTGGTTTTACACCTGTGACCCATTTCAGTTGGGAGCTTGCCATCTACGGTGTAGTGAGAAAGAGTGAGTAGTTTATCTTGGATCACTTTTTTTTATTATTTTATAGACGTCTAGGGTATCTCCTCAGCTCTGTCTTTTACAGGGTGCATAAGCCTAATCTTTCCTTGCACAGGCATTTTTCCATGACTTGCTGCCCTCACAGTCCCCAAGAGGGCTATGGGGGATTGCACCAAAAGTCTGTGGAGATCAAAGACAAGACAACAGCAGGTGCCTTCATGGTGTGTTGTGCCTTCATGGTGTGTTTTCCCTCCTCATAACTCAGGCTTTTCCTAAGACAGAAAAGGTGAGACTTTTTTTCAGTTTATACACCATGACAAAATTTAATTTAATTAATCAGTTGCCTCTTGAACATTGTGATCCTTCATCATGCTCAGCATCCTTTGGCAGCAAAGCTCCTCACCTTGTTTGCTGCTTCTCTGATGGGGTATCTGCTCTGCTTGGTGTTGAACCTCTGTCTGGTTGTTTTGCTCACCCCCAACTTCTTGTACTGAAAGATGCATTGAACAGTAAATCCCCATTCAACTTTTCCAGACTGTTAGGACCTCATAGAATTCCAGAATGGTTGTGTCGGTTCAGGTTAGGACCCCTCATCTGTTCAGCTATTCCTGTATATCTGTGCACTTGGGGTTTGGTATTCTGCTCCCCTCTTTTCCAGCTCTCTGCTTTTCCAGACATGGACCCAGAGCTGCACCCATGGTGCATGGGTTTTATACTGATCTGATGCTGTTTGTTGCTTTGGTCTCTATTCTTTCTCTATTTGCTTGCTTTTCTGATCTCTGGTGAACACTGGGATGACATTTCCAGGCATTTCTCTCTGATAACCTCAAAATCTTTTCTCTGAGAGGTAACAGTCAACTCCCAGACCAACACGTGTGCTTGAAATTAGATTTGTGTATTCTCATTACAGCACTTTGCAGATATCTACACTGATTTCAATGGCATTTTATTGTCCAGTCATTCTGAAATGTAAGATCCTTCTAACTTCTTCACTGGAAGCTCTTGTCCTTCATCTTTGAATAACTACTGTCAACAAATTCTGTCACTTCACTGTTCAACCTCCTTTTTTTTCCAAATGTCTGGTGACGATATTGGTAGCATAGGCTTTTGTACCTTTTCCGATACATTGTCATGATCCTGAGGTAGGGAGAGAAGGAAGAGGAAGAAAAAAGGAGGAACTGATGCAGTATTCAAGACATGGCTATGAGGTGGATTCAGAGAGCGACAGTGATTTCATCTGCTTTGTTCTCCACTCTTTCCTGAATAATTCCTAAATTTAGATTTACTTTTTAAACTGGTGCTGAGTGTGAGGTGGTGTTTTCAGGGAGCCTTCTGCAGTGACTCCACAAGCCCTTTCATGGCTTATGTAGGGCCCAGGGTTTCACATGTAGAGTTAAGGTTGCTTTTTTCCCCTGTGTATTATTTTGCAGCTACAAATACTGAATTTAATTTTAAAACTCACTGCCTCAATATTATGAGATCACCCTCCACTCTTTGCAATCAGCTTTGGTTGTGTTTAGCTTCACTTCAGGAACCTGAATAATCTCGTATCATCTTCAGGCTGTGTCATTTCACTACTCACCCTCTGCTTCCAGGCTCCTTCAAAGATATCTCGAGAAACCTGTCTGCTCACAACGGAGTGAGGGAACCCAGCAAATGGTGCTTGCCAGCCTGCTGAGGGTAAGTGGGTGGTGAGGAAGGAAAGCGAGCACTCGTGTTGCCAGTTTCCCACTTTGGAGAAGAAGGTCCCTCCAACTGGCATGAACCATCACGCTGCCTGCCAGGAGCGGCGGCTGTTACCCCACAGCTACCCTTCCAGGCGTCGCAGGTGATGAACAGCAAAGAGTCATTTGCTAAGCAATCCAGACTGCGGCATATAACACAGGAGCAGGCAAACAATATCTCTTCCAGTATGAGCAATAGTAAACTCATTTATCTAAAAACAAAGAAAGAGGGCTACAAATAGGGAATGAGGACTTTGGAAGTGAGATGGACTCATGGGTCTTGGCAGAGAACCGCTTACAGATGAGCTGCCAGAATGGTTCAGGGCCAAAAGAGCTGGTGAAACTCTGGGGTGTAGAAATAGAGTACCCGAGGGCTGGCCAGGAGACCCCATTGCCTCTGTGCTTGGCTGTGGTGTGACCTCTTTATTATTATATAAAATAATGTCTGTATAGCTATATTACACAAAGCTTTATTTACTAATGCATACTATATAAAGCTTTATTATTTCCCTCGATAAAAGTATTGCTTTTGATCATAGCCGCTGGATGATGGGCTCACCTAAATCTCAGCTATTGTTGTACCACAGAAGTTAATTGAGAGTGGTAAAATGGGGCAAGGGGGATGCCATCAGGGTGAACAACAAGCAACAGCCAGCTACAGCCTGCTGATTGTATGGAGTTTCCAGCAGGTTGCCACAGGCCCAATACTTAGGCAGAGTATTAATTAACTTCTATAGCAATGGTCTGCAATGGAGTATTAATAGCACACTGTGTGCATGCACATCATCCCCAGACTGGGGTGTTTTATGCACCAGTGAAGAAAGATAAATAATACAAAAGAGTTGTGAACCTCAGCAATATGGTCAGGAGCTACCACAGTAAGTGAACTACAGTCCATAAAGACACAAGTATTTTGGAGGCAGTCATTCAAACCATGAGGACATGGAGTCCTGCATTTTGGTCATCTCTGTTCAACATTTCAAAGATCAATATATTCTGCCTGGTCAAGAAATCACATTTTTAAGGTAAATCTCTGCAGGATCAGGTTCTGACTCTTGCAATGAGGTACAAATTGGGCACCTGGATACCTTGGTAGTCCCCCTTGGTACCTTTCTGCATATTTGAGCACCAGCATTTTAAAATGTACAGTATGAACCCGTTGTGATGGTACAGTGTCACTTTTCAGAGTCATGGCCAAAGGAGGACAAATTGTTGAGCTGTGAATCTGTGAAGTTTATGAAACCCGGCATGGGGGGCTGTTTGGTTTGGATGATGTGAGAAGATATAAAGAAGGCTGAAATAAAACAGAAGAAACTTAAATTAATAATAACAAAATGTTCCACACAGTGATATTACTACAATGAAGGACATGTCCTCAACACTAATGGTGGAAAAAAATGGTTTGGGAGCACCTTGCAGGGAATTGTGTCCGATGGGGAAGAGTCAGGTTGGTCATCAAAGAGCTTTAAAATGGGGCTGTGCCCATGAGCTCTTGCCAGCACCTTCCCAGGTGTTCCCTGTGGTCAATGCAGGGTTGTCTCTGGTTCCAACCAAAGATCCTCTGTGGGGTGGTTTTGTAGATATTGCCTTCTGAAATGCCTCTTCACCACTGTGTGGCAGCACTGGATACTGGATTTGTCCTCACTGAGATCCTAGCCATAATATGGATTTATGGAAGTGGTGATATGACCAACCCTCCAAGGAGCTGCTCTGACACGGCTGTGGGAACTGCAGTTACCCTCCTGCCTCACCTCACAGAGGTACTGTGAGTGACCAGCACCCACCATGGCAACTCCCTGAGGAGAGGCCATGCTGCAAATGGGACCATAACCCAACCTCATGTCCCAACCAGGAGTATGGAGCACTGAGCCACTGCTGCCTCCTGAGTGGCTGCTCAGGGCAGGAGAAGATGTTGCCCACTCCAGGGCCACCATCAGAGCTCACTGCAGCAATCACAGAAATTCTCCAGCTATGAGTCTGTCTCTGCTCTACTAGGTGTTGCTTTGCTGTCAAGCCAGAGCTTCAAACTTCTTCCCAACTTTTAACCACCAGCAATTAGCAGCATGTGAGTAGCAGGCTCATGGCACCATCCTGCCTGCTGCATCGCTCCAGCCTCATGTGCCACAGGGAGCCGAGAGCCCTTCCTGGGGATGCTCGCTGCTGAGAGCATCTTACATCCAGCCTCAGCTTTTCCTCCTTAACTTCAGGCTCCTTGCCATTGTTTGAGATGAGACTGAATTAATTCCCTTCCTTCGTTTGTATTGTTACCTTGAAGGTATTTATAGAGCAAGACTGCATCCCCTCTGACTCCTCACACTGCTAATTTATATAACGTTAGTTCCTTCAGTCTTTTATAACTGTGTGCTTCAATCCTGGCATCATTCCTATTTCTTACCTATTACCTATATTTCTCAAAGTGGAGGGACACTTTTCATATTTTAAACATGGAACAACTTGCATTCAGGTGAGTGGACACGGTCTCTGACACGCTGCCCACATCTCTGCTGCTTGGGTCCTTCTCATTGGGAAAACGCTATCCCGAAAGGGGAAAGGATATCAGGCCAAGAGCTAGCAAAGCTCTTGCACAGGGCTTTAAACTAGAAGTGAAGGGGGAAGGGAATAAAACCAGACCCAATGGTAATGAACCTTGGGGAAAAGGGCCAAGGATGGGGGCGAAACTGGGAGTCCAGCTCAAGTGCATCTACACAAATGCACGCAGTATGGGCAACAAACAGGAGGAGCTGGAGGCCATTGTGCTGCAGGAAAACTACGATATAGTTGCCATCACAGAAACGTAGTGGGATGACTCATACAACTGGAGTGCTGCAATCAATGGCTACCAACTCTTCAGAAGGGGTAGGCAAGGAAGGAGAGGTGTGGCCCTCTATGTTAGAGACAGATTTGAATGTCTAGAAATTAACAATGGGAATGACAATGTAGAATGTTTATGGGTCAGACTCAAGGGGAAGGTCAATAAGGCAGACATCATTGTTGGAGTTTATTACAGACCCCCAAACCAGGATGTAGAAGTAGATGAAATATTCTACCAACAACTGAAAGAGCTCACACAATCACTCACCCTTGTTCTTGTGGGGGACTTCAACTTCCCAGACATCTGCTGGAAATATAACATATCAGAGAGGGAACATTTCCAGAGGTTCCTAGGTGTGGAAAGCACCCTACTGGACCTGCTGCTTGTTAACAGAGAAGGTCTTGTGGGGGATGTAAAGATTCAAGGTCGTCTTGTGCAGAGTGATCACAAGATCACAGAGTTTTCAATTCTTGCAGAAGCAAGACAAGAAGCCAGCAGAACTGCCACCCTGGACTTCCAAAAGGCAGATTTTGGCCTGCTTAGGAACATGGTTGAGAGTTTCCACTGGGAGATAGTCCTGAAAGGCAAAGATACCCAGGAAGGCTCATCATACTTCAAGGAGGAACTCTCAAAAGCACAGGAGAAGCACATCCCCAAGTCCCACAAAATGAGCAGATGAGAAAGAAGACCGATATGGATAAATAGAGGGCTTTGACTGGATCTCAGGGAGAAAAGGAAAGTGTACAACCTCTGGGAAAAGGGGTTGGTTACTCATGAGCAGTATCAAGGTGTAGTGAAGATATATAGGGAAAAAATTCAAAGTGTGAAAGCCCAAGAAGAACTTAAGTTGACTATGATGGTTAAAGATAACAAGATTTTTTTTCAGTATGTCAATAAAAAAAGGCAGGGTAAGGAAAATGCCTACAATCATCACCACTGATGAATGAGGTGGTGCCTTGGTGGTGAAAGGCACAGAGAAGGCACAGCAACAGAAGGAGCTGTTGAACACCTTTGCTTCGGTCTTCACCGAAGCGTTCCCTCATGAATTCCAGACCCTGGAGACAAGGGGGAAGGTCTAGAGAGAGGAAGAGTTTCCCTCTGTTGAGGAGGATTGGGTTAGAGACCGCTTGGCCAAACTAGACATCCATAAGTCCATGGGCCCTGATGGGATGCACCCACAAGTGCTGAGAGAACTGGCAGATGTTATTGTTGAGCCACTCTCCATCATTTATGAGAGGTCTTGGGGAACAGGAGAAGTGCCTGAGGACTGGATGAAGGCAAATATCACACCAGTCTACAAAAAGGGCAAGAAGAAGGACCCAGAGTACTACAGGCCAATTAGTCTCACCTCTGTCCCTGGGAAAATAATGGATCAACTCGTTCTGGATGTCATCTCCAAGCACATCGAAGATAAATAAGTTATTAGAAGTGAGGTAAATCATGTTCGACCAATCTGATAGCCTTCTATGATGTCATAACTTCTATGATGAAGGCTGGATGAGGGGATAGCAGCAGATGTCATCTATCTTGACTTCAGCAAGGCTTTTGACACTGTCTCCTACAACATCTTCATTAGAAAATTAAGGAAATGTGGGATAGATGAGGGGGCAGTGAGGTGGATTGAATCCTGGCTGTGTGATAGAACTTAGAGAGTTGTCATTAATGGAACAAGGTCAAGTTGGAGGCCTGTAACCAGTGGTGTCCCACAGGGGTCAATACTTGGCCCAGTCCTGTTCAACATATTCATCAATGACCTGGACGAGGGAACAGAGCGTATCCTCAGCAAGTTGATACCAAAGTAGGAAGGCTGGCCAACACTCCAGAGGGCTTTGCCGCCATCCAGTGTGACCTGGACAGGCTGGAGAGCTGGGCAGAGAAGAATCTAATGAGGTTCAACAAGGACAAATGTAAGGTCCTGCACCTGGGGAGGAAGAACCCCAGGGACCAATATAGGCTAGGGGTGGATCTTCTGGATCCACCTACTGAGGAGAAGGATCTGGGAGTCCTGGTGGATGGCAGGCTCTCCATGAACCACCAAAGTTCATGGTGAACAACATGTTGAACATGTTGAACATGTAAGTTCCAAGTGCCCTTATTGCCAAGGGCCAATGGAATCCTGGGCTGCATAGGGAAGAGTGTCATTCTTCCCCTCTACTCTGCACTGGTGAGGCCACAACTGGAATACTTCATCCAGTTCTGGGCTCCCCAGTTCAAGAGGGACAGGGAACTACTGGAGAGAGTCCAACGTAGGGCAACCAAGATGATTAAGGGATTGGAGCACCTCCCTTATGAGGAAAGGCTGAGAGAGCTGGGGCTCTTTAGCCTCAAGAAGAGAAGGCTGAGGGGAGACATTATTTATGTTTATAAGTATCTAAAGGGTGGGTTGAAGGATGATGGAGCCAGACTCTTTTCAGTGGTTTCCAGCGAAAGGATGAGGGGGAATGGGTACAAGCTGGAAGATAAGAAGTTCCACTCAAATATTGTGAAAAACTTCTTTACAGTGAGGCTGACAGAGCCCTGGAAGAGGCTGCCCAGGGAGGTCATGGAGTCCCCTTCTTTGTAGATTTACAAGACCAGCCTGGATGCAGTCCTGAGTGATGTGCTCTGGGCAATCCTGCTTTGGCAGGGGAGTTGGAACTAGACGATCTCTAGAGGTCCCTTCCAGCTCTGTTTAATCCATGAATCCCCATGGCGGGCAGGAGAGGAGCCCGGTGTGAGAGGTGTCCATCCTTGGGGTTGGTGCACAGCCATCGGGAGATTAGAGATGGTAGGGACAAAAGAATGGGATGGGGGACCACGCTGGCAGGCACTCTCACCACACAGCACTCTTCCCGGCCCTCCATGCTGAATGGCATCAGCTCCGTTCAGGGCTGTTAACTGCAAAATTATATGGTATTAGCTTGGCTCTCACCCATTAGCCTTGATCTTGCTGCTTTCCATGGACCGGAGCTATTCCTCTCCCTCTCCCAGGTTCCAGAGTGCTGTTTGTCAGCGCTGTCTCATTGCATTCAGCCCGTGGCTGCGATGTTCCAGGGCAGATTTGTGCACACCCCAGGCCGTGCTCCGTGCTCGCTGGTGACGCTGATGGTGTTACCTCATTCCCTGCTTAATGAAACTTTAAATGCAAGTGCCGGCACTGTGGTAACGTCACTAAAATTGTTCCCAATTTTGAAGTTTAATTTTTATGGTTACTATCTGAGCCTGTGACTCATCAACCAATTTCTAGCCCACACCAAATTCTCCGAATTTTCATTCAGTTTTCAAGAAAACTTAGAGCACCACGAGAATGACTCTGAGAGGACCAGCCACACAGGAGACGGAGAAGCAGGCTGCATAACAAGGACGAGCAGTTCCAAAAGGGAAGAAAACTAGTTGTAAGACGTAGGGATGGAGGCAAAGCAGTCCCACCTCCACACCTGCTGAATGTCCCTCTGGGCTGAAGAGAACAGGCAGTTGGGTGCCTTGCAGCAACCGATTGTGCAGCAGCCCTGATTGCTGTAGAAGTCCCAAAACTACAAGCTCCTTGCAAGGCTCAAGGTGCATCTCCTATCGGCTTCCTCGTTACCACATTTTTGTGCTCTCAGCTCACCAGCTCTGTGATTCACCCTCCAGCATCAGCTGGGTACTGGGAGGAGCTGAGACAAGGGTAGTTTCCCCATCCTCAAAAACTTCATACCGCTGATTCCCCAGGCTTTTGGTCCCCCAATCACACTGGCTCCCTCACATCTTAGTCCCTTCCCAAAACAAGAAAGATCTGGGGAGGAGGGCAACACGTCTGCTTCCTGGTGAGGGAGAGAGATACACAGCAGCTCAGCGGGTTAGCTGAGAATGGAGGTTATTGAAATTCTTATTTTTCAGCACTTAAAAAGGTTGCTGGTTATATGAGGTGCTGGAGTTTGAAAATAAGATGTAGAGTGAGCTTTCCCTCCCCACTGACATTCAGTTCCCTTTGGGTTTGGTAAAAACAAGGCTCCCTGTGCAAAAGCAGAGGTGGAGTGCAAGTGTGCCTGCTCCTGGTGCAGGGGAAGGACCAAAGCTGGGCTGTGTGTGCAGGCAGTGAGTACTGCAGGCAGGCTGCCTGGCCTCCCAGCTCCCCACGGTTTTCTGGAGCCCTGGGCAGAGGCAGTAGGCTTGGTAAGGCAGTAATAAGGAGAAGCAAGAATGGAGGAGATGGAGGAATGAGGAAAAAAAAAAACAACACAGTTTGAAGTCCTCCTGCCAGAGAGCTGTGGGCAGGTGGGTGGCAAATTCCTGCCCCATCTTCTCAACCTTTTCTTGTAGTGGGATGCACATCTGGCCTCTCCCAGGGCCCAGATAACTCCTGCAAAGAAGGGAAGATTATTTTCCAAGATTGTCTTCAGAGATTTCTTTTAAAATTCTCAGGCATACTGTGTCTGGACCTGCAGATTTACAATATGTAGGTTGAGTTTTGTCAGATACTCTTTTACCATCTCCGTGTTTATCCTTTGCTCTTGGCCTCTCCAGCTGCTCTCTCATAAATCCTCTGCTTCCTGCAGAAGAATCCTCAATTTCTTCATTATCATTACTGGAGGTAGGTGAGAGCAGTTCTCTCTAACCCAAACCACCCTGGAGTCAGCCCAACTCAGCCTTCAGTTTCTGGAGGATTCAGATTTATTCCCTAATTCCTCTGCCCTTCTGTTCTTGTTTTTAAATAAAAATACTAATGCACAAACACCACAGTGTGACTAGAGAGAAGCTGTCCACATGG
This sequence comes from Scolopax mira, assembly GCA_004320125.1. NCBI lineage: Eukaryota > Metazoa > Chordata > Aves > Charadriiformes > Scolopacidae > Scolopax > Scolopax mira. The sequence goes on along the minus strand of BJBW01000639.1, from coordinate 97,956 downwards.
AGGATGTTTAAAATACAGAGTTCAAGCACATACTCTTACAGGCATGCATCGTTTTGGCACTTGCTTGCCTTCATGTGGATCTGGTGCGTTCATATTTTTGATAGATTAAATGAGTGGGTCATGGCTCTGCCCATGTATACAGACTGTTTTCTTATTACTTGTTTCCTAAGTCTCTCCTGTAATTTTGAGGCTGGTTTTTCTTTTGTGCTTTCCTAGCTATGCACTTTGTCTCTGCCATTTTATACCTGCGGATTATCTTTGAATGGCTACGCTCACCACCCGGCCACTCACACTGCAATTCTCACGGCAGTCATCGCCCACGGGTGACAGAACCATCCGTCAGCCGCTTACAGCTAAACGGGGACAGGACAAAGGACCTGGCACCAACCACTGTCTAGCCAGTGGATTGATGAAGGTGCAGCAATACCTCCAGGGAGGACCTGGAAAACAGGTAAAACTCATTGCCAAGTGATGTACCCCTGCCTTTGGGGGAGGCATGGGGTTCACCACCTCTGTTTGCGACCACTCACCACCAAAATGATGGTGAAAAGCCTGGATGGATTTGCTTTTTTACAGGAGCACTTGCACGTCACTAGGAATGGATATTCAACCCAGAGTCCGATGAGGAGAGCTCAATGTTACTAACTATTGATGTTATTAACTATTGCCTGTTGATCACCGCGGGTGTGATTGTGAGAGATGCTGAGCAGTGGGACATCATAGACATCTGACACATCCACACATCCAACGTAAAGGTGTCAGGACTCCAAAGCTGTTTATGACACTTGCATATGTGTTTTGCTGTGGGAAAGACAGTGCTTAGCACCTCCTGAAGCTGAGACTTTCAAGTGAACCCCTATGTACAGCATTCGGTAGCCCAAATTTAGATGCTGACAACAGCAGTTGTATATTGCTGTGGTTATAGACTGAAGGGAACAGACCAGTCCAGGTATCCCACACTCCCACTGGAGCTGGAGCAGGGCTTTTCCCCCAGGATACTTGGCAATGCTGTATCTCTTGCAGTTGCGGGGTTTCCTAACTTTTTGCTGTGGTGGAACTGGAAGGACAGGCTCTGCAAAGTTTCCTCCTCCTCCTCTATCTGTGCCAGGACATTGGTGGTTGTGCATTTCACCATGCTTAGCACTGCTAATGCGGGCTGATGTCCTGAGTAGCACAGGTTTGGGGGGGGCCAGGAGCCTGCCCTGGAGCTCCCTGCCCCACTTTCATCCAGATCCATAGGGAATCATAGGGCACACTGCATCTATCTGGCAGGCGCAGGATAAAGACCCCACAAAGGCTCAGATGATGAATCTACTCCAGTGGATCCACTCAGGCACGAGCCTGGGGTGTGTGAAGGGTCCCTGTCACCATGGCTTTAGCCTTTCCAGAGATTGCTTCTCTGCCTGTCTAACGCCAGGCAATTTCAGACTGCAGCACTTCTCTCCTGAGGAAATACTGGCCATAGATTTAGGAATAGATATTGCCAAATAGTATATTGTTTTCATAAATCTCGGTAGATCCGCTTTATATCCTAGAGGCTAGACATTCTAATTATTGCTTCTATTTTATCTAAATTGGCAACAGAGCCATCGTAGCTCAGCTCAGAGCCCGTACAGGTAATTCTGCTAGACCAAATTTTGACCTTTTAAAGTTCATTCTGAAGTGTCTTGTCCGCTCTCTGAGGTTCTTGCCCAACTCTTCGGTTCTGCTTTTTTAGAGCCATCGCCCAATTTAGTATAGCAATCACCATGGCTTCAATACATTGTACCTTAAAGATGTAGGCAATTACTGCGTGAAATATCTCAGGAGCAGGACTAATATCAAAGGGCATTCTCATACCCTTACAACATCCAAATAGCATATTAAAGATCTTGTTGAAGTTAGATTTAAGCTTGTCTCTTCACAGTTTATTTGCTGAAGCAAATGCCCTTCATTTCACAGTGATTTTTTTTCCCCTTTTGCTGGGAACCTGCCTGTCATGTGGTGGTTTCACAGAACAGCGTTCATGTGTTGCAGCTGCATTTAAATAATGTAAACCAAAGCATCTCCCTCCTTAAGCTGGCTTTTCAATGACAGACACAGAATTAGCTCCATCTGAAATTTCTTATCCTTTCAATAACTCCCAGATTTTCTGTATTATGTTACATTTTTTCTTTACCCCTTAAAAATGGCATAGTTTTTTTCCCGTTATGTAGAGATTATTGAACTAACCGATCTTTGGAGTTTAATGTGGTATTCCCTTTCCAGACAGTCTCAGTCCAACCAGATATCTGAGAATCCTCACGGGTTAAGCCTATTATAGCAAATGTTTCTCCTACTTTGCAGCTGATTTTTTTTAAAATATAAATGACATTCTGTGCACCAACCTTTAAACTAAAGTGGGTCTTGACTGTCACAAAGAGTGTGGAGTGGCACAAGGTGAATATCCCCCTATATGTCAACCTGTGGCATTTACAGCAAAAATATTTCTAATTTCACAATTAGGAGAGGTTCTCAAATGGTGCATCTGGATAGAATTGTTGGAAATGTATTACCTAGTGCTTATTTAAAGACAAAAAGCGGTGTGTGTTATTACTCTTGTTTATATTGTGCATGTGAAGCGGCCTTTATTATAGGCTCCTGATTAATTCCCTTAACTATAGTACCCTGTATTGCTTTCAAATAGTGATTTCCAAAGTGGTTTGTGCCTCTCAGGCAAGGTGCCTGCTGCCTCCCCTCCAAGAACCTCCTGCTCTGCAGCCTCTCACCCCCATGCCCATCGCCCATCCCTGGCTCAGTGTGGCCCTGCCCAGGGCTCCAGTTTCAAGAATACTTCCATAAGCCCATCTTTTCAGATATATTCACCAGTTCTGGCCAATTATTTTTTGGGGGGGGGGGGGGGGGGGGGAGAGAAATAAATTTTTATCCCACAAAGTTAGAGAAGGGTGTTAAAACATGATGCAACTGCCCTTCCAGAAGCTGGAAGGCAAGTAACACCAAATATATGATATTTTGGGTGTATTGAGATACGGGGATTTAGTGCTTGGCAATATTGTCAACTTCTGGTGGCTGCACACCCATTTCTCTGTTTTTTTCCTGAAAGTTTCACCACTTACATGGGTGTATTTGCCCCTCTGCAAGGGTTTGCTCTGCTGACATTCACTGCACGTGCAGTCTTGTCTCTGCCCTCTCTGCCAGAAGGCACCCTGGCACCACTCTGCCACTACCAGACAGAATTATTTGCTGCTTCATTTGTGGCATATTTGACTAAATATGAAATGATTTTCACTTTACGTTTCCAACAAAACTTCACAAAGAGGGACTCCCACCTGTCAGAAAATGTTAATGTCTTATTCCTACTTTCTTTTCTTCTGCTTTTTTTTTTTTTTCTAATTATTAAGCTTTTTGTTTTGGAAACGATGCAGTGTAAGTAACTGCTTATTCTGCAGAGAGGGATTTAGAGCCCGGCTGGCGACTGTCAGCCTTTTCATCCTCCTGTCTTTCGGCGAGAGCTGCATACAGCCCAGCAGCCGACCCGCTGCCCAGGCTGAATTTCACCCCAAAAGCCTCTGGCTGAGGTTCAGGTTATGGCAGTTTCTCACAGCCCTCTGTAACTTATTTACTTAATGATCTTCTCCGTACAAGCCTGTCTGTTATTAATGAGTCACTACGTTTTCAACAATCCTATGGTTGAGCTTTAAGGTTTAAGCCTGTCACATGTGCATCCGCTGATCTGCATTGCAATTAATTATGAATAAAAATGAGCTTTTCTTCTAAACAACAGTAGAGCCTCCCATGAGCCCTATGATCAGCACCGAGACTCCATCCTGGTGTGAAAGGGCTCCACAGCTGCAATGGTGGTGGCTGCCTTTGCTGTCATCTCCAGGATTTTGCTAATTCCCTCTCTCTGGCACTCCTGCTCCAGGGGGCTGGCCACCCAGCGCTCCTCCCCATGGTCCCCCCCAGTGCAGTGCCTCCCCACAGCTCCCCACCGGTATTTCAGTCACATACCCTCCCACCAGGCCTCTGCAATGCCAGCTAAATCACAACCATCTTCATGCATGAGAACCTCTCATTCCTCCTGCCTATTCCCTTGGTTTCCAGCCTCAACGCAGAGACAGCTCTGACATATCTTGCTTATTCCCTCGCTAATTCTGCCTCTGAGTTGTCTATTCTCATCACAGACTCATTTTCCTTCCTGTGCAGAGTCAGAAACCTTCATGTAGAGTCCTAATTTGGTGAAACACCTCCTCTGGACCCCTTGGACCCTCTTCTTTCTGAGGGCTGCTTGCTGCAGGGATTCTACAGGAGATTTCAAACGAGGTGAGCTCATTTCCCCAAGCGATGCTGCTGTGCCCCCGCTGGGGCTCTAGCTGTTGCCCAAGCAGAGACAAATGAAAAAGCAACTTCATGAAAAATCTCAATCTTGTTTCTGTTTTGCTTGGTTCAAATGAAAGCTTTTCATAGTTCATTTTAGTTTTCAAAACCTAAGCCTTTTTGCGCGTCCTCCCTCATTTTTGTCCATCCGTATTCTCTCTGCCTGCTTGATCATGGATTTTCCAACTTCTTTGGGAAAAAAACCAAACAAACCCCTGTTTTTCTTATTCTGACAGTCCAGATCACCAGAATTAGTGCTTCTTTTTTTCCTCTTGTCACTTTTCCAAAGTCGAGGAAGTTTGGCCCCGTTCCAGTTAAAAAGGGAAAAGTCATAAGGCGGTCCCCACCCACCATCCTTCTGCTCCACTCCAGAGCAGGAACAACTAACGGGAAGAGATGGGAGAAGAAGCAGGGGAAATAACACACCAAACTTCTAAACTTCTTGATTTCAACAAAATAGATATGTTTTATTATTAAAAAAAAAAACCCAAACCAACAAACAAACAACACAAGATCAACCCCCAAAACGTTGCTTTTGGTACGCAACATTTTTTCAGCAAATGCACCCTCCAGAGAGTCTTGGAGAGGCACTTGGGTAGAGACGTGCAGAAGATGTGCTGCTACAGGCTTAGGGCTTGGCTTAGCACAAGGAGGGTATTCCTGATGTTGGGCAACACTGCTGCATTCTCCTAGCACTGTCAGGATGCAGCCTGGAGGACACAGAGCAGAGCCATCAGCAAGGGCACGGCATCCCAGACCATCTCCTCCCTGACTGAGCAGCTGCCTGGTCCTGCTGACCTGGCCTCTCCATCCTGGGAAGGCAGGGGAAGAGGGAAACAAAATCTGTCCTGAGATACCTCCTCTCTGCTGTGGCATGCAGGCCATGAACATCTTGAGGCCAGCACAGGCAGTCCTAGTGTCCCAGGGGTGGCTGAAGCACCCATGGGTGTGGAGATGTTGTGTCCAATGGGGCTACGGAGCTTCTCCAGAATCAAGATTTACCTATCACACATACAGTAATTTGTTGTGAAATCAGTAATTCTGCTGTCTTCTAGTCAGTTCTTCCAGCATCTCCTGACCTCCTGCTAGGACCTTGTATTTTCTTCCCAGGCTGAATTTTTTAACTTCTCCTTCAGCTTTCAGATCTTACTGCTCCTCTGTGAGATGGAGGCTACTGAACTGTCAGGGACTCTTCTTGCTGAGGTCGGAGTGTCTCTCAATCTTCTCTCCAGCAAGCTGAGCAGTTTGTGTGCTTCCAGTCTTGTACCAGAGCTTGTTTGATACCTAGAGGGTATGTATGCAGAATTTTGGTGTCCTTTTTAATTCTGGACACCCAAGTTGGAAATAACATCCATAGTAATCATAGAGGCAAGATTGTTCCTCTAATTTTGTTTGATATTCTTCCATTATATATTCAAGGAAGGTGTTAGCTGCTTTCAGTGTGCTTTTGAAATGAGGGCTCATGTAGAGGCAGTTACCTGCAATCATTCCTGAGCCTTCTCCTGAGTCACTGCTTTCTGAGCCCCATCCTGGAGATAAAGGCTGTGGTCTTTGTTACCAGATGCCTTCCCTTGCATGCAGCCGTATTAAAATGTATTTAGTTAGATTATGGCCATTTTACCAGACAATTTAGAAGATAGTAGAACAGCAACCTGGCCTGCTTGTTATTAACATCCCTACCAGCCACTGCATCACTTGCAGACTTCACCATCCCAACTTTTTTTATGATGAGATTGATCACTGGCTAAAAACATACATAGTGTTGCAACAGGAACAGATTCCCTGAGGGAGCCCGCTAAGGACACCTTCATCCTCTGAAGTCTCCCCACTAAACACCACGCGGTGAGATCTGTCTGAGACAGATTTTAGTCCATCTAGTGTGTGACCTGAAAATTCCTTCTACTGCGTGGGTTTTTTAATCCAAATGTCATTTAGTAATAAGCAAAATGCTTTGAAGAAATCCAAGTTTGCTATATTGGTACACTCACATTTATCAACCAGACTTGTAAGTCCATCCAAAAAAAGACCCCACAGAAGCCCATAAATGGACTGGTTGATGTGCAGGTCTATGGGCTGTGCCTTTACATTTTTCTGAACACTCCAGCTACACTGACATTTCTCCAATCTTTTGGAATTTGCCCATTTTTCTAAGATCTTTTAAACCATAGCATTGGCTTGAGCTAGTTCCTTCTAGACTCGAGCATCAGCTGTCCGGATGATCAGCAAATGCTGAATTCGAGGAGATCATGCCTCACATCCCCCATTGTTACAGATGGCAGGATTTATATTCCATCCACAGTATCATCTGGAGATGAATATATCCTCCTGCTTCATTCCAAATACAGAACAGAAATATCTACTAAACATTTCTGCCTTTCTGCACCAGTCACCATCTGGCAAGAGCAGGGAAGAAGCAGCACTTAGTGCCAAGCTCGAGCAGTCCCGCGGGGAGGCTCGTGCCGTCCAGGCATCCCACACACACCGATGTTCTGGGTGGCCTCAGGCCACCCCACACTCCATTGCCCAGGACTCTCCCCATCTCCCCATGCTTTTGCCTGCACTAAGCAGAGTGATTCCCTCTCACGCCCTTGCTGTGGGCAGGGGGCTGGGACAGACCCCCGGCCCCTGCCCCCCTGCCCCCCTGCCCCAAGGGAAAGCCAGCAGCCAGGCACCAGTGCAAATTCCCCATTTAACCCCGGGCCAAAGACACCATTACCATGTAAATCACCAAGAGAAGGAGGCTGGAGGGCAGAGAATGAGGAGCAGCCTTGATGGAGGAGGCTGAGATGATAAGGGGGCTCTTATTGAAATTCAGAAATCTGTTTTTTCTTTCCCCCCAGCCACTTAAAGAGCAGATGAAGCCAAACTGAGGCTTCTGTGAGACCTGTTGGGGAAAATACCACAAAACATCCAAGGGCTCCTTTGAGTGTTTCTTGGAGTGGGAGTCACCTCTTATGCCTGTCCAAGTTACTCCCTTGTTCAAGTCCCTCTCGTGACCCTGTGTGCCATCCTTGTGCCATCACATCAGCAGGGCTACCCGCTGCTGTCCCACCTGCAGCTTGAAGGGCATGGAGCAGGCAGCCCCATGGCCCTGCAAACCACACGTGCCAGGGAGCCAGGTCTGGCATGAGTGAGATCCCAGGGAAAGGATTCCCAGCCTTTCCCTTGATCCCTTTTTCCCCCTTGATCTTTTTTTTTTTTTTTTAAATGAGTGTTCTTTATTTACTCCTTTTTGCATATGGCAAAGCCAGGAGGAGAGAAGGAGAAGAGAAAAAAGGCACAAAGTCTGCAGGGGAGAAAAGAGAGGCGTTATTGTGAACGTGTGTGTTTGTCCCTGGCTGGTGGCAGAGCTCCTCCGTGGGATGAGGGATTCCCTACTCCGAGGGCTGCCTCGCTGCTGTGCTGCAGGCAGCGGGGGCTGCTGCGGGAAAGGCCATGCTCCGGTGGGAGACTCACTTCTGGCAGCAGTCACTGCGGAGCGACTGGTGCTGGGTGAGCCTGGCTGTGTGCCCCTCAGCAACAACACGGACCCCATTAATAATTAACCAGGTGTAGAGACAGGCATCACATGTGTAATGGCATCGCAGACATCTGACACTCCTAATGGCCTCCTCACTCAGCCTCCCGCAGCAGGGCTGGCGGCTGATGCTGCCACCGCTCCTGAAGGTCATCTCTGCGTCCCCATCCCCTCCTGTGGGCCGTGCCTGCCTCCTGCCTCTGGGCAGAGGGCTCTGCACAGGGGCACAGCCTCACCCCAGGACGGCTCTCAGGGTGAGCCAGCTCCTCTGCAGCTGCCCCAGTGCCTGCAGGAGGGCAGGGGGGGTTCTGGGGAAAACCAAACTGAGGTTCATCAACCAACCATATTGCTGGGGTTGCTGGCAAGGAGCCATCCTGCCTGTCATACAAACAGCTTTAGCCACCTAGGAGGAGAAACCCGCCACCACGGGGTCAGTGGTCCCTAGGCCCAAGCTGTGATGTGCAGCGTCAGCACTGACTGCACATGCTGGCTTTGCAGCCCCACGCCTGGGGAACATGTCCGTGTAGCTCCTCGAGTGCTCAACTTCCAAGCTGTTAAAACATGTCTAGGGTTGGGAGTGACATTGGGCACAGCAGGTCCCAGTGAGGCAGGAAACAAGCCCATGGGGAGGGGAAACCACAGGCACCCCAGAGCATCACAAAGCAGCAGCTTGAGCATTGCTGCCAAGGCTGGGGCTGCCCCCGGGGGGGCTCGGGATTGTAGCCCTGTCCCCCCACCAGAGAGCAACCTTAGCAGCAGTGTCAGTGGTGGCTCTGACCCTTAGATAAGGAAGTGCTGCAGGCACCAGACTGCAGGAGGTCCCTCTGAAGAGACCACCCTGTGGTGATGAGGCACCAAAGTCCCTGGAAGATGAAGGGAAAGGCTCAGGTAGGGGATTAGAAGGTGGGATTAAAGGCTCAGCGGCTCTTGAGATGTATCTAACCATCCTCTAAAGCAGCTCACTGCAGCTCCGTGCACTCCTTTTCTGGTTTAATTATGCCTCATAGCAATTCCTTGCTTGCTATCTGTGCTCACCTTTCCTGGGGGTCACAGCCAGGGTGCCCCATGTGTCCCCGAGGGCAGTTTGGCTGTCACTGTCTCCAGGGGCAGAGCTGCCACCAAAAATTTGTTTGGAAATGCAGAGCAATGCCACTCATCCATCAAACTTCAGTCGTCAGCCAAGAGAATTAATTTTAAGCACTGTTCATTTTAAAGAGTTGGAGTCTGTCACTTCCAGTGACTACCAGACAAGTGCAAGCACACCTTTCCCAAAGCCATCCCCAAGAGCTGGCAGTGCCACCAGGCTGTCCCCCTGTGCCTCCCACCCCCTCTGGTGAAGCTGGCGGGTGCTGCCAGGGTTGTCCTCTCTCACAAACCCCAGATACACAGGAAAAAGGCAAAAACAAGGCAGTGGGGAGTGATCCCCACTTGCTGCACCCGGCAGCCATGGGCTCTGCAGTTTGACTGTAGGTTGTAAGAAAATGCTTCCTTGGTTCTAAACCTGTCATGTGTGCTCCTTGTTTTGAGAGACACGATGAATACTGATGAAGATTCCCAGGGTATTGAATTTCTTCTCAACCAAAACCACAGCCACAGCTCGTCACCCTGCCTGGATGGTGGTCAGTCCCTTGCTGAGCTTGGGTGGCCACCGGCTGCACTGCTCAGGTCGTGGCTCTGCTGCGCTGGCATGTGCTGCTGGAGTGGTTTCTGTTTTCTTTCCAGCATCCATCTATGCCTCTCCTTGCCTTTCTGAGCATCGCTGGTGCTTCAGAGAGGAGATCGCAGGGATGCTGAGGTCCCTTACCCAGACAGCAATGGAAAGCCCCACATCATGTGTGAATGCAGGGTCTACTTTTCTGCTGTATGTGACATATTGTTTCACCCTTCCACATTTCACGCACCACATGCCCCACACCAGTATCACCCATTTCCCAACCCAGCTGTGGCCCCCAGGACCCATGCTGGCTGGGGACACCAGGGGACACCAGGTACAGAGGGGATGCAGGGGGGATGCAGAGGGAAAGCAGAGGTGAGCAGGGCAGATGCTCCCCCCGTGCAGGGTTGCCATATCAACAGGTTCCCTGGCGGAGACCCTCACTGTGAATGCAATGTTTTGGGATGCTGTGATATGAGCCCTCCCAGCTCTCACTGAACCCCCTGTGCTGCCATGTCCTCATATTCCCTCGGGTGCTCTCTCCTCTCCTTCCCCCCCCTGCCCAGGGCTATGCCAGGCAATGTCCCCAGGTACATTTGGCTTCTCCCAGTGCTGCTGGTTTGCAGCCTGTTGCTGGCACAGCAGAGCAGATCCCTGCCACACAACAGCACCCAGTCGTGAGCACAAGGAGTGGTGTGAGCAGTTGTAGTCGTTGCTGGGGGGGGCGATGGGTGGGACACGGAGCCCGTGGACAGATGAGGGAAGGAACAATGGGTAGCAGTTGGTTGCTCCCAAAGCCCTGCAGCATTCTCTCCCCTGTGGTGGCAGCATGGGGCTGCCCCCCCTGCCCCGAGCCCATGAAAGCAGAGGGGGCCAACAAGAACTGTCTTTACTGATTTCAGAGCGGGGAGTTCTACCCTCTGACACCAGCCAAAGCACCTGGTGCTGGGTGGCCAATACTGGGGTGCTCTGCGATCCCCCTAGCCTCTTCCAAGACCTCTCCTGCTCCAGCATGGCTGTGCTCTGGATGCCAAAATCAGTGAGAAGTGCCCCTTGATCACTGGCAGGGTTGCATGGCAGAACCTTTTCATCTGGCAAAACCATTCTGAGCAGTAGGCTGAGGCTGCAGGACTTGGCAAGGGACAACCACCACCCTCCACCATCCCGGTGGGATGGGATGACAATGTGGTGTGCCCCAGGAGGCTCCCGGGGAGCTGGGTGGGGACAGAGGGGAAGGAGGTGAACACACATGTGGAGAGAATAAAAATGGGGAGCTGCAGGACATCAAGGTCTGGCCACGACCCTGCAGATCAGGGCAAGAGGGCCCCGCAGCTGAGGGGAGAGGCGGAGGGGGAGGAATTTGCTCTGGAGGCACTTGCTACTTCAGATAGCTGGGATGCCGGAGCCGGGAGGGTGTTTACATTCCCACCCTTATCTGTGCACAGGCACCCGTGGGGCCCCTTTCCCGCTGAACAGGTTCTGGGTGGTGGGAGTGGGGAGCTGGGCGCCAGCACTGGCCCCGCACCCTCCTCAGCGTCTGGGGACGCCTGCGGGGACAGGGATGTTGGATGAGGCAGCCATGGGCCAAAGCCCAATTGACCTTATGTCTTGCCTGGGGGCTCCCCAGGGCACACCCCACTTCTCCAGCCAGGGTCTGGGGGCACAGGTGACTCAGAGTCCAGCAGCGTGATCTTTCTTGCTTGGCTTTTCCTGGCAGGGAGTAGATCCCCCTTTCTCTCTTGCAGCTGAAAGACACATGCAAAAGCGTCTTGCCCCACAGAGGAGCAGGGTGGGTCATGGCATCCCCGGGGCATCCCCCTTGCCAGCACACAGTGAGCAGACAGAGCTGTGCCCTGAGCCTGGGGGCCTGTGGCTCCGCTCCAGAGGTGGGCATGGGCAGCACCTCTGGGTGTCCTCTCCCACCCCACACACTGGCAGGACAGAGGCTGACTCCAGGGATGGGACAGCTTGCACGGCAGCATGGCATCATCACGCTCGCTAAACTGAGCCGTGGCCATTTCCCCAGGAAGTTACTAGTCCTGGAAGCGTGTCCTGTTTGCAGCCCGGGAGCTGGGAGAAGTTGGCAGCTGCTGCTCATGACCAGGGCATCCCTCACGTACCCAGGCAGGACCTGCGTGAGCTCATCACTCGGCTCCCAGGGGTCCATGCAGTTCTTCTTGGGCCATTCTCCACCTGCATCCCACAGCCTCCCACCCCACAGGCCCCCCAGACTCCCACTGGAGGAGCAGCTGTGGGACCGTGGCTGTGCACGGGGCAGCCAGGGCAGGGCTGGGGCCGTTCCCCACTGGGGGAAGCAGCCAGCCATGTAGTAATCACGGCCGGCTCTCATCTTGGCTGATAATTGCTTGTTAGCGGGAAGGAGGGAGCTGCTGGCAGGGCTCTTGCTGGGGCTAATGACAGCAAAGTGGCAAACTGGGTTGGGGAGCGCTGCCAGATGAAGGAGGGAACTTCCCCAGCGTATGGAGTCGGAGGTGGCTGTGGGAGAGGTGGAAACTCCCAGAGCACAGAGGAGAACAAAGGCTCGCTGGGCTGGGCCATCCGGCACCAGGAAACACGCATGCATGGTGCTGGCTCTGTGCACTCCTGCCTGCGCCCAGGCACTGGCTCTCCCCAAGCTCCCTGTCCTGGCACTGCCTCCAGCGGACCCCCGAGTATCCCCACGGGGAGCAGCCAGGCTGTGCACTGAGATCACAGAATCACAGAATCATAGAAGGGTTTGGGTTGGAAGGGACCTTAGAGATCATGGAGTTCCAACCCCCCTGCCCTGGGCAGGGACACCTTCCACTGAAGCAGGTTGCTCAAAGACCCATCCAGCCTGGTCTTGAACACTTCCAGGGATGGGGCATCCACAGCTTCCCTGAGCAACTTGTTCCAGTGCCTCACCACCCTCAAAGTAAAGAATTTCTTCCTATTATCTAATCTAAATCTCCCCTTTTCCAATTTAAAGCCATTACCTCTTGTATCTCTACACTTCGTGACAAAGAGGAGTCCTTCTCCGGCTCTCCTGTAGGCTCCCTTCAGATATTGGTAGGCTGCTACGAGGTCTCCCTGGAGCCACATGAGGACATGCTGCACCACAGGCGGTGTGGGACAGCCCTTCTGTACCCCAGAGGCATTGGCCATGGCATCCAGGATTTGCCACAACCTGCCTGCAAGGGCAGCGGGGGCTTGCTGTGCTCACAGCACTCCTGATGGCACTGCTGCCTTGGGAGCAAGGCTGTCACCTGCCTGGTGGGACGATGCCCTGCCCTGCACTGGAGCCCGGGAGGGAAGCAGAGACCAGCAGGAGCTGGAGCTGCCCTGAATTGTATTCCTGCTGGGATAACCGCGGTGACCTGGTGTGGGCTGAGAAGTGGGGACAGCAGAGGGTGGTCTGCCCAGCCAACTCGCAGCCCTGCCCTTTCTCCCCCCATCCACAGCCCCCACCACCCCCCTCATCCCACCACCAGCAGGCTGTGTCCTCCCCTGGGCTCACAACTTGTTAGCCAAGAAATGCCACAGTGGTCCACTGAGGCGTGAGGCTGTGGTCACCCATGAGCAGCCCCTGAGGGATTCTCAGCGCAGCGTGGCCCCGTGGCTCTGCCACGACCTGCACATCACGCCTGCCTCATCCAACAGGCTCTCTTGTTATACCTCCAGAATCCTGTCTCCCAAATTGCTGCTCCCCAGATGCCCCATGAATACATAGAGCGACACAGGGATGCGGTGGAGCCCGGCAAGGCCCTGCAGCTGCCCTGTGCTGGGATGACAACTGCCCGTTTATTCCTCCTCTGCTTTCCCTGTCTCAGTGAGCCTTTGATCCATGGCAATACTTTGCCTCTCGCTCCACGACAACTTAATTTCTATAGTAACCTCCTGTGCTGGATCTCGTCGAAAGGCCTTTTGAAAATCTGAATAAACTATGTTGAGTGGTTTTTCTTCTACCCACTCTTTACTGAAGTATTAGAGGAACTCTAATACAACAAATGAGGCTGGATGCTCCTGTGCAGAAGCTCTGCTCGCTCAAGCTGAGCACGTTTCAATCTTCCAGCTGCTCGGGTTCTGATAATCAGCTCTGCCAATTTGCCAAATGTGAAGAACTTTTCCCTACGATGTTCCTATGGCACTGGCAGGGCCACCCCTGCCACAGGAGTCTCCGGGGACAACCGGGGGACATGTTTCACCAGAGCCCTGATTCCACTGTGGGCCAGCAGCAAGGGGGAGCGCTGCAAACCCCTCCAGCTCGTTACAAAACTTTAATTAATCTACAAAAATTTCCTATCTGCAAATAATTCAGACCTTATGAAATTCCAATAAAACCATTTATCACAGCTGGCAATTTGATGTTGCCAGCAAAGCTCTTGGACGCACAGGGAGTAATTGATAGCCTAATATAATTTTAAATTAGAGTTTGTGTTATTAATTTCATCCCTCTGAAAACACCTCTTTGTTTGGACTAAACCCCACTTCTCCTGCTGCCCTGCAGGGAGCGGGTGAGTGCCAGGGGGGGCTGCCCATGAGCACCAGCCCTGCCTGCTCCTGCCGCTCTGCCCACAGTGGGATAGGGGGCCCCCGGGCATCCCCCGCGTGGGGCTGTGACACCAGAGCAGGGCTGGCTGGTGACACAGCTGCACATCCCTTGGGAGCAGGGGTGGTTCCCAAGCTGGAAAGGCTGTGGAGGGGTGGCAGAGCTGAGAGCATCCATGGGGGTGCCGAGTGTGCCCCCCCCACGCCCCCACACACCACTTTTGCAAGAGCAGAAGCGGTGAAATGCTCAATCCGGGTAATTTACACTTACGCATCTGTCACCTTCCAGGGACGTGGGATCCCTCTCCCCCTGCTGAGTAACATCCCTGCGTGTGGCTAAACAGCTATTACACCCTGCTGCGGGGCGGCTGCCTTTCGGGGGTGGGAGAAGGAAAGTGATCCCTGTACTTACGTGGTCTTAACTCTATAACACTCAAAAGCTTGCAAATGATACCGAGTAATGAATGCATGATGACAACTGAAATGTGACAGTCTCGCCATCCCTGTGCTACAGTCCTCACCAGTAATCCCAGTGACAATGGGAGCAGCGAGAGGCACAGCCCACAGCAGGGGGGAGTCATGGGGAACCCACGGGCACCCCAGTGCTGCACTGGGGCTGCCTGACCTGGTCATGGCTGCTCCCACAGAGCCCCAAGCTGGGAAAGGGCTGGTAGTCGCATATCAGGGGGCCTGGGAAGGGTTGGGGACAGCAGGGACAGCGAGTCAGGAGAGTCTGGTACAAACAGAGAGGCTGGTGAGATGCGAGGTGAGAGCACGTTTGATGTGGTTCATTAGTTAATGGGCACGCCGGGCTTTGAAAGTGCAAAGCACTAAAGAGGTGCAAAGGATTTCATGTTTTAAATTATTTACCTAGGTTGGTTTTTTTCCCCCCTCTCTTTTTCTAACTAGGTGCCGTGAGGAGCAGCCGTGCGTGGCCAACCCGGAGCAGCCCAGCCACGCTCGAGCCTGGTGGGGGCCGAGTGCCCCTGCGTGGCAGGAGGGAAATAAATGCGGGGCTGGGTTTTGTCTGCTGCTGCCCAGCCCCAGGGCTTGCACAGGGAGCCAGACCCACGGAGCAGGTGGCTTTGCCTGGGGCAGCATGGCCCACACATGCTTGTCCCTGACCAGGCATCACTGGGGACCATGTGGGGCCACTGTCACTGAGGGACAGCTCTGGGAGCATCTTCAGGGGGTTCCTGTAAACAACCCCTGTCCCCCCACCTCTGCCCTCACCCCGGGAGCACGGCAGAGTGCAGCTGCTTAAGCCCTTTCTTGGGGACCATCAGGGGACTGAGCAAAAGGCATAATTCAGCTGGGGAGCTATTAGCACATTAAAAATCTGGACACAAACCCATAATGAGATTTGCAATTTGTCCCGGGCAGGCAGGCAGGCTGCAGTGTACTTTCCCCATTAGGGGCCATGTGCCCTTAGCAATCACATTAGTGGGGCCAGGATTTCACAGCAGGAAATCAAAGTGGTCCCTGAAGACCCCAGCCCATCGATGAGTGAGCCGGGCAGCTGAGGGGCACGGAGGGGCTGCTTGTCCCTACAAGCTCCCTGGTCACAGCTGGATTGGGATGTGCTGGGCTCCTCCTTGCTCCTGCCACTGGGTCATCCTGCTTGGCCTCTTGGTAGCTGAAGTCAAACATGGTTTGGTCTGCTCCCAGGTGTGCTGAAGCCCTGGAGGAGTCCCAGCCCTCATGGCCGTGCTGCCCCCATTGGCTATTTTATTCTTGGGTTCTATTCGTTAAACAGATTTTAATCTACACAGTCTGGAGCTATTGATACCATGTCGTGCTAATTTGTTAGCTGGCTGTCAAGTAGACGAAGCAAAATGCCAAATATTAAATGAAATGTATTGTGTGAAATGGACCGGCACTGAGGTCCCCATTTCCCGTGCGGGAACCTGCTTCCATGCAGGGCTCAGGGTGATTTATAGGTCTCGCAGGCCTGAGTCCCAGGTGATGGGTGCTCTTGGGGTGCACATTGGCATGTGGGACTGCCACAGGATCCACCTGGCCCCACTGGTTTGGAGAAGAATGGGGTTGTCCCAGTGCTCAGGAGCTGGGATGTCTGCCTGAATCCAGTCCCTGGTCTCTCACCCCTTTGTTCCCAGTGGGGAGGGCTGCACCGCTGCACCCCAGCACGCAAGCTCCCCCTTCTCAGCTCACTGGGCGCCCTCTCTTCCCTCTGGTGCATGGCCTGGGGAGGGGGGGTGTGTGTGCCAGCCCTCAGGGGATCACAAAGGATGTTCCATACTGGGGAGGTTGTGAGAACATAGGGGAGCACCCGCTCCCTGAGCACCGTGCCTGGGAGATTATTTATTTGGTGAGTTATGACTTTGTTTTCCCCTGTGTAAATATCTGGGAAGCGCAGCTAATGTTCTGTGCACAGCTGAGGCAATTACAGCCCTCAGCGCAGCCCCCCCGGCCCCCCCATGCCCCACGCAAGGAGAGAAACTCACATTAAACCACCACTGTGAAACAGGGCCACCCTGCTCTGTCCCCACAGGGCTGGATGTGTTTTTGGGGCTGGTCCTGGGCAGTCCTATATCAGGCAGCTGTGCCGGGGGCACCCTTCCAGCTGTGCCAGGGTCACCCTTCCAGCTGTGCCCTGGGTGGCCCTTCCAGCTGTGCCCTGGGTGGCCCTTCCAGCTGCACCGGGGGGCTGCTGATCTGCAGAGATTTTTCAGCTGTGCTTGGGGGTGTTTCTCCAGTTGTGCAGGAGTGGGAGGGGGCTCCAGATGTGCAGGGCTGGCTCTTCCAGCTGTGCTCACCTGGGGCTCTCCAGCACCGCAAGGAGAGCTCAAGCTGTCCCCAAAAACACAGGGGTGCAGCCTCACGGCCCCGCACAGAGCGGGTACAGCCCCAGACCACTCTCCTGTGGGGCTGCTCGTTAGCACTAACGAGGGGGTGTGCTGGGGCCATGGAGCCTGGGCGGCGGCGGTGTCTCCCGGGCCCCGGCCCCTCGACGACAGGCAGCCCCGAATCAGCTTCATTAAGAGCCATTGATCTGTTTCCTGCTTAATATATTTTTCATTTCCAAATGTTTTTTTCCAGGCTCCACAGCGTTTGCAGCTTGTACCAATTAAGGCAGCAGCACAGAATGAGCGCTGCAGCCCATTAATTAAACTTATAGGGGGAGATTAAGTGCCCACTCCATTCTCCCTGGCAGCTCTCTCCGAGCAACAGGCGTGCTGGGGACGGGAGCAAGGCTGAGCGCTCACGTGCCGGTCACCTGCCCTCGCTCCCCACAGTGTCCCCAGATGGCCACGCAGGCCCCACCACCCTGGGCACCAGCCCCCGGCCCATGGGTGCTCACCCTGGGTACAGTGTGGGCTGCGGCATTGCCTGCATGGGGGGAGCAGGGGGGTGCCAGGCTCCTGCACAGCAGGTCGGCTGCTCCTGGCTCTGCTCGGAGCAGGGATGCTGTGCTGGGTGTTGGTGCAGCCATTTGGGGGAAGGAAGCAGGGCACACAGGGATACTGCCTTATCCTGTGCCAGTCGGGGACAGGGGCTCACGCTGGTGGAGGAGCTGCAGCACCCACTGCATTGTCCTGATCCCAAGTGGCTTCTGCCCTCACTGTGGGGCAAGGGGACCTGGTGAGGGTGGTCCCCAGCTCCCCGCACTGCCTCCACTGTGCTGTGGGCACAGCTCTATCCCACTCTCATAGAATAGCAGTCAGGAACTGGCGGTGGGTTTGCCTGGGTGGAGATGGGGCTCGTGGCAGCCCATCGCATCCCACCAGCAGCAGCGGGTGCCCACACCGTGCTGGTTCCTTCCAGGAGAAACAAGCCGACGGGCGACCCTAGCTCCAGGCACCGGTACCAACACTGTGGAGCAGCCGGTGCTTGCGCTGTCACACACTGTTACCATGGAAATGATCACACTGTCACACGCTGACATCCTCCCACCCAGGGCACCTGGGTACCGGGTGCTCTGGGGCTGGCGCTGCCGGCGGGCAGGTGACCCGCAGCCCTGCAGCCGGAGGGGATGCGGCAGGAGCTGAGCGGGTGCAGCAGGGGCAGGTCCTACCCGGCTGCCAAGAGGTCTTGCTGACAAGTTCTCCAGCTGCTCATTTGGACAAACGGTGGAAAAATTAAGACATGCCCAAAGCCTGGAGCCAGGCACGAACCATGTGTCGGAAACTGAGTCACTTTCCCCTGGACCGGGATGGCAAAGAAAATGGGACAGTGCAAAAAGCAAAGACCAGGTGAGGAGATGCTGAGCTCAGCAAAACAGTTGAGGGTTCATCTGGGGTCCTGTCCAAGAGGCAGGAGGGCAACCACAGTGTGTCCCACACTAGACCTGTACAACGGACACACCGCCTCTTTGGGCAGGAGCAGAACCTGGCAGGCCCTGGCAGCAGCGCCAGCAGAACACCACTGATTTGTCTCCAGTGTTTCACTTATTGACACATGACATTTTGATTAAAAACTTGTTTTATGAGGAATTACGAGGGCACAGCAGATGGATTAAAGATCCACTTGTGGGCAGCATCCCTCACAGCCGTGTTAGTGGGGGAGGCACCAGGGAAGGGCCATGCCAAGGACAGGCCCTGGGAACCAAAACTATTTACTCTTTGCACCAAAGGGGAACGTGAGGGCGCGATAACTTTGCCGGCATGAGGAAGACTTGTGAAGTAATAACGAGGAAGAAGATGGTTTGCTGCAGCATCACAGCCTGAGGTGCCAGGGTGAACGCAGCAGGGAGGGCTGGGGTGCAAGGGGTGACACTGCGGAGGTGTTCAGGTGGAGCTTTACGGAGCGGTGGCACCCACTGCGTGACTCCGTGTTTCCCTGCCTCCTTGCTTTTGATTTAGCAGTTGCTAGAGAAACTAAAACTTGCAGTTTGGGGAACATCTGCATTTGAATTAGTAATTACCAGCAGTGCTGCTCTGGCCCAGATGTTGCCTGCAGGGTCCCTGCTCCCGCTGGGGGCAGGGTCGGGGTGGTGGCACTGCACCTGCCCACGCCGGGTGGCCCCGGTGGGTGGCAAGGGTGGCCCTGCTGTGGGTGCTGGTGTGGTGCTCTGGCTGGGGTGCTGCTCGGTGTCCTCTGAGCCCCTGCAGACAGAGATGTCCTTGCCCTGCCCTCCTCCCCGTGCCAGCAGAGGAGCAGAGGGTTTAGTGCTGATGGCCCCCAGCGTGCGAGGGTGACTTTGCTGAGCAGGACTCCGAGGAAATGCACGGGGGGGTCTGGTAGTCCCGGCTGCAGCCCTGAGGTAGAGGAGCATCACTGTGCCATCTGCGGCCACAGCTGGTTTGGTTTGTGCTGCAGCCGCTCTCTCCCTCCCACCCACTCCAGCAGCTCCCCCCGGTAGTGCCTGTGCTCCTCCCTGCTCCTCCACCTGATTAATTCCTCATGTGGCTCCGTGAATGCTGCTGCAGTGCCCAGAGCAGGGAGACTTGCATATCCCCCCTGCCTGGGAAGCAGCTCGCTCGGGAAAGAGTCAGAGGGAGAGTCCCCAGGTGCTGAATGACCTTCCTTTGCTCTCCTCTGGGGTGATGCCCACCATCTCCATCCCCACCATCTCCATCCCCACCCTCCACTAGGTCCCCTTCTGCAATCCCCACCATGTACTGCCCCATGGCTCTGGGGCCTGCAGGGTGGGTGCAGGAGGCGAGGGCAGGATTCACCCCCTCCAAGCAGAGCCCCACTCCCGACTGTTCCCATCCCCTCTCTGGCTCACTGGGCCGGTGGTTCATTTTAACAAGGCTTTTAGGCTTAAGTGCTGCTTGGCGTGACTGGGAGAAATTGATATTTTGAGAATGAGCTTGAGAGGGGTCATGAATAATTCACGCCGGGGCGGTTCTGTTCCCATAAAAAGGATGCTTAAAAAAACAAACCCAGCGCTTAAAAATGAAACCGATTCCCACCCTGAAAAGCCCCAGAGCTTGGCTCAGTCTCTGCTGAATCTTTCATCTCCAGAAAGGGGTTCCCACATGGTGGTGGCATCAAGGGGAGCTGGCCCCTGCCCTTTCTGGAGCATCCCAGTGAGGTCCTTAAGCTGGCACGAGCAGCACAGTCCCGGGGGATTCTGCTGGGGTTGCTGGTGGCAGTGTCACCAAGACCATATGAGCTGGGGGTCATCAGCATGTTACCAGCCCCATTAATCCTGGTTTGACCTCTTTATTTCATTAGGCCCCTTATTAAGGGCTACTCTGTGAGATAGAGGGCAGTAAGTGCCCATTGCCATGGCAATGGGGACAAGCAGGTGAAGCGTGTCACCCCAGCATGGCTCTGGAGACAGGAAAGGGACACCTCCAACCCCAGGGCAGGCAGGAAGGGACGTGGTCTGGCTGGGGGTATAGAGCGGGGGGGGGAGCTGGGCTCAGTGCCTCTGGCACGAATCCTGCTGTCCATCTGAGGAGGTCCCCATGGAGACCTGTGTGTCCCCCAGGAGTTGGAGGGGACAGGGTCTCTCTCTGAGCATGCTGCAAGGATGAACACCAGCACTGCTGGGCTGGAGCACAGCATTGGCACAGGGATGACGGGTTTGAACAGGCTATGAATAAATTTAAGCTGGAAATTAGAAGCAGGGTCTTCACTGCCAGAGCACCTGGCCCAGGGTGGCCCCAAGACAGGATTACCCAGGGCATGAGCTCAAGCTGGGCTGGAGACTGAGCTGAGCCATATGCAGGGACGGATGGATGGAGGGAGGGATGCCAGTGAGACCACAGCAGCCGGGCACGGGGCCATTCCCAGCTCCATGTGCCCTTACTCCTGGGTGCACGCACTCCACGCCAGTGAGGCTCCATCCTCCAGCTCCTAGGACCTTTGTCCTCTGCACCATGGCTGGGGGGAACTTTTCGCGACTCTGCCTACCCACAGAGGGAGGTGTCCCCCACCCAGAGGGGACACGACAGGGTCATCCGTTGCTCCCATCCTTTCCACAGGGCCGTCGGGAAGCGCCTTGGCAGTCCTGCTCCCAGCACCGAGCTGGCAGCCCGTGTGTGCCAGAGCCGCTGCACGGCGACAGCAGCGTCTGTTCGCTGCCACCAAGGATCTCTCTCTCTGTGGCTGCTCGTTACTGGACGCCTTCCAAGCGACGGGGCTGGATGACACTAATCCGGCTGGTTTCACAGCAAGAGACCACATCGGCGAAGGGCTCGGTGGCCGCCCCGCCGTAGCTCTGCTGGGGAAAGGGGCCACCAGGGATGGAGGCCGCACAGGTTTTTGCACAGGGATCCCAGAGTATCCCAGGGAAGAGGGGCCCAGAGAGGCAAACATGGGGCTAGCGCCAGGATGGCATGACCACAGCCATCAGCATGGAGAGCCTCCTGGAACAAGCTTGGGAAGACAGCTCCTCCGACATCCCAGCCTGCAGGAGAGGTGAATGCTGTGTAGCCCACCCATGCCCTTTCCCTGGGCTGGCACAGCAGCTCTACAGGGTCACCCTGACAGTGTTGCCCTCCTCACAGATGCTCGTCCCATCTCCCGTCCAGCGACCAGGATGCTGATGGCTTAAAGGGTAATGGTGTGACACAAGAAGCTGGAGCTGGTACGTAGACCTCTGGATGCCCAACAAGGGGTGAGAGGGATGGCATGGGCAACTAGCTCCTCCATAGGCATCTGCTGCTGTGGCTGCAACTGGAGCTTTGCAGCCCCTCCGCTGAACCCTCAACCTCCACCAGGCTGGACGTGCAGTGAGGGGGCAGTGAAACCCCTTGGTCCTCCAGCAAAACCCTGGGGACAAGAACCTCCAAAGGCGCAGAGAGCCAAGCTGGGAATGCAGGGGGTGACACAGCAGCCCATCCCCGGGGAGCGGAGCAGGACCCTCGGGGGCACCGGCGCCTCGGCACGGAGCCACACGGTGATGAGCGAGGAAGAGCCCTGCAGCCCTGCTGCTGCGCGGGGAGAATTAGCCGTAATAAGTCATGATCATCCCCTGATGACGAGCACTTAATGTGTGCCGGTTCTGCTATCAAAGTGCCTCTTAAACCCCAATCGCCCTGTCGATAGCGATGGCAGCGGCTGATGGATCCCTGGCTGCCCGGCCGCCCGGCCAGGTGGCTCCCAGCATGCCCCAGGCAGGAGCATCGATTTCCCACGACTGCAAAGAGGCAAATATTTGAAAAGTGATAAATAAGGGGAGCTGCCGCCTCGGCTGCGCGCGTCAGCGCCCGGGATTAAGGCAACGAGGTGAGACTGCCCAATTAAATCCCAATGAAAATGGCCGAAATTCAATTTTTTCCCCTTGCCCATATCCATCCTGAGGGCCGGGGGGGGGCTGAACACGGGGTTCATCGATTGGCAGTGCTGGGAAGAAATCTCTCTGAATTCAATTAGTTGGGAAAACACAAGGGGCGGCACAGGGAGTGGGGCTGGGGCTGTGTGCGTCTGTCATACGCAGGGGACTGGAGCTCCCAGCACGCACTGGGAGTCACTACAGGACTGCTGGACACTGTGGTGACAGCACCCATGGGTGCCCGCACTGTCAGAGAGATGGGGGAGTGTCGTGGTTTCAGACAAAATCACTGCAACTGGACTGACAGATGGCCCTTCCCCTCCCACAAACGAGATACAGAAGTGCACTGGTGTTTCACTTAGTTTGCAACCCTTGGGGGTCACCCCAGGTCTGTCACCCTATCGGCATCTGGAGAACACGGTGGCAGCTGTGCTGGGGAACTGAATGCCCTGCTCCATCCTTGGCATTGATGGCAACTGACAGCAAACAGCTTGTGTGAAAGTCCCTGTGTCCCTGGGGGGCTCCTGGCCTTCTCTGACCTGCACAGAGCAGGGCTGGCCCCAGTGGGGCTGAGGCTGCGGGTGCTCAGCAGGTCTGCGGGGGCTGCGGCTTCTCCCCTTCCTCTGGGGCTCCAGCACAGAGGGATGACCCTGCCGGGATGAACAGCCATTACGTCTCATCGCCTTGGAAACCGAGCCTCAGCTCTGAGAAGCCTCTCCACCTCCTCCTCCTCCTTCTAGCTGAGCCCCACAGGAAGGGGCCAGCGGACTTGGGGGTTTGGGGCTGCCCAGGCTGCACTGCCAGGTGTGGGCATGGGGGCTGCCTGTCCATACGAGTTGTCTGGCACCCTGCTGCCCACTGCCTTGCTCAGTTCCTCCTCCCTGAGTGTGAGAAGAAGTCCTCCATCAAAGCAAATTGATGCTCAAATTAGCGTGAGCAAGGGGGGGGAGGTGTGTGGGGGGGTGCGTGTGTCCCATTCCATCCCCACATCAGGGGCACGGGGCAGGGAGGCACAGATTCACAGATCCCAGCCAGTCCCTGCCACCATGGAGAAGAGGGTCACGGCGGTGGGTGAGGAAAAGCCTCTTCAGCCCCAGAGCAGGGTCATCGGCCTCGCCGCTGTGGAGATGGGGGCTGGCTGAGACTGCGGGGAGCAGGCAACAGGGTCCCCAGGGAGTGACAGTGCCCTTACAGCCCCCTACGCTGCACACCTGCCCTGGGGTGGCAGCTGGGGCCCCCCATACACTGTGGGGACAGGAGCCCGGAGGCTGGCAGTTGGAGGGCTGGGGGTGGCAGGATGGGGTCTCCTGCCGGCACCCCACTCCTCCGCAGCACCGCAAAACCCCTGCACCGTCACCCGGCAGCCTGCACTCAGGGCCAGGCAACGACCCCTAATTTGCTCTCCGGGGGGGGGAGGGGGGGGGGAAGGCAGGACGGGGTCGGGAGGCGGTGGGGCGGACGCGGGCTGCTCTGTCTGTCCCCGGGGAAGATGCTATTTATTGCCAGCTGCGGGCACAGCTGGGACCAGCTGCAGCGCTGCCTTGGGCACAAAAGCCTGGGCGGCCACCGGGGCCAGCTGGGGCTGCGCGGCGGAGCGTGATGGCCGAGCGCAGCGGTGCGGGAGAGAGAGCATCCTCCTCCCGGGGAAACCCGGGCGACCCCGCCGGCCCCTGTCCCCGCCGGCGTCGGAGCCGTCCCGGGGAGGGCCGTGCCCTGCTGTCGGTCTTCTCCTTGGCGTGACACCCTGTGCGGTGGGGTGCAGGAGCACAGCCTGCTGGCTGCCGGCCGCACTGCCCAGCCCCCGCCCGCAGCCCGCCTGCCTGCCGGGGGTGGGGGGGGGCACGCCTGGCATCCTCCTGGCCCCACGCAGAGCGTCTCCAGAGCCCCCAAACAGAGCATCCCCGTCCCCACGCAGTATGTCCCTTCCACAGGCTCACTCTGTACCGGGACCTGTCCCCTGCCAGGGGGGGACAGGTCTGTTCTCTCCCCGCCCCCCACCCCACCAGCCCCACCATGAACCCAGAGCATCCCTGGCTGTGGGGGGTGCTGAACCCACCCACAAAACAATGGGGGAAGGGCTGTGGGCTCTCAGCTGGCTCAGAGGACAGGACCCCCTTGCAGGGAGGGTGATGGTGGGCCTGTACTGAGATTGCAGCCGGGC
Source organism: Scolopax mira (assembly GCA_004320125.1). Taxonomy (NCBI): domain Eukaryota; kingdom Metazoa; phylum Chordata; class Aves; order Charadriiformes; family Scolopacidae; genus Scolopax; species Scolopax mira. The sequence goes on along the minus strand of BJBW01000639.1, from coordinate 73,550 downwards.
TGGTGACACACAGCTGGGGTTTGCTAACAGCGGTGGTATCCCACAAACAGCATGTGAGGGCACGGGGCCACCATTTCCCGGGCCGTGGCAGGGAGCTGGGGTCAGGGTAGAGCTCTGCCTCCCATTGGCATTTGCCTCCTTGCCCTCCAAGGATGAACCACCAAGTTGCCGGATAACCTTCCACATCCTCCACCCTGCAGCCCAGGGATGAGCCTCTTATAAGACTGAACAGGATTGGAGATGGACAGATGGTGGTTTTGGGGAGCCCTTCAGCCCCTTCAGCCCTTCTGCCCAGTGCAGACTTGCCTGGCATAGGGGTTGGGGGGCTGGGGGGGGTTGCAGCACAGCAGGGATCCTGCCCCGGAGTGCTGGGAGGTGGGTAGAGGAGGCCTATGCAGCACCCGTGGCCCAGGCAGGCTCTTGATGAGCCCTCAGGAGCAGGCAGAGCCCCCCGAGCTGGGCACCCCCCCCCGCTCCAGGCTGCACTGTCCCAGTGTGGCTCCGCACCCCAAACCTCCTGGGGCCTGGGCTAAGACTTGATATTCCACCCGCTCCCCTACACACATTGGCAATTAGATCATAATTGTAATATTTGCATATTCATAACAGCTGAAATTAATTGCATTTGCATAATGGTAATGAAAGGGACTTCATTAATTACCGCTTTTTTGGGGGGATTTTGCATATAAATGGATTCCATTAGGCAGGTTGAGCTCTGGTGGGTACAGGGGTGGGACAGGAGTGGTACCACTGGACTGGGATGGAGCTGAGAGGACTGGTGGCATCGCTGCCACCCTGCCTGTTTTCTGCTTTCCTGTGTCCTGTAGGTGGGCTCAGCAGTGGCATGGGGGCCCAGTCAGTAGCTTCCAGCCCATTGCCCAGATCCGACGCCTTCCCCTTGCCCTGTTGACCCCACACCTGCCCCATAGCATGGGAGTGTGGCTGGGGGCAAAGATGGGCACCAGAGCTGCTGAGTTTGGCTTGCTTAGGGCCTCAGCAGGGCCACTGAATGCACAGAGGGTCCTTCCTGCAGCCACTGGGAGGGAGAAGCTGGGCTGGCTGCTGCTCAAGGTAACCAGAGGACCCCCCTTCCTGTCCCAGGGTGATGCTAAAGGCAGCGATGACTGGGGAGGGCTGGGCAGCAGAGACCAGCTGATGTGAGCGGGTGTCCTCCTGCTGCTGCATCACCTCTGTCACCACTGGGCCTTTCCCAAGGGATGCGCTGGCTCCCAGCCCCACAGCATGGCCCCAGCCTGCCCCGTGCCTGGCCTGGCACAGCTCCCTGCTGGTGGGGATAGTGGGGAGGACAGAGGAGCAGGCAGGTAGTAGCAGGGCTTTGCTGGCATAGCCACAGCTTCTCGTGTGCCAGAGCCAGGCAGGAGTGATGCCCTGGTCCGAGAAGCGGTGTGACCACATCCCATTGTTGCCATCCCATCGCTCTGCCTCCCCTCCAGAGCAGCTCATACCACCTGGGGAACTCTGCCCAGCAGCCAACACACTTATCAAACTGCTGGCTGGAAAAGCCCCAGATGTCCCAGTTGCAAGGGAAGGTGAAAAAGGAGGCGAGGGCTTTGGGAAAAAAACTGGGAGGCGAGAGCTCTGGGAAAGCTGGGAGCAGTGATTGCAAGTGGCCAGTCAGCAACCGCAGGTGAGAAAACTCTCAAGGAAGCTCTTGGTGGCTGGTGGAGTCACAGGAGGTACATGCATCAGGTTTGGGGGAACCAGCTCCAAACTGGTGCCTGGAGGTGGTGGGTTTTGGTTTGGTCCTAGCCACATGGTGCTGTGCAGACAGATCTGCCTGCCCTGGAAAGATGCCCTGGCCCATGGGGCACTTCTGCTCTGCTCTGGCCAGGGAGAGGCTTCTTCAGGAGGTGAGCTCGTTTCCTCCTTATTGATGGCTCTTTCCCTCCTGCACTGCTGGGAAAGAGGCCTGTGGAATAAATCAGTGCAAGAGACAGATTATGGCAGCTAAAGACTCCAAATGAGATGATAATTGCCGTGGTAATGACAGCAAAGACCTGATGCTGCCGATAAGGAAACATCTCTGCTGCTCTTGGCTGGTGCCTGGCCAGGGGGTTGGCACAGGCACATGGCTGGGGATGTCCCCAGGGACACTGTGGCCAGGAGTGCTGCCCTCCCTGTGCCCACAGCAGGATCCAGGTGCCCAAGGCAGGTGCTGGTTCCTACCATGTCCCCACGGTAGCAGGGATGGGGATGCTGGGGGCCGGGCGAGGGGGCATGAGGCGGGCAGCCCTGGAGGGGCCGTTTGTCTGGTTCTCCCGCCGGCTGCATGTCAGCTCTAATTAGACAAACTTCTGTATTCATTGCGAGCCCAGCCAGCGGAGAATTCCACAATTGAATTTTAATGCCCTAAAAACACATTACAATCAGCCTGATTAATTAAGAGATGGCTTAACATGGTGACCGGGCTGCAGAGGGCCACGATGGCGAGGGGTGCCATGCGGGCCGGCTCCTGCACCCCATGGCATAGAGCACGGGGATGGAGAGTGCTGGGGCCAGCAGAGCTGGGGGTGGTCCCTGAGCCCTGCGGGTCTATTGGAAGGAAGGGGAGTCGGGGCCAGGCTGCATCCCGGGGGTGCCAGGCTGCAGGAGCCCCTTCTCCCCCACTCAGCGCTGGGCTGAGCCCACACCTCGGGCACCTCGGCAGTCCCGGTGCTCAGCCAGGCAGGAGGTAATGGCAGCATCCCCTTCCCACTCTGTGCCTCACTCTCTCCATCAGGGTGGCCAACAGGACCCTCCTGAGTGCCCGTTCCCTGTGTCCCCACCACGTCCCCACTCTGGGAGCAGTGGCTGATGCTGTGCTGTGCCACGCCGTGAGTGGGGCACTCCAGGGGGACTCTGCTTGCTTTTGTTTTTGAGTGAGGATGAGTTAGGAAGCTCCTATTAGTCTCTCCACTGATTCCCCAGGGCACCAGTGGTGCTGGCTAGTGGGCTGCCACCTCCCACAAGCCAGCTCTGCCCCTGAGCCACCACTTGCTGTGACAGTGCCCGGCACAGCCCAGGCTGTGTCCCCACACACATGACTGCTCAGGGTGGCCTTGACACTGTGGGCTGAAGCATCCTGGGGTGACCCTTCCCTGCATCCCACCGTGGGTGCCAGGCGGTGGGAATGGTCCCCGGAGAGCTCTGCCAGCCCGAATTGCACCAGGTACCCCTGGTCAAGGGATGGTTTGGCCAAAGCCCATCCTGCCGTAGCGTAACGAATGGAAAAGGGGGAAATCCATAACCATAGTGTAACAGAGAGGTTGCAACCGGCAGGACATAAATCAGAGGGAAAGTGATAAAGGGAGCCTCTCGCCAGGAGAGGCCGGCAGCAGAGGGAGGGATGGCGACGGCGTCGTGAGGCCAAAAAGTAATCCTGGCAAGGCAATAAATCCTGCAGCCGCTGGAGCTGCTCGAGCACTAATGATCGCACAAAAACGCCAGCCACATTTAACAAATATTTATGCTCTGTATTTGGAGAGAAGCGGGACGACATGCTTGAATCATACAGGAGTGATGAAGCCGTCTATTAATTACTGCCAGGAATGTTAAACAACATCTGCCAGCTCAGTGGGTCCAGGCACCACCCACCCCGGCCTCCTCCAAGAGCTGGAGGAGAATTTGGCCTCCTCATTAATTTCCTGTGAAACCTTGAAATAGCGAGAAAATCCCAGCCAGCTGATGGAGAGCCCACCCACACCAGGAGCCACGGGGATGTGGGGGTGCTCGGTCCTTGCCTCCTCCTCTTGGCTCCACTGGGATTTATATCACATTCCCACATGGTTCAATCCTCCCTGATGAAGAATAGCCATAAACTGGCAAAGGTTGGGCATTTGTTTCCCATAATATGATGTATGGATTTGCTTTTACCTGAGTGGTTTTGGAGACAGTAAGAAAGGGAGGCCCTAGAGGGTCAATGCGCTCGTTAAAGCATCCTGCAGAAATCTTCGTTACAGCTTTGGGAGGGCCTGGCATCTCTCCCTGCATCTCCCATGTGCTGCTCGGTGCCTGGGACAGGAGGGATGGAGAGGATGAGGGATGGAGGCGATGAAGGATGGAGAGGATGGTGGGAGAGGAGCAGTAGGAGGAAGAAGAAGAGGAGGAGAAGGAGGCTCCCACCAGGACCAGCGTAAGCCCTGGCTATGGCACAGCCCTGCTGCACCCCATCATTACCCATTTGCAACCCAGGCAGGTCCTTCTTTTCAGGAGGTGGAGCCAGGGTTAGTAGCAAAGGTGGTTGTGAAGGGAACAGAACACTTTAATGATGATGAAGCAAACAGCTCAGCAGCAGAAAGACGGTAATTAACAAATTATCTCTGCACAGCATGGATGGACCATGGTGAGTGGAGAAGGACCTGGCAGAGTGCTGGATCCCACCAAGGAGTCCCCAGTAGACACCAGGGCTTGTGTGTCCCTTGGGTGCAAGGTCTCTAAGCCAAACCTGCAGAAGTTCCCGGAGCCATGGAAACAGGGAGGTGAAAGAAATTTGGGTGAGATTCTGGGCAAGGAGGAGAGCTGGGGACACACACGCAGCTGGCCAGGTCACATTGATTGGCAAAGTCTGCCTGAGTATTGGCTGGAGGAGCAGGGAGCTGGGAGGGATGTCCTGGCAAGGGCTGGAGGTGGCAGGGGAGGTTCCCCATCGTGGGGAAACACTGGCTTTAGGGACACTGCTGAGGGTTGATGCTGGTTCCTGCTGGAGGGGCTTTTCATCTCTTGGTGCCTTTGCACCCAGAGGGGATGGGTTTGGGGAAGACCCTCTTTGGTGAAAAATCATGAGGTTTAATAAAAGCAAAGCTCTTGCAGCATCTTCATGAGATGCTGGGTCACACAATTTCCCCCAGCTTTTTTCTACATATAAAAAGGCTAGAATTTACTTGCTTATAAAATCTGAAAACCAAACAGGATTGCAAAATATTGGGATGCTTTATAGCCAAGAAGAAAGACAAGGGAGGAAGGGATGCTGAGGGTGCTGTCTCCCAGCCCCAGCCCCAGATCACCTCGCAGTCGCAGGGGGAGAGGGAGAGGTCTGGGGGTGCCCAGGAGGGTCAGGAGTGACAAGCCCTGATGGAACGGTGCCACCCAGCTGCCTCAGTACGTGGCACCTCGGCCCTCCCGGACCCCAGGGTGCCAGCTGAGCTCTCCAGGAGCCCTAGGACAGGTAGTTAAAATTCAGAAATGTCAATATAAATGACAATGCGTTTCATAAAAAGGGAGACAGACAAACCCTTCCCTGCCGTACAATGAGCTGGGGGATTTATGGGGTACTGGGAGGACTGGTGCTTCCCACTTCAGTGGGGTCTGGAGGGGCTGGCTCAGCTGCCGCTGCTGGCACTGCGGGGCACCCCAAGGCACTGTGCCAGCGTGTTGGGGTCACCCGCTGCCTCCCCCCCAGCCGTCATAGAGGCCAGAGACAGGTCTGCACAGAAATGTCAGCTCGCTAATAAAATGTGCAGCCGCTGCATTTTCTTTGGGCCAAATAAAACTCCCATGTGGCAGCCAGGATGCTCGGTACCCAGCTGCCCTCCTGCGCCAGCACCCTGCTGGGCACCCCTCCAACTCCCTGGGGAGGCACAGGGGCCGGTCTGACCCCAGGCTCATGCCAACGCCCCCCCTAACAGTGGGTGCCAGGGGCAGGCCCCAGTGCCAGCGTGACACTTGTCTCCAGTGGCACGGCGGGGAGTAAATCCACTGCACCCTGTCAAGGTAAAGTGACAAAACAAGGGCCTGCAATGCAGGAACTGCAGTTATAAGAAAAGAAAATCAATGCAATATATTACCAGAGATATAAAGATGCCGTTAATGCTTCAGCGTGAAGCCCAGCAGCTTCGCTTGCCATCGGCAGGGCAGGATTGCTGCCAGACTCACCCGGTTCCTGTCTTGCTGCTCAGGTCTCCCACGTGCTGGCTTTATTTGCTGCCCCCTCCGCCCAGCAAAGGGCTTCTGCTCCCACCCACCGCCTCCTGGGCTTTGCCCCATCCCGGTGCCTGGCTTCCATCTGGGAAGGTGGAATGTGGGAATGCATGGCCTCGGCGGACACCTTTCCAGCCTCATGGCACAGGCCGCACCCCTGGGCCAGGTAGGTTCTGCAAGGACGCAGAAGGACACCCCCCCGGCACAGTGGCTGTGGGCAGGGAGCAGTCTGTGTACTGGGGACATGACATGAGTGCTGGGGACATGCACTGGGTTGCTGGGGACTTGTGCAGTGGGGATGCGTGTGCTGGGGATGGGGGCACCACCCCCCACCCCCCGCACAGCTGTCCATCACTGGGGACAGTTTGGATTATCACTGAGAAGTTGAGCCAAGCTTCTTCTAATTGATTAATCAATAGCCTTAATTGAGTTGAGACTCTTTAATGGATAGCTTCACCACTGCTTTCCCCTTTGCTGGCGCTGCCCTGACCTCCCACCAAAATCCTCTTGCTATGGCTGCTCCCTGCCAAGGCAGCGCTGCTGCTGGGCCCTCCCAAACTGCTGGGAGCTGCTGGGGCTCACAGTGGGCCATGGGGCCACAGAAGGCTTTTGCCATGGTCATGGAAGAGATGGAGCATAGAGGACTCCCCAGGTGTGGGCAGGCGGGTGACAACCCCCAGAAACGTCCACAGCTCATAGTGCCACCTCTGCCTGACACGGCACAGCCCCTGGGGGGCCACAGGCTGGACAGGACACACACACCCCCCACTACAGCCCATGAGCTGTGCCTGGAGAGCACAGGGGACAGGGAGTGGGGACGTGGGGCTGGTCACAGGCACCGCAGAGTTGGGGCTCCCACACGCCGGAGAAGTGGAGAGGAACATTTTATGGTAAAATATGCAGAGTGTGGGACAAAAGAGAAAGCGTTTTTTTGCATAATGAGACACTGTTAGAGACAAGCTCCCCAGGAAACCAATTAACACGGCGCTCCGTGTGTGTCAGGCCAACACCTGGCAAGAACACCTTTCCCAGGGAGGACGCAGCCACCCCTGGAGAGGGCCGCCCCCCGCACGCCCCTGTGACAAAGACGGGAACCTCACCTGTGCCGCAGGCAGCATGGGGCCGGCTCTGCCGCCTCGAGTGCGGCGTGGGGCCACCGACCCACAAGGGCCCCGCGGCCCCACGCACCGGCGTGGCTGCGGGTGCGGGCTTGGAGCCATCACCCTGCCGGCACGCGCGCCACGGGCGCGGGAGCCGAGAGCTGCTGTACCCCCGCACTGCCCAGGCCGCGGGACGCACCGCGGCGCCTCCCGGCAGCTCCACGGGTGAGTCAGTCCTGCCGGGACCCGCCGCTGCCCACCCGGGACACGGCAACCGGGATGGCGGGAAAGCGCCGCCGCGGCCCCGCCCCTAAGGTGCTCAGCCACGCCCACGCCAACTACGGCCCCGCCCCTATCCACAACAGCCCCGCCCCTATCCATTGACTCCGCCCCTACTCCTCTTGGCCCCGCCCCTCCCCGCCGCCCGCCATGTCGCTCCGCTTCTCCGCCAACCTCTCCTGGCTCTTCCCGCAGCTCCCGGCGCTGCCAGCGCGGCTGGAGGCGGCGGGGGCCGCTGGGTTCAGGGCAGCGGAGGCTGCCTGGCCAGCGGATTGCCCGGCCCAGGCGCTGCGGGCCGCGGCGGAACGGGCTGGCGTGCGGATCGTCCTCCTCAACACCCCTCCCGGTACCGCCGCCTCCCCTGGGGCTGCGGGGTGGGGGGGGAGACGCGGGGGTGCCCCGGCACCGCTGACCGCCCCGCCGTTCTCTCCTAGGGGACCGGGAGGCGGGCGAGATGGGACTGGCGGCCGTGCCCGGTCGGCAGGCTGCCTTCCGGCAGGGCCTGGCCGCGGCGGTGCAGTACGCCAGGGCGGTGGGCTGCCCCAGGTAGGTGCCCTCCGCTCCTGCGGCGCCTCGGATCCCCCCCCTTCGGCCGCAGCAAGTCGCTCCTTCGGAACCTCCCCTTCTCCAGCTCTTCCTCCCGGCGGGGCTTGCCCTTTGTCCCGCCGTGCCTCCATCCCACGCTCGGTGGCCTCGGGCGGGAGATAGCTCATTGCAGACCCCCGGTGAGCGGAGCCCCGGCTGTAACGTGGTCCCTGGGAGCTGAGCCAAAGGTGGCGGGTACTCCACCGCACCTCCACACAACAGCCCCCCTGGATAATCCTTTTTTTCCCTCCCCAGTTATACCAGTCATTTCCCCCCAGGATGCCACAAAAGTTGTTCTCTTGCAGGCCACGCTGATCACAGGGCAGCTGAGACACTCTAAGAGATGCCATTAGCTTGGCACGGCCCCCCTCAGAGAGACAACATACTGCATTCACTTTGCACCAAACTGTCCAAAGCCCCAGGGAGGGCACGGGCCGGGCAGGCCAGGGGTTGCCCAGACCCATTAGCGCTCTCTGGTAATGGGCAGATTAAAGAGGTTTATGTTTCCAACATACCCCTTCCCCAAAAGCTCACTGAAGAGCCTTCCTCTGGCCTAGCCTGTGAGCTCTGGGTGCAGCCTGGTGTAGACCAGCACTGGCCCCCATCCCCTCCCTGCTCTAAGCCAGCAAGTGGTGGGACAAGGCATCTGAACTGCCCCTGGCAGAGGCAGCCTGCCCACTGCCCATCGTGCTGGCCTTGGGGCAGCCCGAGGAGCTCCAGCTGGAGGCAGCTGGCAAAAGAAGGAAGAATCAAGGTCTGCAATTTGTCAGGCAAAAAGTTCAAAGGTGCCCCTCAAGGTACCAAGGGTTGTGTCCCTGCTGCTTGCTGACCCCTGTCATTTCTCCTGCATGGGAGATGGCTCCTCTTACCCTCTTCTGCATCTGCTCCCCCAGCCTGGCCCCCTTTTCCACTGGCAGAGGAAAGTGTATTAGATCTGACCAGCTGCTTGGAGACTTTACCTGCTGCCCGTTTGTAGGATCCACCTGGTGGCTGGGCGGGTTCCCCTGGGCGCAGACAGGGCAGCAGTGGCAGGTGAGATGGAAACCACCTTCATTGAGAACCTCAAATACGCTGCTGACCTCCTGGCCCAGGTAAGTGGGGAACAGGTCCTGGTCTTGGCCTACTGAGGATGGAGAATCCTCCACCAGCCTGGCAAGGGGAAAGAGCACTCCCTGCTGCAGAGGTGAGGGGATGCTCTGCAGGGTGACATTACTCTGTTACAGGAAGATATGATGGGACTGGTGGAGCCTATTAACAACCGCATCACCGATCCTCGATACTTTCTGAACACCCCGCACCAAGGTAAGGAGGTGTTGAGTCTCCTTCAAGGGAGAAGAAGGATTCTTGAAGTCTGAAAAGCAAGAGGTTGACTCAGCTGCAGAAGATACTGAAGGAGCACAATTGATGAAGCAGGGTCTCAGGGCTTCGCCATGAAGCTTCCAGCCTGGGGGTGATGGTCTTTCATTTCTTTGCACTCTTAGCTGCTGCCATCCTGGAGAAGGTGGGACGGCCCAATCTGAAGATGCAGCTGGTGAGTCAGCACTGAAGATCTCTAGGGTCCACCCTCCACCTTGCACAGGCCCACAGGGGAGTCCCAGTGGTTGTGGGCTTACTATCCCCTCCCGGGGATGTGGGAAGGGACAGGGACTATAGCACAGCCATCCTTGACAGCTTGCTGATGAGCTCTTCTGTCTCCCACAGGACCTCTTTCATTGCCAGATCATGGATGGGAATTTGTCACGCAACCTGGAGACATACTTCCCACTCATTGGTAACACCCCGCACCCAAATCAGCTCCTCTGTGGCCACAGGGCAGGAGCACCTTTGAGATGGGGCCCTACTGCCCTACACTCTGCTGTGGCTCGCTGGGGGTATAGGGCTGCTTTTGGGTCACCTTGTCCCACAACTAGAGAAGGCTGCAGACAGGGCTACCTTGGGCAGAGCATCTCCCCTTCCCTCCCTAGGTCATATCCAGATTGCACAGGTGCCAGGGCGGCACGAGCCCGACAGCCCTGGGGAGCTGAACTTCCCCTACATCTTTGAGCTCCTGGAGTCCCTTGGCTACACTGGCTACGTGGGGTGCGAGTATGCCCCAAAAGGTGAGTGGGCCAAGGGGCTATGGGTGGTCTGAGCCCCCACGGCACAGGTCAGTTGGTTGGGGACTGTACAGAGGCAGGCTGTCCTGGGGGGGTGGCAGGCAGTGGGCATCAGGGTTCCTACCTGGGGATGAGAGCCCTGCCCAGAACAGCAGCTCCTCCAGCTCACCTGGGGATGCCAGCAGAAGACCTTGTCTGTCACTGCAGGAGACACTCTGGAAGGTCTGGGGTGGCTGCGCTCGTACTGGGAGAGCCGAGGCCTGGAGCACAGCAGGACCAGCAAGGCAGCAGAATAAACCAAGGAAAAGACTGGAATAAATGTCAAGGCAATGGCTTGAGAGAGGAGCATGTTTGTCTGCTTTATGACTTAGGGCAAAGTTAGGAGCATTTGTCCTATTGCCCTGCCCCAGGACTGCTGGGCCAGGCCAGGCAGTTGGACCCTCATCTACTTCAGCATGACCTGCAGCGTGACATATTTGGGGATGGCTTGGGCACCACTGCAGGTGACTCGAAGCACACAAGCACACACGAAGGAGCACCTTCATCTCTGCAGGGGTTTCCAGGGAGACTTTTATAGTTCCCCCTGCTGAGAGGAGCATTCACTCTTTGTGTGAGTGTTCCCAGTCCAGCTCCAGCTGGTGACAAATTGTGTGAAGAGGGCTTCCAAGTCCTGCAGTTCTCGAGGCCTGCAGCAGGTGGGGAAAGTGAAGCCAGCAGCCCCCTCCCTTACAGGCTGCCCAAACCAAGGTAATGGGCTGGGGGCTGCCTGCCCACAGACAGTGGGGGATGCCTGTCCTGCTGCTCCTGCTCTGAAGCCAGTATGAGACTGGTGCAAACCCCACTAGCCCCACAGCCAGGGCTGCCTCTGCATCCGCTACAGGAGGCTTTCTACATCCTAGTATATGGAACAAGAGTAGGGATCTGGTTCAGTTTATTTCACAGATCTATCAATGGCTTTAATGTACATCTCCATAAAACCTTCCTCTGGTCCAGGTCACCCTTCCTGTCCCATTTGGTGGTCTCCTGACAAAAGCAAAGGGCCAGCAGTGTGTAGCTCACTGTCCAGAGCCCTGAAGTACAGGAGTCTTTTCATCTAAAGCCAGAGCACTGTGTAGTGCTGCCCTGTGCAGAAGATGTGCTCTGGGTGCTCCTCCGTGCCTTCCCAGTAGGCAGGACTCACCTCCAGATGCCAAACCCATGTCCCTGAGAGTCGCTCTGCTTCAGCCAAACCACAGCAACCAAGCTCCTGCCCTTGCAGTTCAGTTCAAGGTCATTTGGTATCAAACCCACCAAAACCAGTGTGCCGAGGGCCACACCACCCAGCCAGCAAGCAAGCGGTGGAGGTGCACATCCCCAGGCTCCTCAGCTCAAAATCCATGTGTGCTTCTAGTGGCGCTGCCTGTGGGGCCAGAGCACAGGTCCCCTTCCGGAGGCCTGTTCTTCCTTATCATCATCCATGGCACAGCCATGCTGAGAGGTCCCGTACACGTGTTGCTCCAGGATGCAGGTGTCAGTGCTAGAGCAGGCCTGTCCAGAGGTTGAAGCAGGCAGTGTTGATAACTGACTCCAGGTGGTGGTATGTGGACACAAGCTGTGGCAGAGGGCTCTCGCTGTTCTGGGGCTGCACTGGAAACGGCTCCCGGAAAACCACGGTGAGGCTCTGCTGAGGAGGAGGAGCAGGTCAGGGGACAGAGTTCAGACAAGCACTGTGCCTTCCCTAGCCCAGGCACGTGGGCACTTTTTTTTGGGGGTGTCAGGCAGATACTGGGAGAAGTCCCAAAATGCCAACAACACTAGGCTTGTGTCTCCTTCTGTGACAGAGCATAACTGAGTCTCCTTGCAATTTTCCTGGGGGGAATTAGGTGCCTACTTACTTGCCTACTCACTCTGTCCCAGCCCCCACTCATCTGCAGTTACACCAATCCACCCCAGCAGCAGCCTCAGGAGAGGAGGGGATCCTACTGCCTCCACAGTAATAGGGGCTTCCAGGGAAATTAGAGGGAAATTTCTTCTAAGGCAAAGAGTAGGAGTGCAACAAATGGGGAAAGGGAGGAGATTAAACATAATAACTGCAATCGTAAAGATAAATGCTGGCTGCTCCATTCTCATTACTGTACTGACAACCCAGGGCAAGGGCAGAGGGGAGCAGAGAGCAGGGTTCAGAAGAGAAGGCTGCAGGAACTGAAGCAGAGGGAAAACGTGACTCAGTGCACCAAGATCAGCGTCATGGAAGCAAGACATGGGGACTAGATGTTCTTCAGAGCTGAAATGCAGCACATCTAGTAGCCAGGGCCCCCTAACAAACTCATCAAGTCATGAGAAGAGCTGTGTACCAGGAAAAACAGCAAATGCATCACCATCATTTAAGAGGGAAGAGAAAGTGATTTGTGAGCTTAAGTCCAACAGCATGCAAGGCTTTAGAGCAGGCTTGGAGAGAACGAACCAGGAGGAAATGGTAGCTCAGTGTTACTGAAGTGATGTGCTAACACTGGAGTTGTCTTTGATAAGGTAGTAATTCTAGTCAAAGAAATCATGGAATATCTTATCTGAGCTTCAGGAAGGATTTGATGTAGTGCCACATGGGAAATTCAGGTAAGCTGAAAATTGGAATTAACACAAAAATTGTAAGGTGAAGATGGTAGTGTTGAAAGGGGAAGTATCAGGCTGGAGGGAGGTTACAAATGGAGCTCCTCCAGGACAGGTTTTGAGACTCACATTGCCTAGTACTTTAATGAGTTTGGCACAAAGATGAGGAGCATGCTGATAAAATTTGAGGCACAAAAGAGGATTGGGATAATGGAAAAAAAAACCTCCACAACCAAACACCCTGAACTTTTGAGAGCCCACAGGAATGGGATGAATGCTAAGAACAAAATACAATGTGAGGAACATCGAGGATTTCTGTTGTAAGAAGGGAGTCATTGGGAGAGGTGATGAAGGGTCTGGCTATATCAATGACCACAAGGTGACACTATGACCAGCAAGATGTGAACATGAAAAAGCAAGTACCATCCTAGGCTGTTACCAGAAGCACTAGTCAGGGACAGAAAAACAGTGCAAACACAGAATGCTCTGCTGAGACTCTTCAGGAATAGTGGGTGCAGCCCCTTTACAAGGGCTGACCTGAGCCCTGAAGGGCTCTGAATGACAATGAGGCCATTGGACAAGGGAAGGCAGCCAAAAGAGCCTGGCTTGCTTAAAACAGCAACACAGAGTTAGCAAAAATTCCACCTTCAGGTGTAGATGTGCATCTAGGGGACCCAGGAGGAAGCCAATACCTGCAGAGTGAAGAGCAGAAAGACTCTAGCCTGGATAGAGAGACAGCTGAGAACACGATCCAAATGCAACCTTATGAAGGAAAAGGGGATCAACTACTCACTCTTCTTCTAATAAAAGAACAAAGGGGCATTGCATGAAAGAAGAAGGAGGTTCAAGAACAAGCCAGGGAAGGCAGCTCTTCACCTACATTGTAACTCCATCAAAGAGCAGCAAGCCAAGGGAAATCATAAATGCCACAAATTAACCCAAGGAAATAAAGCTGCAAGGGGGCACCTCTAGCTCAGGACAGGCCTGGGCCACAGCTTGTTACATGTTGGGACAATAGCTGGGAAAGATGTTAACAAGTTTTTTGTCTTGCTTTTATTCTCCCCATGGGGACCTGCCCTTGGAAACTGCTGGATAAATCTAGACTGATTCCCAGCCTGAGCCAATAGAGCTGCTCTTATGTTGCCAAGCTCTTACCGTCTTTCCTGAATGGGAATCGAGAAACACAAGAACGAAGCAATCTGTGAACTTCTGGTTGAGCACAACCTATCAAGAGAACCACAGCACACATTGCAGAGGAGAGAGCACAGACCCCAGGAGAGGGATACAAACACCACCCACCCAGGGAAGTGCAGGACGAGTGGCATGATAAAGCCATGAAGATACAAGTCTGCCTGGCTCACAGGTGACACTGCCAAACCATGAAGATATACATGGCGTGAGGCTCTGGGTGTGGAGTGTCCTGCCTGCCTGGTGGCAAAGGACAGTGCCGTACCACAGGAGCACACACCTCATGCTGCACTGTAGCGGAGTGGAGAGCAACAACATGATGGCACCCACGTTGTCCTGACAGCACGTGTCAGGCTCACACTGTGAGAAGCCATAGCAGGCAGGGGCCCAGAGAGGGGAGAGAGGCTGCAGGTGGGTGACAGGCTGTGTCTTACCAGATACTGGGTGCCAGTTTCAGCGTTCTGAAAGTGCCGACAGCTCTGGGGAAAGCGGCTCAACAGCACTTTGATGAGGCTTTGGTACCAGGAGACTGTCATGGTGAGGAAGCATCCCTGCAGGCATAGAAAACAGCTGATTTTAGCCTCCTCCTAGCCATGGCACCAGCAGCCATAATGCTACTGCAGCAGCCTCCAGACTCTCAATCAGATGCATCCCAATGAGGCATGCTGACCCAGGGCTATTCACTCTCCACAGAGAGGACCACGCAGCCTCCCCCTTACCCTGCCAGCCTTTATCTTCCCATCAAACGGGAACAGATGTGCCTTGCAGACCCTTCACCCATCATCCCACTCCATCCCCAGCACAGAACAGCAGCTGCTGTACACCATGACTCCATCCCTGCAGCTCACCAGCTGGGGGTCGACGTCAGCGATGGATTTCCCGTGCACGGCATCGAGCAGCTCCTCCAGCTCCACCAGCGAGAGCTTGCCCAGCTTCAGCTTGTCAGAAGCCAGAGGCTCCAGAAGGAAGAGGCGCTTCCAGAGGTTGTCCCTGCGGCAGTGGCACTTGGCTAGCTGCACCATGCTGCTGAGCTGCTTCTGGGCTGAGGCCACCTCAGAGGCCAGCAAGGGGAAGAGCGGCGAGGTGTAGAAGAGCCCCGGCCCCAGTTTGACTTGTGTGCCCCCTGCGTAGAACTCACTGCTGTCCTCCACATCCTGCCACAGCTCCCGCTCTGCTGGCTGCTGCTGCCCCAGGCTGGTCTCTGGCTCTGCTGCCTCCCACGCCGCCCGGCCCACCACAGGCTCCAGCACTTCCCTTTGCAAGCGCGGCAGCTTCTTGAAGCGTCGCATATCGGCCGTGAGCCGGGGAAAGAGCTCCCGCTGGCTAGTCATGATGACGTAGAAACGCAAGCTGAGAGCAAGGAGACACTTGTCACCTGGGGAAGAGCTGGTGCCTTCTCAGCTGGGCTGCAAATCAATCTCTGTCCCTGCCAGCGAGGGTGCTTCTCTGCCCAGAGAAGGACAGACACCACACTGCCCAGTTCCCTGCAAGGTTCTTCCCCAGACAGCACCAAATCTGCTTGTGATGTCCTAGATGGAGCCAGTCCCTCCCAGAGCCCTCCTCCCCAGCAAGGAAGCTTTGGTGTCCCGTCTCTGGGCCCCCAATGCTCACCGAAGCATGCGTCTCTCTGCCTCACTTTGCTCCTCAAATGGTGCTGCACTGTGACACACCAGGAGGGATACATCAAAGTCATCATGATGACGCAGACCTTCAGAGTCTTTGTAAGAGCCCGAGCTGGGAACAAAAGCACATCAGTATGAAGGGGACCTCATTTTGTTCCCCAAGAACTCTCAGTCACAACAGAACTATTGGACACAGGGAATTTAACACAGCAGGACTCCTCAGAAGTGCTGGGAAATGCCAAATGCATGTGTACACATGCACAGCACCCCTGATGGCCATCTCAGAAAAGCTGGGCAGAAGTGCTGCCTGTAGAACAGTCAGCTTTGCTGGCACCTTGGGGCAGTGTCCCCAGGACGAGGGGGTAGGCACCAATCTCTGGCGGCTCCAGGAACTTGCAGCAGATGCACTCACCTGTTCCAAATAGAGACCAGTGCATATTCATTTTGCTCTGTGCCTGGTGTCCCCTTCTTGTTGTCACTGCCCGTGGCCGGCCGGGCCATACGTAGGGGTTTCATGTGGTAGGTGTTGGCATGGTCAGCGATGTAGTTGTACAGCTGGTGTGCAGTGATCATGTTGGTGGGCAAGGCCAGCACGCCTAGTGGAGGAGGACACAATTCTGTCACAGGAGCTGGTCAGTGCCCCTTAACCAGGTGTCCTACAAGCTACTACTGGGGACAGAGCTTGAAAGCAACCCGCCTCCCACAACAGGGCAGCAAAGACTTCCTTTGGAGCTGGGCCCCTTGTGTCACCTTCCCTGTCATCACCCTGGATACTCACAGGGTCAAGTTTATTTGTAAGTACTTGGGAAACTTTTGCCAAGTTATGGGCTATGATCAACCCCCGACTAGTCACATGATGAGCTACTTGCCTTGGAAAACGTGGTTGCGGCCAAATTTGGGGATGTCAGTGTGATGGGCAATGAAATCCTCCAGGAAGCTGGTTAGATGGTAGCCCTGGCGGAGGGTCATGTGGGAACCCAGCAGATACTGGTGGACTATACGCAAGTGGAAGTCATAGCTGAACGAATGCACGTGCATGAGGTCCCGCACCTTGTCACACTCCTCTGTGAACAGCATGGAGAGCTGCAAAAGGACAGGGATTCAAGGCAGGAATCTTACCAGGCCCCTCACACCCTCTTGCAAAGCCCTGCTGACAGCAAGGCATGGCAGAGCCAGTGCAGCCACCCCTGCCCCGACAACAGAGCAGGATGCAGCCGAGAAGCCATGTGCACAGTGCAAATAGCAGACCTGCAGGCCTGGCCCCAAGGGATCCAGCTTGGTGGCTCCTTCCACACTTGACCCCACTCCTGATCTAGTGGCACAGGACCTGTGCTGATCAGCACTGCCTCCATTTTGGCAAGAGGTTAATCCCCTTTTGAGCTAAAAGCCACGTGGCTGTGAAGGAGGACACAGTCTTTCAGCTGAGTGCTGCTCTGCACTGTCTAGTCCCTCACTTGGTACAGGACACGATGGGGCTGGAGGCCCAGCAAGTTCTGGATCTACAGGCAAAGACCGACACCTTGAATGTCCCTTGAGAGCAGGAGGCAGCACAGGGACCTGTGGAGAGTGGTCAGACCCAGAGACAGGCAACAACAGAACTGCTAATTCCCTGTGCTCAATGACTAACAGGGACCCAGGCTGGCTGCTGGGAAGCCAGATCCAGCGGTGTCTGGTGTGTCACAGCTGTTCCCCTGGCACACGGCCACCACAGCTGCTCAGCATGCCAGTCCTTTACCAGGACAGCACCAGCCTTCACACACACACACCCCCTGGCCATGCACACACCACAACTGCAGCTATTGTGCCAGGGGACAGTGTTGGTGAAGGTCTCAGCATTGCCCTCATGCCAGGAGCCCACAGTTTTAATGTCTTTTGGCTCTCTGACTTCTCTGGGCAGTTGACCGACACCATAATCCCTTGGTTTCAGAAAGTGGCAAGCAGAAAAAAACAGCAGGCAGGAGGCACTGGCACGGAACAGGCTGCCCCCACTGTACCACCCACATTGCTGCTGCCATGAGCCAGAGGGCAACCCACACAGCCAGGAAGAGCCTGGAGAGCAGCCCTGTAGCTCTGCTCCAGGAAAGGCAGGGCAAAGAGCAAGAAACACAAGGCGTTGCCCCCATGCCAACACCCGGGGCCCACCCAATCCTCCTCCCAAGCTGGGCTGCTCGCTGAGGCATGTACTGCTACAGAAGGCACTGGCACAGGAGGCAAGAGGCAGCTCCCGCTGCCAGGCACTGGGGCAGGGAGGGTGGAAGCACAGCCAGTGGTAGGTTCAGCCCTGCACTGGCTGGTCCTGCCGTGCCCAGCGTGGCAGTGGGAGGAGAGCACGTACCGCAGACTCAGAGACGGAGCTGGGTCCCATGCAGCTCTTGCTGCGAGCTCTGGCTGTAAGAGTGCCCTGATGGAGAGAGATGCACAGCCAGTGGGAAGAGGGACAAGGCACTGCCCAGCCCCGTTCCTGCATCCAGCCTGTCCTGCACAGGCCCAGGGTGGGACAGAGGGAGAGAAGGGGCAGAGAAGCCCAACCTGGAGGAGGCTATTTCTGGGAAGGCTGGCCAGGCCCCTGTAGCAAGCCCCATGCCTCTCGCCCACTGCTTCTAGGACCATCCCCTCCCACTGCAAAACCAGGCAAAGCCTTTTCCCAGGTCAGTCAGAGGGAGCCTAGATGTTCCCTACAAAGCTGCAGCCTGGTAACCCTGTGTACAGGCTTCCAAGGAAAGACTCAGCAAACCCTCAGGCAAGACCCTGACAGGCTCTAAGCTTAGGAGAGCCACTCTCGGCATATATAACACAGCCTTGCTACAAAGCCACCGTGGAAAGGACAGTATAGTCATGGACATCTCCTGCCAGCCTGGGACTGGTCAGCCTCTAAGTAGCCACCCAGTGCCCTGGGGACAGGCAGGAGACACCATGACACACCAAAAGGGAAGGGAGCAGGCAACCTCATGGTGCTGTAGAGCAAGATACAGAGGTATCAAGAACCAGGGCTCATGATGCAGAAAGTGATCTCTGGCAAAGGGCAGCCATCTGTGTTCACAGATCCCTGTTCCAAGGGAAGCAAAGAGCTTCTAGCTCTCCATGCACTGACTTCCCTGGAGCAGTCATCTTTGACAGAATTGCTCCTGTTCATCCCCAGCCTGCTCTGTCTTGCTCTCTAAGAACAAGAGTCATCCTCTTGCCTTTCACTGCACTCCAGATCTGCTCAAGCAGCAGGCTGTGGAGGGCACGTGCCATAAAAAGCTCTGTGCAGTTCTGTTTTTCCGAGAGGTGGGAACAGAGCTCTCCAAAACTTTCTGCACCTGAAATGCCCACTCTGTCCCAGAGATTGCTGCCTCTCCTGAAGCAGACCCTGACCCTGCAAAGTCATTACCTGGGAGTTCACAGACTGGCCCATGGGGATCCGTGAGCACTCCAGCGCGTACTGCTTCACACAGAAGTAATAGCCCTGGAGGAGAGAGAGCACATGAGCACAGCACAGGCCTTGAGCCTCCCCAGGGAAGGAGAGCAGTCCCCTTCCTTCACCCCCACCAGTTACTATTGCTCCATGTTTTGTCTCCCCCGCCTGCCTGAACCAAGGTGGGCCAGCCAACACATGGCTGAGCAGAGAGCACTCCATCTGGTGCTGAGTCCCCCCCCCTCCTGCCCTGAACACTCTTATTGCTCTGAGCTCTGCAGAACCATTCCTAGATGACCCCATGCAGTACCATGGAAGAGGCAGGAAAGAAAGGAAGAATCACACGTCCCTGTAACACTGTTACATCATGTAGATGATTTACTAATTGGTGCTAACAGTTATGAGACATCCTTGGAGGCTACCATCAGTTTGCTTAACTTTCGGGGCATGGCAGGATATCGAGTGTCTAAGAAGAAAGGTCAGATAGGGAAAGAAAAGGTCCCATACATGGGGTGTGAGATCACCAAAGGACAGAAAGAATTAAGTATGGAGAGAAAAGAGGCAATTTGTAGAATTGCTGTACCTACATCAAAGAAGTAATTAAGGGGGTTTCTAGGAATGGCCAGAGGGTGTCGCTTATGGATTCCCAATTTTGAGATTCTGTATGGGAAACCTTATCCAACCAATTATTTAACTACAAAGGGAGATCAAATGCAGATGAAGGGACAGGTATATTAAAGAGTATTTGCTTTGATTTCTTTCTTGCAGAGTTTATCCTCCCTGCATGGGTACCTGAACAAGAGGACCCCGCTTGCCTTGGGCACTCCGGTACACCCATTTCACCTCAGGAACATAGTCTACATATGAACCTGGAAAGATGAACCACTGAAAGAAATGTGGAAAGGACCTTACACACCTATGCTGCAGTAAAAGTACATGGGATCAACTCTTGGATCCATTACACCAGAATAAAGAAGACACCAGAGCAAGATCAGAACAAATGGACCTTTACACTGACAGAAGAGTTTAAGCTCTGAATAACCAGAGACCCTGGATGAACTGTATCTCTTACCTGTTATATTGTTATTCTTACTTATTAGAAAGTATCATTATCTAACATTAAGATGAAAGTTACATATGTGACATTGCTTAGTTCAGTATTTAATACTTGTGAAGGGAATTTAATTTTATAACTCATTACGGAGAATACATAACAGTAGCAGTGTAACTGCTTGCCTTCCATTACCAAAATCTGCTGAGAACCCCCTAGATTGAGGAATCTTAACATTGGATCTGAACTGAACTTTCGAGGCCATGGTAAGTAACAGGACTGGACTTCTGAGACTCAAATTGACAGACGAAGCAGTGGAGTGGGTAATTATCTTAGAAAAAGTGACACAAGAATTATAGGGAGAACATTTGCTGGGATGTAGGATGGGAGCGCCCCAGACCCTGCACATCAGCATCGCTTAAAAATACGTGCTGGAATACACAGACTGCATCCTCTGCACCTTGCCAACAACTTCCCCTGGGAATGGATTTACCACAGATTTGGCCTAAATTAGAAGAAGATGAGTGTCATTATATGTAAAATACTCGCTGGTGTATTGAATGGACTGGAGGAATTTAAGGACATGAATATCCAATCATTAAAGCAGAAAATCCCAAAATGCTAAATGGAATTGTGCATGAGTCTTTAATTGTTCTACAACTGATTATGTAATCCAGCAATTGGGTCTGGTGTCCAGAGCCTTACAGTCAGGGTGCCTCTGCAGAAACTACACCATTCACATACACGATACTTGGACCAGTCCAAAAAGAGCCTATTGATTGTAATGAGGAAGCAATGCCTTCCATGGGTCATACTGTCTGGGGTAGTAGTGATGGAACTCACCCTCACTCAATTACCCTTACAAGGGAATTTTACAAGTCAACTTTAGGTATGTTAACTTTGTGTCCCTTATGGAGACAAAGGGTTTTGGATAACCTACTATGGGGGAAATGAATACAAAGTGAAATAGTTGCAATCGATGGATGTCACCAAGGGTCTAAGGCAGGACAGGCCTTAGAAGCTATCTGCAGCCCCCAAATTGCTTCCTTTCAAAATCAAATGTGGTTAAATAACCTGATAGGCCAGGTGGAATTATTAGCAAACGCAATCAAAGCTTGATTACAAAATTTAAGTATGCAGTTGCAAGCAACTTCAAAATGGACTCTACAGAACAGGCTGGCCTTAGATTTGTTACTATTACATGAACATGGAGTGTGTAAACCTGAAGAAGAAAGACTGTTGCATCCACATACCTAATGTGACTGAACATCTAGATCAGCAAAGACAAAATACAGCAAGTAGCAAAATTTAGTAGACACATCAATGCCTCTATGGAGGGGGGAGAATGGTTAAACTGAATGTTACAAAGTTTTGGATTCTCTCTTACTGGGCGGTTAGCTAGTTTGCTTCAAGGCATAGGTATAATTGTAATTATTCTAGTTATGTATGATTTGCATTTCTTTTAGTTGTACTAAGAAGCTGATTACACAGGCTACTGTTGGGAACTATGCAATGGTGATAAAAAGAAATAGTGAGATATACGAGAACCACAGAAGTCTCAAAGCGGGGGGAATGATTTACTTTAAGAAGGTAGAATATACTTTTAAAAAGATATAATATATTTTAGAAGGTAGACTCTCTCACTAGGTAAGAAAAAAAGAGCTGTAAAAACATCCTGTGAAATCAGACACTTGTTATAAGCAATAAATGCCTTGCTAATGAATACACCCTTGAAGAACAGAAGGCGAATAATAAAGAACATCCCACAACAGGAAGCACCAAAACCAGCTGAAAACCAGACAGCTGCTGGATGACACAGAGTTGACAAAAATTTGAGTAACTGGGGGAAAGGTAAAGGTGGCAGTGGGAGATCATGACCACCGACTCAATTGGAAGCTGAATTGGATTCCAGCCCTGCCCTCCCAGCCCTGGTGCTGGAGTGTGAGCACATCAATTAAAGGACCTTGTCACTTTAAATGAAAGCAAGAGACTGTACTAACCAATAGCAATTGCTAAGACAAGGTACCAACCAATAATTATAATTAAGGGTGTACATTTCTGTGTTTTGAACTGTATAAAAATTCCTAAGAATTTTCAGGCTAAATTGCTGGCTTTGTAGATTGCCACCCAGCACCCATCTCTGCAGAGATGAAATAAATAGGTGATACCTCTACTCTGTGTGTATATTGGCAGCTGCATGCCGGGTAAACGACCCTGCTTTGGGACGTCTGCCACACTCCTTATCACTAGCTTTGTCACCTCTGAAGACTGTCCCCAAAGACCATACTTACTTTGTTGTTCTTTCTTACCTGGAAGGCCAACTCCATCAGCACAATCCCACCCGGAAGAGCTCTCTGTAGATGGTAGGTGGCAACAGCAGGGCTTGTGCTCTGGGAAGAAAAGGACAAAGCTTGAAAGGCTCTCTGGCCTTTCCAGAGGAGCAGACTGCACACCAACCAGAGTGAGAGGCTGCTGTAAGACTCCGTGGAAATAGAAGAGCCTCATTAACTGAACACCTTCACTGGAGGGAGAACAGACATGCCAGAGCTGACTGTGAAAAGAATTCTAACAAACCTCACAAAACAGCCTTCAAGAGAGCACACTAGGCACACTGCTCCCTTCACCTTCTGCATACTCAGGACAGGGCATCTCTAGAGTTTGAGGACACTAAGCTGAGTGTCCCACCTCTCCCTGCTGAGCACTCCCCACACCATCACATCTGCCTCACACAGCAGCTTTCAAAGACATCCAGTTTGGACTTGGAGCTTAGCTTAGCGGAGTAAAGTCACTTGCCCCCTGTTAAGTTGCTCCAGTGGATTGCTCTCTTCTCATTTTAACTGCAAGGTATTGGGCTGCCCACAATCCTGTAACAACATCAGCCAAAGGTAGGCACCAGGAGAGTGTCAGGAAAGGGTGAGCAAATACTATATGCTCCCATCACCCCTGGCTGATTTAATGAGCCACAGATGGTTTCTGCCTACCCAGCAACTCAGATGGATTCCTCTTTCAGGTACTTACCTATTCTCTCTTGTAAGCTCTTGTGTTTACAAAACCCATGTAAGCTCTTAGTGGTCACAAAACCTTTTGATAAACACCACTTTTACCTACAAAGAAACACTCCCTTTTGCTTTGAATGTGGCTCCCAGTACTTTTAGTTGATGGAGTCTAGGTGTTGCATTGAATAGGACAGCAAGGAGTCAACCCCTTCCAGGTTAGCTGTGATATGGTAATGCTCTATCCTGTCCCTCCCTAATAGTCACTTCTTTAGAAATGAAAACCCTCAGCCTGCTCTCGCAGTAGAGCCATTCAGGGTTTATCTTCTCTGATCTCTTCAACTTCAGCATTTATCTCACTTTAACTCTAGATCCTTCTGCCCCAGAATTGCCCTTTACCATAGATGCTGAGGCTTCTCTGACAAGCAGATCTCCAGAATCACACCCAAGGGCAGCTCTCCTAGTCCAAGGTTACCCTGTTCCTCTTTTGAGCCCCCTCCAAGTTGTTGCCACCCTTTTGACGTTTGGCCAGGTTCTACCCAGTTCCAAGAAGGGGCTGCAGGAAGACATACAGGAGGGCAAGGAGGTCCCATCTAATCCAACATCCCAAAGACAGTGTTAGTCTAGAAAGACACTTTTTTTTCCCACTTTGGTACTTTCTCTGCCCTCTCACTCTCTGACCTCAATCTCTGAAACAGATTGAAAAACCAAACAGAACTGCCCCACTCCACAGCCTGCCTTCCATCCCAGTTCCACCCCTCTAACAATGCACTCACCTTTGGACTCCCCTCTGCTTTTGGCTTTGTGTAGGAAAAGGACCCTCTTCCCTCCACACCCATTGCTGCCAGAGCTCGGATCCGGCTTGTGCTACTGGAAGTTACAACAGAGAGAGCTATGAGCAAGGGAGTCAAGGTCTCCTGTTGTGTCAGGACATAGGCCATAGCTCAGTGCACCAGCCCTTCTCCCACAACTCCCAAAGTTCCCAGAATGTCACTGACCTGCGAGCGGTGGGTGAGGGTGGCCGCACCTGGACCAGAATGAAGCCCATGCTCTGCAGGTACTGGATGTATTGCTGCAAGAAGGCATTGCACATCTCCTGCAGCCAGGGCTCCTCTTTCACCTTGCAGGGCAGTGCTTCTGCTGAGTCACAGCTGTGGCTGCGGTCCCTCCCTGAAGCTGTAGAGTCATTTGAGCGGTGGCGCTTCTGGGAAGGAAAATAATTTCCTAAGGAGACCTGCTGCATCTGGCCCCAGCAGGTGACACTTGCTGGGACACCACCAGCTGTTCTGGTTGTGCAGAGGGCAGATGTCCCTCTGCTGGAGAGTGCTAACAGCTGGCTCCTCAAATACCATTCGAGTGCATGAGCTGAAACACAATATTTGCAGGAAAAGGTGCCCTGGCAGAAGGGGATAATTCACATGTTCCCTCACATGGAACAGCTTTCTCAAAGTTTTAATGGCTCACAACTAGTTCATACAAGGCTCAACAGAGCTTCAGCTCCTACTGCCATGATAAGAGTCCAACCCCCTTATGAAACCTGCTGACTTCTCAGGATTCAGTAGCACTGAATAGGAATAGTGTTTCCTTTTAACCATTTTCAGTTTTCCTGTTGGTGCCCTGAATACTACTTGTCTTTGTGCTGAAAGATACGGAGGTTTCTTTTCTGTGGCTCTTTTACATATTTCTATCTGCCCTGTTATTCACCTACCCCAGCAGCAGTCTCTTAACTTGAGATCTCTCTGGCTACTCTCTGATGCTCTCCGCGTCTCTCTAGTTAAATGCCTTTGCCACAAGATACTTGTCTTCACACTATGAAGACATTAATACACTAGTATTTTAGAAACGTATTGGAGTATTACCCTTAATACTAACACCCCTTTCTGATGTACTCTTTCTTGCCTTTTGTATGCAAGTGTTCACAAATTAAAGAAATCCACTGACCTGCCTGCTCTGTACAGGCTCTGTGGTTACTGTACAATACAGGAGGAGTTCAAATTTCTCCCCACATTGTGCTCTGTTTTACTGGGAACCAGATCCCAGCTCCCACAATACCTCTCATTTCACAGGCTACTCGGGTCCCTCTCAAATTTCTTGCGGCCTCTTTCTGTTCTGACCAATCTGAAGAGCCACACAGCACTGCAAAGCTTGACATCTCATATGTCCAGCGATAAACGATCTGGAGATACAGAACCCAATACACAACCCTGAAACCCCTGCTGCCAGCTCTTCAAATTGAATAACCAGTTTTCATTTTGCTCTGTTCCAACAACTAAGCGAAGTTTTCACTCTGTGATAATACTTTTCCTTTCTCTTATGAGCACTCAATTTCTGTAGCAACCTCTGTTGCTGTCAGAATCCTTTTGACATTTAGATAAATTGCAACAGCCTGTTCTTCCCTCCTGACACATGTACAGACCATGAACAGCCGGTGTGGGATCTGCACTGGTTAGAGTCTGTCAGGCTGCAACCTGCTCAGGATTCAGCTGGTTTGCTTTCAACCGTTCTAGTTATTTGCTGGGTCCAGGTAAGGTTTACCAGGTCTGGCTGCTGAACACAAAGTGAAGTTTTGCTTCCTCAACCACTCTCCGATGGTTTTGCTAGACTCAGCCCTGAATATCCTGCATAGAAAACAGAAGTCAGTCTTCCTCAGGGATGGTGTGGCTGCAGGAGAAAGGCTTCGAGGGCGCAAGGATTTTCTCAGTCTCCATCTTACAGGGTGCAAACTCATCCTGTAATGCAGGGGCGAGCTCAGAGCAGCTCTGTCTTGGAAAAAGTTGCAAATCCATCTTGTGCCCCAGCACATAAAGCCCAACCCCACTCACCTTTCCCTCCACCTTGCCCTGCTGGTCAGTCTGGATTTGCTGACGGAAGGCCGGGTCAAAGAGCAAGGGGGTAGCACAGTAGTGAACCAGGCGTGAGGACTGCTTCAGGGTCTCCAGGTCTGCCAGCTGCACAGCACAAGAGCAATACAGTTACAGCACGCATCCCTCATCAAGCCTGGGAACAAGCTGTCACAACACCACACTGCTGCTCGAGTGGGGATCACGCTCAAGATTGAACCTCCAGCTTTCGAGCCTTTGCAGTGCTGATCAGCAAGGCCTCATTCCCAGAGCCCAGCAACACTGGCAGTTCAAGCAGAGAGTTTGGCTCCACTGCCAAACATCCTCCCCCACCCCCCCAGCTGCTCTGAGCTCCAGAGCTCCCCATTGCCACAGGCAAGCTGGTGCTCCCAGTATGCTTTAAGAAGGCCCAGCCTGCTTCCTGCCCACCCAGGCTGCACTCACACTGATAGGCATGTTGGACTGGGCCGATCTCTGCTGCCAGGTAACAAAGAGATTCTCAATCTTCATCTGCTTTTCCAGTTCTGGAGGAAAGAGAGCAGAGACAAGAGTGTCAAGCTGCAGCCCCAGGTACTGCCACTCCCCTTTACTCCCACCCTACTCATCCATAACCCATTCTCTCACAGCACCCTGGCAGGAGCCACTGAAAACTGCCCCTCCCCTCTGCCAGCACTCTTGTTCTGCTTTTCCTGAACTCCTTTTCCAGGAGGCTCCTGTGACATCAAGCTTTTTGCTTTACCTTTCCTCTCCATGCTTTTGATTTCCAGGAACTGTGCCCCGTGCCGAGACACGGGGTCAAAGGGTCCCGAGTCAGGCCCATGGGGTATGCGCTTGATGGTGGTAACATCACGCAGAGCTTCGTCAAAGGGCACCACATCAGGATGGAAGTGCAGAGTTGGTAGGCTGCGGGCAGAGCTGCTCAGCCGGCCTTGTTCCTTGCTAGGTGGGGGGCTGGAGCTCCGGATCAGTGCATCCACCTCCAAAGTGGAGTTCAGGAAAGGATTTGGCTCCTAAACAAGCAGACACAGTTAGCCTTCTCTATCATGAGTCCCAAGGAGAGCATGATCCTCATGTGCAGTAGGTAAGA
Source organism: Scolopax mira (assembly GCA_004320125.1). Taxonomy (NCBI): domain Eukaryota; kingdom Metazoa; phylum Chordata; class Aves; order Charadriiformes; family Scolopacidae; genus Scolopax; species Scolopax mira. Next base: position 46,810 of record BJBW01000639.1, on the reverse strand, counting down.
CCATTCCCCAGCCACAAATGCCTCTTCCCCAGCCACAAATAAGTGCTGCCAGCAGTAAGACCTGTCTCCAAAAGCAGACAGCAACAGCCTGGCTGGACACAGCCACTTTTGGATAGGTGAGCACCTGGGGATGCCTTACAATCAGCACACAAAAGCACAGAAGTGCTTGCAACCTTCCACAGACTCCCATATTGTCCAGGCTCCCCCGAGAAGGAAAAGACTGCTCTGCCTGGCAGGGTGCCCTACCTGCTTGCTGTCCTCATGCCATGGTGTGTCCATGAAGCAATGGTGGTGGAAGAGTCCCAGCTTCTGGCTGAGCAGACAGTGCACTATGTGGGACCGAGCATTCTGCCACTGCAGCAGGCGAGTAAGGGAGCAGTTCAGGTTGGCCCCCAGGTCTGGGGACCAGTTGTAGGTGTAGAGAGTCAGCTAGAGAGAGAGGAGAGGGGAAAAAGGCTGAAGGATCTGCTCAGAGAAGAGCTGCATGATAACACAGGCTGCCCCAAGTGCTCTGGGTGGTACTTGCTGCAGCCAGTTTCAGAGGACAAGGCTGGGACAGGGAGAGTGGCTCATTCCCAGCACCCCTTAACAGCCACAGCAGCAGCAGCGGTACTTGCACTGGCACCACAAGTGCTCAACCTGACATGGGGCTTGCTGTGGGTAGAGAAAGGACAATTAAGCTGAAGGCAGCTGAAGTCAGAGACAGTGAGGGCTGCTGCTTCCCCAGCACTCCCAGGAGTGCTGCATGGAATCCCCATCTCTGCTTGTGGCACAAGCAGAGACATCCTGCACTGCTGTTTCGGAGGGCTCCTGCCTGGGGAAGGCTGGTTGCCTGCTAAAGCACTCTTCCTCTCCTCTTTCTAGCCCTGGGCCAGTTGGGAACAACCTGGCTATAGGAAACAACCTCACATAGACACCATTGCTACCTTTTTGTCTATGATCTCCATGAAGAGGAACCTTTGCCGGGGTGCCAGGTCTCGTCCAACAAGGCTGGGATCAGAGCCTCTCTCTGCCGAGCTGAATTCCATGGCCTCGAAGCGCTGGAGCCCTTTGTGAGCTGCAAGAAGCCAGAGTTATGACTCTCAGTACCAGTTCATCCCACTTTTACATCCCACATGCCATTAAGGTGGTATGACAGGATGTTGTGCCACAGCACCACTCAGCTTATCTTGAAATAAGCAGTTAAGCAAATTTAGAGTAAGGTCTCAGGAGCTGAAAACTGCCCACTGTCCACCCCTGGGCACAAGCAGTCTGTCCCAGCAAGGAGGGGGGAACCCTGCCCGTACATCTCCCACCCCAAGGACCCCCCAGCACACAGTCCCATGGACCCTGGCTGGGCACTCACCCTGTTCCGTGCTGCAACGCCACTGCTGGACGTTGCGTCCCAGCAGGATGAAGTGTCTGACTGCCCCAGGGCGAGGGCTGGAGCTCTGGCCAGGCTTATAGGGCAGGAAGGCAGTGCTCCGATGGCAGCTGCGAAGAAGAGCACCAAAGGTGGCTGACACGTAGAGCCATGGGAGTAGAGGGTAGAGCTGACTGGTGTTTGCTGGTACCAAACAGCTCCCTATGAGTTGTGTAACTCACCAGATCTGCTCAAACACCTTGACAGTGGTGTCGCTCGCCAGGGCAGTGACCAGGCTGACCACTTCCACCAGGATGGAGGACAGGAGGAAACGGGACACAATCTCCATTGAGCACTGCTGCACCGATGGGCACCCTGCATGAAATAAGTACTTTAGGACAAGGTGCCAAGCTGCCCCAGAGCCAAGACCTGCCCCCCTGGGCAGCAGAGAGGGCTAAGCCCCATTGCAGGCTGGCTGCCCAGAGCAGGCCATGTTCCTGCCTTGCCAGGGACTGAGGCAGGTAGAGCTGGAGAATAAGAACCTGGACCTTATATGAAGGAGAAGATGAAGGCTGAAATTAGCCTTGGTTTCAAGTTCTGTCCTGAAGTGGAACCTGGATCAAACTCCTTGTGTGCCTTTAGCACAGACTTTATTCCCCTGCTTATTGCTTCTTCCCTGGCTTACTCCTCACCAGAGGAGGATGACAGCCCTACCTTACCAGCAGGAGATGCAAGAGGATGTACAAACACTGAAGTGAAAGGTATTCAGAAAGCAGCAACAGGGAAGCCACACAGAACTAAATCCCACCATATGAAGGGCATCCCTCCTCCTCTTCTTCCTCCCTGCAAGAGTGGGGGTCTCCCATGCAGCTTCACAGACACAGTGCATATTGCAGAGGCTCAGATCCTCCCTCCCTGCTACATATGGGAACTAAATCACTTCCTCAGCTGCTGTTGGAGTTCAGGTCTCTCCAAAGCAGCTGCAGACAAGTCCAGCAAGCCCTGGATGAGGGGCATGGCAGATGCAGCCACAGGCCTTAGGAGATTTGTTCAGATGCACAGACACATGCCAGGATTCCTGCTACACCTTTTTATGCTGGTGCTGGCCCTGAGACCAATGGGACTCTGGTACAGTTTGGGGAGAGACAGGGTGTCTAAGGACATAGAGATCAGCAATGGATGAACATAGATGGTTTGGTGGCATATGAGGACCTGTCTTCTAAGCTCTGGGTAGAAAGCTCCCACTCCCAACCCACCTGGAGGAGCTGGGACCTGAGATACATACCCAGTTGGTTCATGAATGCCATCCACTGCTGGCAGGTTTGACTGAAAAGTGGGTGCATGGTGCCTACATCCCCTTCTTCCAACTGGCAGGCTCGGCGCCTGGAAAGAGGAAAAGAAAGCACAGTTATATCAGATCAGTCAACAGCATCAAAGGCACAAAAGTGCAATAGTCCCCTCCCAGCTCCAGCACAGAGCCCATGGAGCCCCTGTTTTGGGTTGGTACAGCTTGGTCCCTCTGGGTGAGCAGCCACAGGAGTGTCAGGTGTTGCACTGGGTCCCACAACGCAGCGAAGGAATGTCTGGCAGGGAGAACCAGTAGTGCTCCCAGCAGCACTCCAGCAATAAAGACTGAGGTTTTGTGTGTGGAAGGCAGCTCCCCTAACTGGCTGCATAAGGGAGAAACTACAATGAAAGGGGCTGTTGTCCAAAGGGTTGAGACAAATATAGTCAGCAGGATGTCAGGCTGCAGAGCAATGTTCAGCAGATGGAGGGAAATCACCCCCGCTGCTTGGCCTGTAGGATTCACTTACCTCTGTGCCTGTTCCAGTTCAGCTGTGGCTGTGGCCCGATCTTGGCTCAGGTGCTGCTTGACATTCTCAGTCTTGTGCCGCCGCCTAGTGCGAGCCTCTTCTGGCCTCTCCAGCACGATGTCATCAGTAGTCTTGGGGCTACCCAGCTCTGCAGACTCTGTCTTGCTCTAGGGAGAAGGGGATGTGTTAATGCTGTGCACACGCACAGCCCAGCTAGCACCTTGATCTCAAAGTCTCTGCTACCACCCCAGCCAGATCCCTCCTCTCCATTCCTCCTGGTCTGACACACCATAAGGACTTACAGGCCCTGCTCCCCAATGATCCCTCAACATTACCAGCATATCCCAGAAGCTGCGGCGTCCCAGCTTGCTCGTTGGTGTCACTGGTTCCCCAGAGCTGGATGAAGGGGCAGAAGTGAAGTGCAGGGGTGGAGGACAGCTCCTGCCAGTCCCACCAGTGGTCAGAGCCAAGCCCTTAGTCTCTGACATGGTCCTCCTTAGTCCTCCTGGGGAGACAGAGCAAATCAGACTCTCCATAGCCTCCCACTGCCACACTGATGGTGTCCCCATATACCCAAGTGTGCCTGACTAGAATCTGTCTAGAGAAAAGGGTGAGAGCCCTCAGCAACACCCAGCAAAGTAGGTTCAGTCTTGGGGAGCAGACAGACTTTTAAATACCTCTTCTGACCCTAATTTTGATAATGCTTCTTCCCTGAGATGTCACACAGCACAGCTAGGCTGAAACCAGGAATGAGGCTGGCTGGGGGGTTGGGGTGACCATCCCAGCTGGCTCTCACCTGCAGAGCTCAGCTCCTCCAAGTCCGTGGGAGCCAGGGGGCAGGCAGCTTCCACACAGAGTGGGGCTGGCAGCACAAGGAACTCCATGATGGCATCGCAGAGAGCATGGCGCAGGGCCCCACGCAGCTTCTCCGACAGCTGCAGCAGGCTGATGTTGCCCTTCTCCCAGATATCCAGGCGCACCAGCACACAGGGCTCTGCGGGTAAGGGCAGTCCTTCATGGCTCTGCTAGCCCTCTGAGGTGACCCAGGGGATGCAGAGGCAGCAGGGAATTGGAACCTGTGGCTTCTTTGACTCCCTACCTGCATGCAGGGTGTCAGTCTCTGGCTGGTGCCTGCTGACTGCAGTGAGGCTTTCGAAGTCGGCGTCCTGCAGCAGGCGCACGATGGGCGAAGAGGAAGGCAGCTTCAGAGGGTCAGGCCTCTCCCCGTGGGGCAGCGAGGTGGGGTTGCCATGCTCATCCACGAATGTCAGAGCAATGCATGCAATTCCTGCAGGGGAGAGCCCAAGACAGCCTCTGTTAGCCCAGCACCGGGCACATCCCTACGAGCCCTGCCTACAGCTTGCCACCCTGCACCTGGAACCTTTGTGTCACCATTTGAGTTGTACAGTGCCACATGGCAGGCAGGGTCCACAGGAAGGGACGCAGCCAGGGGAGCAGAGGCTAGATGTGCCCATGGGGAAGCAGGGCAAGAAGCGTGGTGTTTGGCACAAGGTGTCCCCATCACTCCAAGAATCTCCCTCCTGCAGCATCACAGCAGCTTTCCCCTTCTCCTGCAAGAGATTCTTTGCTCCATATGCAAGGTCAAGGTATCTCTATTTGCCCAAGGAGCACCTTTATGCAGAGAGATCCAGGATGGGGCTCACCACCCCAGTCCTCTTCAGGGACACAGTACAGAACCCAGACACTCCCAGCAGCCCTCTCCAGGCTATGAAGGACCTAGAGTCCCTGCAGAAGGCAGCTGTATATAGGACACCTTGTTGCAGATTACACTTATGTCCCACTCACTCACAAAGTCTGATCTTGAGGCCTTCTCCACACATTCCTACCACCAAGGCTGGGGCCAAAGCAGACATGTAATATTAGCCTGGAGTTGCTGCTGAGTGAAATTTAGGCCCCGGCTGTAGAGTCCCTACACTAAGCCCCATACACACATAGCAGGACAGTTCAGCAACACAGAGCAGCAGTGTGGTGCTTGCTCCACACTCCACATGCTGTGTGCCCTGGACCACACAGAAGGAGAAACCCTGCTACAGACCAGAGTGGGAAAAGGAGCTCACTCCCCATAGCCCAGCTTGCTGGCCAGGGCACCAGGGAAACACTTGTGAGGTCCAAACCCCATGCTGTGGGAGCATGTAGATGCTCCCACCCCTTGACCAACAAAGCCAGCACTCAGGTCACTGGATGGCAAAGCTGCCCCAGCACGGCCAATGGATGATGTGTCCATCTCAGACCCACAGCATTGTTGAGCCCATACTCTGTCCTTCTCCACTCTAACAAGGATGGGAGTGAAACCAGACTCACTGACACAGAGCAACCAAACTGCACCTGACTGGATCCACAGTACCATGTGGAGGATGGGTGTCCTCCCTGTGCCAAGACAAATCCAGCCCCAGGAGACTGTGTCCAGGTCTAATCAGCAATACAACCACCTGGTCTCCATAATTCCTAATGAAACAATCTCTGCAGCAACGTTTCCTCCAAGACATGTCAGATGCAAGGGCAAGGCCACCGAGATGAAGAGATTCCTCCCAAAGAAGAGAGATGGGCATTCAAGTCAGAAGGCATCTCACTTGCACTCACACTGAGGAAACTGGACACCTATGAGCACTCCTCCACTTGAAGAAAAGTAGAGGAACTGCCTTTTCTCAGAGGTGCTCTGACATGTCTCTTCTTCAGACAGGAACAGGAACAACCCTTTATCCAGCAAACAATGTAGAAGTTCATAATTTCCAAAATATCCAAGGTAGAAATGACAAGGACTTTACCCAGAACAGCAAATCTGCCTCACATGACAGTGAGCATGAGCTCTCCCAAGCAGAGTTTCTCTTTTTAAACAGCAAAGGGCACAAACTCCTCATCTGTCTGGCTTGACAATCAGCCCCAGGCTGACCAGAATGGCAACTGCAGACTAAGATGTAGTTATTCCCCTCTTCTCCTGCATAAATTCCTATATCAAGCCCTTTCAGTCTTTTAATCTCTAGCAGATTTCCCTGTCACATCCATTCTGTAGCTTCAGCCCATCTCAGGTGAGGACACGAGAACAACCAAACAATGTCCTATAACCTCCTCATGCTGGAACACGTGCTCTAGAGAGGGAGCACCCATGGTGATGCTTTCAAGCAGGCCAGGTCAACAGCCACAGGAGCAGACTCCTTGTTTGCACGTGCTCCACAAGACACAGATGGTTTACCAAGCAAATGCCAAGCACTCAGTGTCCTGCAGTTGGCTCAGTCCCTTGGTGCAGAGATGATGGTTGCCCCTGCCCCACCAGCAGCAAGTCTCCCTGCTGCAGGGAACAAGGCTTCCAGTTTTGTTACAGGAGCACAGAGAAGCTGAAACGCAACCACTAAATCACAGGTGAGAAACTCAAGACCTGAGCTCTGGGGCTATGGGAAGAGGTAACTTAGCAAGAGCTGCCAAGGACCCTACTGCCTGGACCACTGGAGTTTGGCTATATATTCATCCATCATATCCCACAGAGAGGTGGGGTGCTAGGGAGCTGCTACCTCCCATTTGCAAGGGACACTGAGCCTGCTCTGACTCAGGCTCACTGAAATCCGAAGGACACGTCTGGTGGTGCCCAGCCACTCTAGCCTACTGGTATGCAAGGGAAGCCCTGGACACAGCCACTGGGAGAGTGACAGTTGCTACACCCTGGAGCATGAAACCACAACTGAAACATCATGACCCATCTTCCTCAGGGAGGAGATGCCTGTTGAGACCTGTGGGGAAAAAAGGGTGAAGGATTTTTGGAGTTCACTGTTTGCAAGCTAACAGGGCAGCACATGGACCCTGCAGCCGGGGACTGCCGAGCTGCCATCTCAGGTTCTGTTTGCTCATTTAATCCAGCCAGCAAGAAAGAGGAGGCTCAGCTAAATGGACACACATACACAAACACACAGGGTAGTCAGAGCTGAAGCCACAACACGAGGAAAACAGGAACAGCAGGGACCAGAGGGGTCAGGGAGCTGCAAGGGAAAGGGAACCATAGTAATACTTGGAGCCACAGGTGCTACCTTGGAAGTGGGAGAGTGGAAAGAGGTGCTGCACAAGGTCCGACATGGTACCTACATAACAGAAGAACATTCAGATGGTGCAGGAGGGGCATGAGACACACAACAGCCAGATGACAGACCACATGGCCTGGACAAAACATGACATGACAGCCTGCTGCAAGATGGGCCTTATCCAATCCCTCCTCCAGCAGTCTGGAGAAAAAGAGCAAGGCTATTGCCCCCACAGCCCATGTTTAGTTGCTACCCCTTCACAGCAAGGCTACAGCAACAATTGGCCCTGCTCCCTGATCCAGCCCCACCAAGCCTCTGTGCCCCACACTGACTAAGGTCTCACTGTGTTTTGCCTCCACAACTACTGCAACCTAGAGCTACTTCCTACAGCAAAAGGACAAACTTAGGAAGTTGCTCCGTGGGAGGTCTTGGCTCACTTGCATGACACCTGCCACGGCGTGCAGTCCCCCAAGCACATCCTCAGTGTGCCCCAATCCCCCCTGCCCACCACTCACCCAGCAGGGGAACATGTTGCCCTGACGCTGACCCTCCTCAGTCACTCAGAGCTCTCCAGTGTGGGAGCCAGCTCTCCAACATGCAGCCCCATGCCCTGTTTCAGAAACAAGTTGAGCACAGTACCTTTGCCACCAGTGCCTTGGCCGCCTGGCTTGTTGTACAGATAGAGGTCCTGGTCAGGGATGCTCCCACTGTGGTTGAAGTAGTGCTAAGGAGAGCAAGGAAGAACAGTGACAGAGAGTTGCCTTAACTTGAAGCAGAGCCCCACGTGTGTGCAGAGCTCATCCTGATCTGTAGCAAGCAATCCAGACCTACTTGGCCTTGGCCACTGTTGGGCAGGAGGACTCTCCTACAGCTCTGCGCAGGATTACATGACATTACACATCTGGCCTCTTCTACTCTTGCTATGGCCATGCTGAGGGTGTGGGTAGCTGCTCCCAAACTTTTATTAACCCTCTGACATTTCAGTCTGAGGGAGCCATGCAGAGGCTCCCATTTTCCTGGGAGAAGATTGTAGGCATGACCTTGGTAGCTGCTGCTTTTTGCACAGTAAGTGACCACTTGTATTCAAAGCAAGGCCTGTCCAAGTTTACACTTGGCCAAACAAAAACTGCTCATAGTCCCTGAAGCTCCTCCAGGCTTCAGTATTTGGTGTCATGATGCTTGATGGCAGAGCTGGGAACATAATGACTGTGCTGCCTTAACAAATGCCTGCAGCAGCACGTAGAAGCTGGGCAGATTGCTGTCCCAGCTCACAGCTCTCCTCACCTTGAAGTGGTGCTCCACGTTGCTGTCCGTGTACTTTGGGGTGTGCAGGAAGATGAGCAGGTTCTGGCGCAGGTAGTAGGCCACTGCATGCAGCCAAGGCAGGGCAGAAGGTGGCAATGTGAACTGCAGGACCTCTGTGGGTGGTGTCCCAGGGGGCTGGATAAACTGCAGAGAAAAGGCTTTTAAAAACTCAGCTGAGACTAGCAGGATGCCCTGGGGCTCTGATACTAATCCTGGGCTGGCTATAACAAGGGAAAGTGTAGTAGGCACAGTCCAGGTCCATAGACAGCACCCTGAGACAGATGTGGGCAGATGTTCCAGGGGTATTCATAGGGATTCACAGCCTTGCCAAAGCAGATCTCCCACCTACAAAGTATACACACCTCAGTGAACACTAGTATGAGCAAGCACTGGAGCAGGGAACAGGGTATGGTGAACTGGCCTGGTCTTCCCTGCCCTGGGGCAAGAGAGGCTGAGACTGGTCAAAAAGTAGGAAAGTGTTATGGTGTCCAGGATGAGCAGAGCAGATATCCAGTAAGGTACCTCCACATCCGCCGGGGTCAGCTTGCAGTTGCGCACCAGCATTACAGTGATGATATCCAGGGTGGCCTCATCCAGGCGTCTGCGCAGCACTTTCACCAGCTCATCTGTGATCTCAGGCCCTGACAAGTAAGCAGAGGTACAAGCAGCTTTTGTCACCCCATCCAGTAAGAATGATCAAAGACACACCCCTCCCTGCCTGTTCAAGATGTACCACCCTCACAGTCACTTTCCACAGGGAAAAGTTCCCTGCCATCAATTTCTTCAGGCATCTCTTTCTACCCGTTGGTGATCACAAAAGACTGCTGGTGCAGCAGGCAAAGACAAATGCACTCCTGCATAAGGAAATTTCACACAAGCCACTTGGTCTGCAGGTGTCTGATTGTGGGTGATGGATCCTTTCCTCACATTCCCATCCAGACAGAAGGAAGAGTAGCTCTATGGGCTATGGAAAAGCAGCTTGCTCACGAGTAAGATACCACCTCTGCTCTTCAAGCAAAGAGGGCAGGGACTAGAGGTCTATTCCTCTGCTTTGCATCAGCACAGTCCATCTGCTGGCCAGGTGCTGTAACACTTACCTGCTGGGGCAACACCATGGACCATAAGCTGGATGTGCCTGTCTACCTGGCCCACAGGGCGGGCAGAATCCACACTACGGCATGAGACTGCATCCAGAGAGGAACGAGAACCCTGGAGAAGTAAAACAAAAGCCACATAGAAGCAGTTTCCATGTGAATTCTAGATCCATCATTGTCTTGGGCTGTCAGTAAGGTCAGGCAGAGCCCACACCCTGCTGCCCCACTCCACACATCTACAACTTAAGTTGTACAATATAAGTCACTACATAAAATCCAGGTTGCCGGAACTACCGAGTTCCCTCCGTTCCTGTGACCAAGAGCACCAACATCCACTCCCAGAAAGCAGCAGACTCACCGTTAGGTCCTCAGTATAAACGGGCTCCTGGCTGCGTGTCAGTGCCAGGGAGCGAGATGCTGGACTAAGGCTGCTCTCTGCTTCCCACACCTTCCCACTGTAGGTGGTTTCAGACAGCCTGAATACAGGAGAAAGACATGTCAGCCTGCATTCCCAAGGATGACAGGATCATACCTCCACAAAAGATCCACATCTTCCTTGCTCTCCCCTGTGCACTTGCTGGGAATTAGTCCCTCTTGTTATGAGATGAAGCTTGTGGAAAAAAAGTTGCTCTCTGGCTCCCTCAAAAAAAAAAAAAAATCCTTTTCCCTCCCATGTAAAGCCTTATTGCAGAGAGAGCAGGGAGGACCTGGTTTGATGTGACTAACTCCTCAGAAACCAGGTATTTGTTGCTTACGCCACAGCAACGTCCCTGAGGCTGGGCAGACATTTTCTACCCCAAGGAGCTCTCAGTCTGGTGTTACACATGTAGCAGGGCAGGACGAGGCCAACAAGTCATGCTGGCTTCTTACCGGAGGTAGAAAACTGATTTAGTGGCACGTTCCTGGTAGACAAACATATTCTTCCTGTTCACCACAGAGAAGGCGTTGAGCACCGAGCGAAGCGCCTGGATAGCTGTGGGCAATGTGGGATGTTAGCTATCCCACACACCCTCCTCTGGTGTGCCAGTCCAGCCAGAAGCCAGACTCTTTACACACAAAATGAGGGGGAACCTGGGCTGTACGCACCTCGTGAGACTCCCATGTTGGGGCCCATCTTGAGGCGCGAATGCACATGGATGAGTGTGCTCCACACAACATCACAAGCAAAGTGCCCTGGCATGAACTGCATGGTGGCAGCCAGGTAGTCCCGAGGCTGGTAACTCTCCTCTACAGAGTAATCTACAAAGAACATAGGACATAGCTGGGGCCCTAGCATGGAAGTTACCATCTTTTTAAGTCACCCATGTGCCACTGAGGCATGGCCAAGGGTATATTCATACCGTCTGTGGGCATGACACGCTGCCTGTAGGAAGTATAGGGCGTTTCACTCTTCCAGATGTCCTCCTCACTTTCTGCCACCAGTAATGAGTTGCATATGTGGCTGTCATGCAGGTCTTGCAGCAGCAAGCGCTGCAGAGGATGAGAAAAGATTGGTTCTGTTGCTTGCACAGCCCACAGAAGACAGCACAGAGAAGGGCTTAAGGCTGGACTGAGGCCCTTTTTCTTCAACCCCCAAGTTAAGACTCCACCAGCTGAACTGGCTCTCCAGACCCTCCCTCTGAGCAGGACCCATACTACCCATACTAGACAGTCTCCAGAGGTCCCTTCTCATCTAAGCCATCTCATAACCAGCAACTCTGACTCCGCCCTTCTGCAGATTTGTTACCTGATTGACAACCCTGCAGATTTCACTGATCTTCTTCACCACCACCTGGTTGAGACTCTGGCACTCCCCTGGTTGCTCCTCTTCTGTTTCTGCTGATGTTGCCTTCTCCACACTCAGGCTGCTTTACAGGGAAGGGAAGGGACGGGTCAGCAGAACACCTGAACAGTGCCTGTCCCTGTGTGCTAGGAACAGGAACACAGTGGGGAAGGGTTGCTGCTTTCCCCTTATGGAGCACCAGTTTAGTCCTGCAGCTCCCCACCCACACGAGGGAGGAAGGAGATCCTGTCCAGAAATGAGAGAGGCTTCTCTCCTGGTAAAGAGCAGCTGTGGCCAGACAGTGGGACCTTCCTTACCGTGTGTGGTAATAGACCTCCACTCGGTCCTGCTGGATTTTTATGATGAGCCAGAAATCCGGCATGAGAGGACACCTGGGTTCCTGGTCGCTCATTAGTGCCTCCTCATACTCTGAGTCACTGCTTCCCCCATCGTAACCTGCAATGCATCCTCACTTCAGTCCCAGGCTGCCTGGCAAGCTGGCCTCCTCCCTGGTCACAGCAGGCTCCAGGAGATCAGAGCCATTCACAAGCCCTGTCCCTCAGGGGTCACCCCAACTCAAACGGTCCCCCATGGCATCACGTCACTGCCAGTGTCTGCCTGCAGGCTGTCAGTCACCCCTACCCCAGGAGACTCACCCAGGTGGTCGGAGTCCATGCTGCCCTGGCTTGACACGAGGCTCTGCACGCGGCTGGGACGCTGCTTGCTGGAGCCTGCAAAGAGAAGGGGTTTGATCATGAGAGCACTTGCTAAGCCCCTTCTCAGGACCCATCTGCTGGAGCAACATTACACCACAGGACACCCCAGTAGTGCTGGCCATGAGTAGGCAGTGCTAGGGTTCTTGGAGTCACTACTGGAGTCACCAGGAACTTCATGTCATTAGGGATATCAGTGTGCCAGCGCAGCCTAGTACCCTGGATACTATTAAGCATTGAATTGCTAACACCTTGGCAAAAAAGAGACCAAGAGTGCAACACCACCAATTCTGGTGTTTGGGGGCTACAATAGGAGTAGTGGTCATATTTTGTCTGCTACAGCCAAAACAGGGCCCTTCCCTTAAAAGTTGCTGAGGTTGAGGTTCATCCTGCCCACATTGACAGCTCCTACCTTCCCTGCCCTGTGTTACAGAGTCAGCCAGGCTCGCTGCAGACGGTGTCACCAACGGCGATTTCTCACTGTTGCCCTTTTCTGAGGATGAGGATGGCAGTGACTGTATGGTTGTCTCTAGAGCTGACTCTTCCAAGGAGTCATGGCCAGGTGCTCTACTCTGCTCAAGGCTCAGCACTTCTCCTGGGACCTGCACACAAGTAAAGGTTGCAAAAGCCACCAGAAAAAGAGGCACTGAAGAAAGTTCAGTAATACTCCTGCATCATTCTACGTTCTATCAAGAGTGTCCCACAGCTTCCCACCAACAGACCACCTCAGTGTCTCTCACCTCATCCTGTGTGTGGCTGCCTCCACGTATGGGATTTGCTGTGTCTGGCACAATGAGTGTCTCACTCTCCGTCCACCCCCAGAGCCCCTGGGCTTCTTCTGGGAGGACACAGCTTGGATGGTGTAGCTCAGAGCTCTCTGCCTCTGCTTCATTGCTCCCCTCCTGGCCTGCCTGGCCCAGGGCTGTCCTGGTGACCTCTCCTGCAGACTGCTGCAAGCAAGGTGTCCCCGAAGGGTTTGGAGCTGCCCGTCTGGAGTGCAGGCGGCTGATGGAGATGTAGTGGTAGTCACTGCCTTCTGCGTTGAGCATGTAGCCTGGCAGAGCCATTCTTCTGAACTCCTGCAACACAGGGAAGAATAAGCACCCTGCTAGCTAAGTGTATGATGCTGCCTCAGGGCTTTCTCTTTACCTCCTTGAACTTCTCCAGAGAGTGCTCAGGTCCAAAGACAAACTGGAGCAGCACCACCTCGCTGTGGCAGCTTGGCCGCCCCTTGGAGTTATAGATGTGAGTGGCCACCCGGTGCAGGATGGAGGTACTAATGACCTGTGAGTGGCGCAGTGCAGACACAATCTCATCATCCAGAAGCCAGCGAATCTGAACAGAGAAAACACAAAGTGCAAGACTTACATGACCAGCATTTGCACAGCTACCCCAGTTCTGATCCAAGTCCCAACAAGATGAGGGCAGTCTCTCTCATCACCTACATCTCCTCATACCACCTGAATGGTCTTTGGAAGAGAGGCATGTCTGTCCCACACCAACTACAGTAAGAATTTTGTCAGGGTAATCCCACACTTTTGGGGAGCACAAGGCCAATGGCTTGTGTGAAGGCCTGAAAGGCATTTCAGTTAATAAGAGGTTGCCGCTTGATGCGGGCAAGCAAGTGTGGAACAGCAATTGTGTGTCGTGGCCACATTGCTCCAGTTGGAAGCAAGAAATAGTCAAGACTGGCTTACCTCATTCATAGTGGCTTCAATAGCCTGCCTGTGCACTCCAGGAAGGTTGGAAAGTGCAGGGTGTCTAAGAGAGAGGAGAAGAAGAATCAACCAGTCATTCTCATTCATGTGTCACCACAGTGCAGCTCCTAGGCACCAAGAGGAGACCATGAGGAACTTGCTACTTCTGCAGTGCCATACCTCTCATCTCCTGTGGATGGGAGCCGTTCCAAGTTGTGCATGATATCCTCATCTGAGCGAAAAGAGGATGGTTGGCCTGGGGAGCGTGTGAAGGACACGCTGCTCTCTGAAGTGCATCTGCCACAGAAAAGAGAGCAGCCTGAGCATCAGCTTTTGAACCAGAAAAGATAAATATATACAGGCCACAGAGAGGAATAAAGGATCTCTAGAGAAAGTGAGCCCATGTTGGAAAAATCTTAATTTTCTTAGGGCTGTGAGAGACTCTGCGAGAAGGAGAATCCCAAGTGTCAGCTCCTCTCCATGTGCTGAAACTGGCTGGCTGGGAAGGGCAGGCAGAGGGTTGGTGAGTGACTGGGCCTCTTTCCACCTACCTATTGTGGAGAATGTCTGTGTTCACAACTTCTATCTCCAGGGGCAGTGTCAGCACAAAGATGTCCAGGGTCACACAGAGGTCCCCCAAATCAATGGTGTTCAAGCCCTGGCAGCTTTCCAGGCAGCCCAGAACTTCCCCTGAGGACAGATCACAGACGAAGGGAATCAAACAACATACAGCTCTGCTTACACACATACACATCCTGGTGGCAAGTATAGAAACTGCAGGACAGATCCTAGACAGATACCTAGACAAACTCAAGAAGGCCACCCTCCTCCATGCTCCTTTCATCATTCCATGACCAATCCCATAGCAAGAGGGAGACCTTATAAAAAAGCCCTTATCTGATGCCAGGAGACCTTGGGGGCTCCATACAGGGAAGGCTGGTCTGGACAGCTCTTTAGGACACAGCATGTTTGTTCTAGGGGCTGCTGTGGAGCAGGGACGTGGGAGAAGCCCTACTGCCCTTTAACCTTACTGCAAAGCTTGCTCTTACCTAGACAAGTCGGCAGGGACTGCACGGGCATGGAGCTGTGCTGGCTACGCAGCTTCACTGAGCAAGTGAGGTGTACAAAGAGCGGGGGCATCTCCTGCTCCAGAAACTCCTGTTCATTGAGCGAGTCCCCTCCTAGCACGCTGAAGGAGTCATCATCCTGGTTCACCGTGTTGGAGTCTGAGAGGGAATCTGTATCTGGGAACTCATGCTCCAGCTTCTCACGGTACTCCACCTCCAGCTCTGGGTCGCTCTCTGTGGCAATGCAGCACCCAGACACAGTTCCTGTTGACACAGCTTCCCTGTTAGCAAACCAGGCCCACATCTCCAGAGACCCTATCAGACACAGTCAAGCTCTGAAAGGCATCACCACAGTGAGACTACAGACACTTCCTTCTTCAGGACAGAATGAGCAAATATTACCTTCTTCAGCTGCCAGTTCTGCTTCTGATCCCTCCATGTCCTCACTGCCTTTCCTGTCTGCCTGATCCCGAGATGCCTCTTCCTGAGATGGAGAGAGGAAGGGTAGATACATGCCAAGCAGTGAAACAGGCTCTTGATGGGCTCCCCGCCAGGGGCATAATCTACCCCTGAGTCTGCCAGCCCCAAATCCAGATCTGACACCAAGCAGAGCTACTTCCCTCCACAAGGACTAGATGCTTGCCAGGGCAGCTCCATGCCTACCTCTTTCTTGGCCGATGGTGGGCAATAGAAGAAATAGTGAGGATTTGATGGCACTGGCTTGAAATGTAAGCTTCCAATTTCCAGGAATTTTTCCTAAAAGATAAATCCCAAACATGAAGCAGACATTCTACTCTACTCTACTCTCCTGCAGGAGCCAGGGTGAGCTCCCATGTTCCTCACCTGGATAATTTTATGCAAGTCAGGGTGTGCCTGGCAGGGCTGTCCGATTTCCAGCAGTGAGAGGGGAAACTCTGAGCAGCAGCTGGTGCCCATACTGCTTTTTGGCTCCTCTGTAGGGCTAGCAATGTTATGGGAGTCCTGCTCGCTGTAGTCCTCCATTTCCGCACTGACAGGATCGTGGACAGGTCAGACAGGCAAGTTGAGAAAACTGGAATAGCTGTATGTATTATCTACCCTGCCAGCATCCCACCTCACAGCTCCCCACATTGCAGCTGAGTAAACACAACGTGACTTACACAGCCCCCACACCTACAGCCCAGGAGCCCTCCTGCCACCCACTAACCTAGATAAGCTCTCAGGCTGTCTGAAGACAGGCCAGAAGCAGTTTAACCAGGCTGACCCTGTGGTCAGGTAATCTACACCATACTACACACCCTCCCTGGGAAACAGAGACAGGTGGCTGAGTATAGGGACAGGCCTGGAGCCATCTGAATCACCAACAGGGTACCTCACAGCAAACACCACCACTCCAGCATCCCTAGTGTTTTGGCAGCACAGAGCAAAGCTCAGGCACACTCAGCTGCTCCATGGCAGAATCAGTTCTTAAAACTCAGAAAAAGCAATGTGGGGAGGGGGATGTCATTGGGTCAAAGTGCTCCCAAGGTATTCAAATTTGTAATACAGATGGCAGATCTGGGTGCAATGTATCACAAGCTATACATCATTCAGTAATGTTTACATAAATCTGCACTGGAATAGGTGATTCATAATATTTTATAAACAAAAAAACATTCCCACAGTTCTTCTCTGGGAAAGTAGCACTTAAAGAAGTCATCTGACTTTCCAAAGACTAAGTGTTCTTCAAAACCACAGCCTCATCTCAATGGCTTACAGTGTAGGAAGAAATAGGATTTCTTCTAGCGAATGAAGAAATGCTAGTGAATTCACATACAGGAACTGAGGACAGTCAGGTGCAAACAGAGGACAAAAGATCTAAAGAGGGTGTTTCTTCAACAGACACTAAGGCACAGTATTTTTTTCCCCTCCTTAAGTTTCCAGAGGCAATACAAACCTCAGAAATACCCTAAGGAATAGCAGGACTGCAGTTTAGCATCAAGCATATTCTAATTCTGCCTTGTATTTTCTTGTGAATTTTTTTCCAGTTTTTAATTAAAAAAAAAAAATCACATTTTATTCATTATAAAGATAACAAACACGTCATTTTCAAAGTCAATAGCAAACTCAAATGAGTCGGGCAAGTCAGAATGTTACTTGCAGATAAAATGCCCTCCAACTCAGGCCAGATGGGACAGCAATGAGCTAAGACTACAAGACGAAGTGAAATGATGGATATCACCAGAAAGTATAAGAATGAGAAGGTCATGGTGGATATCATACCAGGAGAGTATCCCACTGGAAATATTTGTCCTTACAAATATTTGTATTTGTTAGACTCTCTGTTAGGCCCCGCCCTACAACATTCCTTCTAGTAGGTAGCAGAAGATGCTTGAAAGAAGATCTACCCTGGCCCAATGCTAAAAACAGAAGCACGGCCAAGGTGGGCCCCTACCTTGATTCAGAGACCAAGACACCCCGTTCCCTAGAGTTCTGCTCCTCTTCTTGCTCTACGCTGCCCACTTGGAAGCTAGCTGTCTTGGAGTGCGTACGGAAATGTTGGTGGCTCTCTCGGAATGAGCGGACATGGCTGCACACCGTCAGCAGGAAGTTGGTGATATCAATCTCTTGGAGCAGCTCCTCACAGTAATCCATGGCTGTAAGCAGGTCCTGGGAGCTGATGCTGTGTGACTGCTGAAGGCTCTTGAACAGCCCTACAGACCAAACACAGTGCCTGAGCTCCCCACCGCAAGGATGCAAGGCCTCAGGATTCAGGCAATAGCCACAAACAGATTTTCATCACGTCCCAACATAGAGACAAGACTCAGCCAGGATGCCTAATGCTACATGTCAGCCTGGGTTGTGTCATGCTAGAGTGGATAGGGATCTGCCACCCTGAAGGTGAGAGGACAAAGTAAAAGAAAGGACCTCCCTCCACAGCACTGCACAGGTCCAAGGACAGCCTATGCAAGACCCACAGGGAATGCAGAAAGAAATCTTTAAATCCCTCCTGGTGGGAAACCAGTCCCACAGCTCTGTCCTTTGCTCAGTGTAAGATCACAAGAAACATGAAACATTGCTTTCTTCCAGCTCCAGCCCCAGCCCCAGCCCCAACCCGAACCCCAACCCCAGCCCTGCCTTAGCTCCATCATGCTGCTCCTCACCTTTCACATAGCACTGGTGGGAATGCTCCTGCAGCAGCGTGCAGTAACTCACCAACTCCTTATGCTTGTGGTCTAGCCAAGCAGCAGTAGGAGGACGTTCCAGAGACTGGGACCTGGAAAAGAGGAGCTGCTGCCTTCAGCACCTATGTTTTAGGCTAAACGGCTCTGGCACCAAGAAAGCAGAGCCCTAGGGCACGCACAGGCCGTGGCTGCTGTAAGGCAGAGGGACCAAGCCAAGAGAATAAGGCAGGGCTACAGCCAGCCTCTTGTCAAGGAACCTGCTCCATTTCCTGTTTAGGAATCAAGTATGATTGGTATTACCTGAAAAAGATGTCCCGGGGAGGACGGTGTGCCCGTGGGCTGACAAGCTGCTCCCGTAACAGCTCCAAGGAGCAGCTGTAGATGTAAATGGGGCAGCGAAATCGGCGACAGTCGCCTAGCTCAGACTGGGAGTTCTGGCGACAGAAGGAGATATGTACATCTCTCCGTGAGGGACCACCCAGTTCTCCGGGGTCCCGGCTTGCTTCTGCAAAAGAAACAGCACTGAGATAAAGGCTCCTCGTTGCCAGTCTGAGAGGTCACAGCCCTCACAGCAGCAACCACAGAGAGGTATCAGTTTTACAATCCTGCAATCAGTTTTACAAGCCTCTGCTACAATCTCAGGGGCCATTCTCCTCACCCAAAACCCAACCACTCAGTTCAGTGATTTGGCCACACTGATCCCCTTCTTGGGCAGCCATGTCTGTTCACCACTGCTACCTTCTGCACAACCCTCTATCCTCATTACAGGCTTGGCTGACTGCACCAGGGGCTGTGCAGTCAAATCCCATATATGTCAAGATCTGGGCCCTTCTTCCTAAGACAATGTGCTACTGGTAGTGCCAGTCTGGACCATGACAAGACACAATGACCTTCCAGTGCAGACCAGCAATCCCGTTGCTAGTAGTTTCTATCGACTGGCAATCTCCTTGCCCACAGGGAGCCATGCCTGGGCCATGGGCACTCAGCTCACATTACACTCCCTCACTCCTCCATGAATATCATGAAAGTTGTGCCCCTTTTCCTGACAGCCAGGCAGGAGCTGACAGGCTGTAGCACTTTTCCTACTTTGATCTGCCTAGCAGCGTGCTTGGGAACAGCAAGGATACTAATGCTAATACTTTAGCAAGGTGCTGCCCTGAGGGTGGTACCATGGGCTGGTGTTACGCTGAGGGTAGGTAATGGCACTGCAGCATCCCCTTCTTCAGCCTCAGCCCCGACTCGCTCTGCACAGACAGGTCCCAGGGTATCCTCTCCAGATTGACTCTCATCTTTTGGAGGTTTGTCCAACCCGCAAGCCATCAGCTTCTGGACATCTGGAAGAAAACAAAAGAAAATCACCCTCTGTCGAACAGTTTAACACCTCCATCTACATTCCCAAGAGGCAAATGTCCCTGCTACCTCCTTGTGTGTGTGAGCAGCTCTACAGACTACTTCCAGCTGAAGTCTGAGTCTGGCAGCCTTCACCAGCAGCTCAGTGGAAGCCACACCTGTGCCAATGCCCAGAAGCTGGGACTCTCACAGACCATTCCATTAGCACTATCCTTACTCCCTTCATTAACAACCCTACTGGGAAAACAGTCCAATAGTTGCAGGTAGCAAATTACTTGAAGACACATCCCCCCCCTTAAAATACCACATGGGCAGCACCAAAGAGAGAAGAGCAAAACATTCAGCACTTTGCACTCTATTCCCAGCCACATGATGCAAAAAGACTGGGTGTAGAATCCGCTGTTCAATTTTCTCTTCACACTACCAGAGCTGATTATGGGTTTGCTGAGGAGGTTCTTGGGACTGACACCTCCTCTTGCTCCCCACAATATGCAGTCTCACCTGAGAAGGTAGCTGGCAGGAAGGTCAGGAACACATGCTGGGGGTTGACCAGTTTGGCATAACATCGCCACTGGGGGGGAAAGGGCCCTGTCCTGTCACTCAGGGTCACGTCATCCTCAGGCAGCTCTGTGTTTCCAAGACTCTGATGAAAAAACAGAAGGTGGATAAGCTCATAGCACAGGCCTACCTTGATGAAGGCAGCAACAACACAGAGCAAGTTCCTCCATGAAAGCTGGTTGAAACAGCACTGAAATCACCCTGGCTGCCCTCTGCACCTTTCTGAGAGCAGCCTGGCTCCAGCACACAATCAAGAGACGCTTAACCAACTTTGCTGAGGCTAGTTCTGACCTTCAGGCAGTGACCGGCCTTGGTTTCTGAGCAATCCATGGCACAGCTTCAGCGCTGATGTAGCAGACTAGGTCCATGGTGAATGCAACTATCCCCACACCTACCAGATTCCTGCTTGACTTCAGCCACAGGCTACAGCTTAAGCTGCTGCCAAACATGGGGAAAACACCAGTCTTTCAATCTCTTCTCAACCCTTCAACTAACTCTCCTGCTTTTCACCAGCTGCTGCCTTCCCTTCTGAGGGGGCTCAGGAGGAGGACAGAAGTGTAGCAGTACCTGCAGAGTACTTGTGGAACCAGTCATATCCCTGGTGCCATTGCTTCCAACAAGATGATAGGATGCAGAAGCATCCTGCTGCTCCAGGGTCCCAGAGGTCTTCAGAGTTTCTTCTGAAATAGAGCACAGAGAAAGCAACTTGAGAAACACCATCTGAGGAGCAGACTTGAAAGCAAGGCTCCTGAAACATCCCATCTCCTAGTGTCACTGCTGCCATGCTCCTGGCCCATACCTCTGATCACAGGGAGTGTGAAGGGGGGTTGATGGCCATCACGATCCCGTTGCAGAACCTGCTCCATGAAAGCCACATGATCAGCATCAGCCATGGGGATCTCCCGGTCACTGAGGTCATGCTGCAGGCAGCCATGGAAGAGGTTTAGTAGCATTTCATTGGGCACAAACGAAGAGTCCTTGGTCACCTCCTCATTCTCTGCTCCAAAACAGAACCATGGCAGCTTCAGAGACAGCATCTCCACAACCACCACCTAACCTCGGGCCCAGGAGACAGCACTTCGCAAAGCCAAGAATTTCCCCCAGCATCTCTGCAAGGCTGACTTGGAGGGTGATAGGAAACCCTGCAGTTGCAGCATCATGAGCTACCCTGCACTGACTCATGCTGCTACTGTAACTGTTCTGGAGATGATTTGGGCTAAAGATAAGAAACCACCACAAAGCAACAGACTAGGTTCAATGTTTTCAGAGCAACTCTTCCAAAACTACCATCCCAAGGAAGATAGCAATATACCTAGACAGCTCCGGGGCTGCAGAGATGGGAAGAACTGAGCTACTGAAAGAGGCATCGCAGCTCTTGCATGCCTGCTGCCCATGGAGACAAGCACACAGAACAGGGTGCCCATAGACATGGGGGGAGGACAAGAGGAGGCAAGTGGTGAAGAGGCACCTACCTTTGGTCAGCATTAGGAAGAACATTTCAACCTGCTGGCACCTGGGCAACAGTTTCATGAGGTTGAACTGGAATGGGATCTCATGCACTCGAAAGCCAGCCCCCATGTCTGGATCTGCAACAAGAATTGGGAATGTAACATGCCCGTGGGCACCATGTAGCCCTGCTTCCCAGGCCACCTCTGCATGCCTGGTGCTAGCCTAAAGGCAGTATAGGTAGCACAAGTGAACGTACAAGCAACACTGTCCCAACTTCCTCTGCTTGGGAGGACAGAGGGATACAAAGGATGAACGTGGGGAAAGTCTACCAGAGACTGCAGCAGGTTGTGAGATATCTACAGAGGTACCTTGATGTAAGAGGTACCTTGACCCCTGGGTCTATTGCCACCTTCATACCAGGAGGGAACCACCATGAGGCCTTACGCACCTCATGCTCAGAGCTGCCAGGGGACAAAACCCCTGGTTTGCAGGTAACACTGCTGGAGAGCCAGGACTATGCTGGGAGCCAGAGGCAGCCTGAATTACCAGCATAGTCAGGGACAAGGCCCCCCCTGCTCTTGGAAGAGATTTCCCATTTGGAAGGCTCTGCATATCCCTGCAGGCATTTCCTGCCTGCAGGAAGGGGGGGGTCTCTGCCCTACAGGCCCTGAGTTTTCCTGGCCCTCTTCCCCTCCCACAGGGCTAGTGATATGATCCAATAGGGTTCCCTCAGCTCCTGCCCTCAGCCTTTGGGATGATCCTGGCTCCCTCAAACCCACACAACATCTGCACAACTCACCTTCAGTAGTTTTAGTGTCTGAAGTAGGGCAGACCCACTCCTTGTTCTGGCATAGCTGGCTGATGTACTCAAAGGTCAGCATAGTGGCAATGCACGCAAGGTCCCGGGGATAGAGCTGCAACAAGCAGTCAAGGCTCATCTGTAAGCAGTAGAATTACTACCCCCAAATGCAGTACAGAACAGTCTAAAAGCAAAGAGATGAAACACCCCTAATCCCAACCCAACTTGACCTATTGTCACTTATTGAACCCTCCTCCTCCACAAAGTCTTTAGCCTCTTTTTGCCTCATTCAGGAGGTGCACTGGCAGTTCTACCTGCAATCCCTGCTCTGCTCCAGCTTGCTCCCCTCCATTGGGATGGCTCTTGACAAGGTCGTTTGTATTTTCCCCATCTATCCCAGAGCAGCATTCCATCCACTGCCTTGCAATCCAGAACCCTTTTCTGTCCAGTAGCCTGGTTCCTCTTTTAGAAATCTCAGGCTGTTAATGGCATTCCCTTCTCTTCTGGCCTTTAATAATTCACCTGCAGTGTATTTGCAATAAACCCTTCTCCCTCCAAAAAAGAGCCCATGCCCCTACCCCTTCAGGAACTCACCGCTTTAGGTATTTTCTGGTAGGGCAAGCCATGGAGGTGCTTCCAGTTCTCAGCAGTACTGTGGACGTGGCCACTCTGTGGCTCTACCCAGCACTCAGTGACCAGGTTCAGTTCTGTGTCCACCTCAATGGCCTCTACCTCCGTATCATTGTCATCATCTGTGGAAAAGCTGGAGGAAAGACAGAAGGCAAGCCACATGAGATGGCCCAGAGCCAGCAGCCCACTGCAGCTCCTCTCAGAGTTGTGAGAGCAGCCATACAAACCCTAGATTTGCACGCAAAGCCCCAGCTAACTTGTGATCAACCCATGACAGCTAGCTGTCTGTACTAGATGATGGAAAACTCCCTCCTTCCCACACTGCCCACAAAGGGAAAGTCTGGAGCCATGACTCTGCTGACAGCCCTCTCCAGGAGCATGGCAACAGCCTCACCTGTCCTTGGTGGAAGTGGAGTGGGGTGGGAAGAGGATGTACTGGACGACACAGGTATGCTTCTCCCTGCCACCGCTGCTCTCACGTGAGCCATCGATCTGAAGAGAAGACACTGCATGAGCCTGGCCAGCAACTGTCTGCACCTACTCAGTGCCCCTCTAAACAACACAGCACCACGACCCAGCTTCACTGGTAGCAGAGGAGAGAGAAAGCCTATCCTAGCTCCAAGAACTCCTCCAGCACACCATGACTCTACCAGCAAAGCAGTCCTCTAACGGCAGAAGACGACAGGAAAATGCCCAATCCACAAGCATCTTCAGGGGAGGAGGCAGGCCTACCTGTACACATCAAGGGTGTATGCTAGAAGCAGATGGGAAATCCCATCACAGGAAGAAGCAATGAAGGATTGTGGCCATACTGGAGCACCCACGCTCACCTGTATAGGCAGCTCCAGGACCATGTTGATAATTCCATCCCCACTGGATGCAAAGTGGAAACCTTCTGACAGACGAACCCTGTCAACAGAGAGGTAGTCGGACATGGAGGACTTCTCTACCCATACAGCAAGTCTTAAATACTGTACCCTTCACCCCGTAACACCTTCCTTCCCAAGACAGGGAGCTACACACAGAGAATGGGGAGGTGTGATGCTTTGCAAAGGACAATCTGCATGAAGATCAGCATACTCCAAGCATAGTAACATCTCTTGGCCTTTTGTATGTTTTCCAGCACTCTCCTTTTCCTCAACTGCAGCTGCAGAACTGGATAAGGCACTAACCCAAGTTGTTCTAGAAGCTATATGCAGGACCTGAACCTTTTGCACAGCACCTTCAATTGTTACTTATAATAAGACTTCAGATCCACTCTGCTTTCTCTGCGTCCTCAGGATTAGCTGGGGAAAGCATCCTCATTCAGGTGTGCAACTTACTCTGTGAGTGTGGAAAGGAGCTGGGCTACAGCAGTGATGGGCACAGCTGGTGCCAGCCCTGATTGGACACTCCAGATCCAACGCTGGTGATAGAAGTAGCGGGACAGCGAGGCCAGGGTGGAAGACGCAGTACGATTGGCCACCATAGTGAGTGGGCCAGAGACTGGGGGATGCTCCAGGTTGAGAATGAAGGGGGCTCGATAGTCAGAAGGCAGCTTCTCATACCTAGGAGAGGGCAGAAGCATGGTTTGCTGAAGTCAAAAGAATGCTATTCTCAGGGCCAGAGCTGTTTGGACTCACAGCCCACTTGCTGGGTCTAAGACAGAGCCCTCCAGCAGCAGAACACATCTAGCCCAGCACAGGATCCTGCTCAGGCAGAAGTATATTTAGTTACTGCTGTATCATATTAGTCAGGAGTAACAAACCTGCCTGTCCAGCAAGCTCCCCTGCTGCAAGTCACAGCTCTTCCAGATTACAGCTGCCCTTCTCAGCCACACAACCCAAACCCACCCCAACAAGCACCAGATTCACAGCACTCTCATCCTGCAACTGGCAGGATGGTCCCAGACCCTCCTCTCTCCCACTTCCCAGGGCAAGAGTGCTGTGCTGATGGCCTGGATCTCCATCGCTACCTTATGAGTAGCTTCTCCAATGGTTTGTGCAGCACAACAAGACAGGGTCTGTCTGAGAGGGCTGACTGGGCCCCGGCCACAGGTGGAGACTTGGAGGGAGAACTACTGCCAAACATTTTCCTTTTTGCTTTTGGAGTTGCCTCCTTGCTCTGGACCCTGTGGGGAAAGCGCAGCTGCAAGATTCGGTCCCGTAGCTCCTCCACTATCTGTCATGACAAAAGCAAAAGGTAAACATGACCACCTTTGCTGGAGACATAAGCTCCTCAAAATAAGCTTCCAAAAGAAGAGCCAGTTCTTTTTAGAACAGAACACTCCTTAAATATAGATATATATATATAGATAAATAGGAGTTCAAGGTCATTTTAATTCTGACGCACTAGGCTCTTAGGTCCACATTTTAAGAACTACAAATATTTTTAAAAGCAAAAGAAAGGTCCAAAAACCCTCAAAGATTATTTCAAGGCTGAAGAAAAAGTGCCTTCTGTAACTCTGATGAAAAACAAATGAATCGCATGTGGGATTCCTTCTGTGGAAGAACTGAGTACCCACCCCCATTTTTGCCCTCCTCCTCTCTTCAACAGCCTACAGTAAATGTAAACTAGTACATATAAGATAGATGCAGACTGTTCCCATAGCTGATGTGTTCCCCCACTATCACGTTCATGTGTCAAAACTTTATGGTAAAAGGTTTCAAGAGCTGAGATTATTTTTTAGGTTAATTTTTTCCAAGATACTTTCAAAACAACTTCCTGATTATTCTTTTTAAATTTTAGCAGCTCTGAATATGGATCTACCCACACTAGCTTCTGATCCCCACAATGCTCTCATGTTTTCTTTGAAACTTCCACAGTTAGGTTTCTTTTCATGATCTTTGTTCAACTCCTTTTAATTTCCATTACCATTGTAGGCAAACAGGAGAACAGCAGCTCTCTATCTCCCTCCTCAACATCAATTATTTCAGCAGCTTTCCCCATCATTATTACGTCTTTTTTTTTTTTTTTCCCCAGGAAAAGAGTGTCCCCAAACATTAAGCAGAGCTCTTTTCTGCACTACGATGCCATTTGGGTCCCCTTTGTGGTTTAATACTGATAATACAGTATCGCTGGTGGTGTTTAAGCTTCCAAATCCAAGGTGCACTATTTTACAATTGCAGTACTGGCTTCCAGCCACCATCTTGCTGCTCAGGTGTCCACAAAGCACATAGGCTGAAAGGGCAGAGAAAAACAACTATCTTTGTGCCACCTGCAGATTTTTCCAGTTTACCACCTGCAGATGAGTTCCTACCGTTTCACTAGTAAAAGATTGGGAAAACAGCTTCTGCTTTGAGGAGACACAGCACTTTTTCAATTTCCTTGTTTGGTCTGTTTTATGACACCCCATTCCTACTCCAGTTCTAGCCTATATGGAGGCTCACCAAAAGCCTTCTGAAAGTCAGACTGTGTCAGGTGCTTTCCTTTCCTTGAACCTTGGGAATTTGAAAAGCTCAACACAAAAAATTGTTCCCCTTAACCAAGGCAGGCCAAGTTCTACTGCCATCCTCCACACTGGGTAGCTAATCAGCTCTATGGCAGAAAAAAAGAGCAAAGTGTTGTGCATAATGCAATTTATGAACTACGTACAGCTCCTGCTGCAATGATCTAGAGTTTGCCCAGAGCTGCAGGGTATAGTGCCCCTCTCACACCTTCTTCATGAGACAGGTATTAACTTACACCTGACAGAGGGAACTCCTTCATAAAACCTGTCACTTGGCATCACCAGCCCACATATTGGCCTGGCAACCAGTGCCCAAAGCCTGGATCCCCTAAAGACATAAAAGGGCAGATACTCCAGAGTATTTAGTGTTATCTGGGTTCGTTATCTCAGAAAGAGTTGATCCTTCCCACGTTTGTCAGCTTCTCCTCAGACTAATCTAACACTAAAGCTGAGACAAACAAAAGATTTCTTTCATGAAGACAAAAGATCAAGATTTAGTGATAAACCTCTTGTTTATAACAAAAGGTTCACACAGCTTAATAGCAGGACATATTTCTCATACTTACTGTTTTCTCTAGGAACACTTAGAACTGTCTCAGCCCTTAGAGCTAGAAAAACAGTCCACACAGTCACCCCACCTTCTGCACCTGACTAGGACAGCCCATTTTTTTTTATACAAAGAGGTTATTAAAAGTTTATCTAGCAGACATGCATCTCTTTAAAACATTTTATGGGTATTACATTTTTTCTCTCCCTGTATGGGTCACGCTGGGCATTGTTTAACTCCTCCTTGCCCAAATAATACAAACTACATACACAATTCACCACCTACTGAAGCTGATAGCTTAGGGAACATGTAGCGTATCCATGAAGAGGTGTTTACAGATAAGTCAGGCAAGCATCTGCTGCTCCTGAGAGACAGTACTGATTGTGCTTTGGTCATAAGGATAGACTAGATAACCTGTGAGTCATTTCAAGCCCCACAGTTGAATTAAGCACTGGGGAAAGACATTAATGTGACCAGTTATTCTACTGATCTTCGAGTCTTTGAGTTTAGATCTTTCATAGACTTAACACAGACAGCTGTGTCTGAACTGTCCCGTTCTGTTACAGTAAATTCACAACCATCTAAGCCTTAATGCAGTAGTTATTAGAGGATACCTGCCCACAGTGTCACCTGTGATCTATCCACCACTTCCACATCCACAACTTCTTGCTCTGCTCCTACCCTAGGAAGCAGCCAGCCAGCTCTCACCTTGTTCCTGGCCTGTGCAGGTGTGCCAATGGGGAACCCCAGCCGGAGAACCATGCAGGGAGCTTTGGAGATGATCCGCACCACATAAAACGAGGAAGGTGTGGGAT
The DNA here is from genome assembly GCA_004320125.1 of Scolopax mira. NCBI lineage: Eukaryota > Metazoa > Chordata > Aves > Charadriiformes > Scolopacidae > Scolopax > Scolopax mira. The sequence goes on along the minus strand of BJBW01000639.1, from coordinate 19,270 downwards.
CCTCAGAGCTAGGGAGGAGGGATTAAGACAGGGTTGAAATACCATGGATCTTGCTGCTCCGTTGTATCAGACCAAGCAGAGGCCTGTTCTGCACAACTTGGCAGCAACACAGGTCAGTTCTAGTGTGCAGAAACCCCCTAGCTGGCTTCCCTCTCCCTCTGGGCTGCGTTTGGAACACAGTGGCAGCAGTATGGAATACACAGGGTCTCATACTTGCTTGTGTCACTCTTATCCTCTCCTCTAGACATCTGCCTCTGGCCCATCACAGCGTACTGGTCTAACTGGATCTTTGGTCTGGCCATATGCCCGTCCCTGCACAGGACTGCTTCAGAGCCACTCACCCATGTATCAGCTTGACATAGGAGTAGCCCTCTACCAGCACGAAGCTGCTCCAGTCCCGCAGCAAGGAGGTGAGCGCCGAGTGGGAGATGCGGCACTGGATGGTGCTGTAGCGGCCGTTGTTGCCCGGCGTGTGCAGGTGCTTGGGCACAGGCCTGCAGGGTATGACAGAAAGTAATTTTAGAACCACAGTTTCTCTCCTTCCCCCAAAGAGACTTTGCTATGTCCATTTCGGCTCATTCTCTGGCTGGTACATCAGCTTTATTCCACCACAGCAGCCAAAACCCAAGCATCTCCCCTGCCTGTGCCTGTTAGTACCTGCCACACTTCCTGACCAAACAAGGATCCTGCTCTCCAACTTGGAGAGAGCACAGTCTTTTATTGTTTCCATCTCCCTCCATGCAATATATGCCTATTATTCACATAACTCTGCAACTAGGACCAGCCTCAGGAAAGCAATACTTTTGGGGAAGACGTTTTCCACCAGCAAACAAAAACATGGGGAATAGCTCTAACTGGATGGTCCACACCCCCTGCAATCAGGAAACCCAAACCCAAGAGGGACTTGAGAAACAATTCATGCTCCTAAGAACAGCCCCTGCTCTTGACAAAGATGACTTCCCAACCTAGTCTTTCTCAGACAAATGAGCCTTCACCTTCCATCAGCTCCCACTAACGAGGGCCTTCCCTTGGCCATAGGCACCTGCAGAACAGCTGTAACTCTGTGACTGGACTGAAATGGAGGTCCTGCTTTCCCAGGCTGGCCCACACTGTGCATACAAGCTCAGCCCCACCAGTTACGTACGTGTCATGCTCCAGAAGGAGGACTATACGATGCATGTGCAGCCACCTCTGCCAGAAGTTGGCATCCATGGAAAGGATCGGCTTCCAGTAGGAGGCAAACTGGGAATGGCTTGAGTCAGACCCACTGTGCTGCAGGGATAGCACCTGAGAAAATGACAGGGCAACATTCAGCAAGAAACTGTCTGGCTCCACCCAGAAAGAGCAGGAATGTCTCTAGTGGCTGAGCTGTGTCGGCCTAGAAGGCTAGCCACATCCCTGGCTTTTGGTAACTGCCTCTCAACTGAATAACTAAGTATGTTCACATTGCAATCGGCAGTACAGTGTAAACAAAAATAAATTACTTTCCTGAAATGTCAAGTTAATTAGGACTTTAACTACATAGCATCGAGTAAATCAACCATGGAATAGATCACATAGGTAATGGTGTGCTTTCTGATTGAGAGGGGGATATATGGTTTGTGTCAACAGAGCTATTAAACACTGTGATAATTCATTTGAGAGTGCTCATGCAAATAAGGTACTGGCAACGGGTGGCATTGGGCAACTCTAACGTGTTTGTATGGTAACACCATGATTCCACCAACTACATCATCTCTGTTGATACAGAAATAAGGTGGTGGTTAGCCATGAGATGGGACGCGCCAGATTCGCTATGTAGGGTTATGGATCCCACAGTGCAAATTTGCCAGGCAAACATAAAGTAAAGGGCTTATGCAATAAAATTAAAGGGAAAGTTCTCTTAAATTAAAGCGATAGCTTTAATATCTGATAGCTTTGATATCTGCTAGTCATCTTCTATCCCTGCTAGCAGGGAGCTGATAATAGGCCAGCACTTTTGCCCACTGAGCTTCAATGAGTTTGAATTTTGCAGTGGAAACTATTAGCTCCATATTTTGTTTACTTTCTGCTGTGCACATGACAAGTATCTCTCTTGCACCTTCCACATGAGTGCTCAGAGCAACGAACCTATTAAACAGTAACTATTCAGCACATCCTATATCTTCACCTGACAGTGCTAAGCTACATCACCAGCACGCAAGCCTGCCAGCAGCAACTCCACATGTACAAGGTATCCACTGAAAAAGCATGGCAAAAACAAGAGCTCCCATCAGTCTCACACTCACACATCACATCACTACCAGAAGGCGGCTTCACAGCACACTTAGGAGACTTGCTGTGGGGCTTAGAGGTGTAGCTACAGCAATAAAGACACAGGTGGTGTTTCAGAGGGGAAAAAGTATGGGATAGGATGTTCACAGGCACTGCATCACACCTGAAATCTGTTACTGAGCAGGACAAAGAGCAAGTGATGAAGCCTGAGAGCTACAAAAGATCTCAATTACCTGCTGGGACTCAACGTCCCCCGGTACAAGACACAATAGAAAGGAAGGACAACCTATCCCATTAAATGGGAGAGAAAGGGAACATACCGGAGTGGTGGAGCCTGGGGGGATGTAGAAGAGGGGCACCCCATTCTTAGTGCTCTCAGGAATGGTGAAGTGTTCTGGGACTGTGTCAAAAGACTGCAGATGAACCAACATCTGATCTGTCTGGTTGATGCTGAAAGAGAAGAGGCAGTTAGCCACAAAAGCCCACATTCTCCCCCTTTCTGCCCCAGTCAGCCCAGTGCCTGCACACACACCATTCCCTGTGTTTTGGGAGCCCATCTGCACCAACGCAGCTTTCTAGAGCAATGCTGGGATTCAATGGCTGATTGCAAAGAGCACATTAAGGGAGCTCAAGTGTAACAGCCTAATATACAAGGAGAACAATAAGAGTTGTGAACAAAGTTCTAGAAAAGGAATCTGATGAATGGCAGAGAGCAATGGTGACCCTTGCCAGGAAATGGTTATAACCCACAGGCCCTTCAGGCCTAGGGATATGAGGTGTTGCTCCTTACGTGACTGTGGAGCACAGCTGCAAGACTGCTGTAAGAACATATCACCTCCATGGGATGGCAGTCAGAGTTAGGGTTTGCATCACAGGATCAGGACTCAGGGGCAGCAATACCTTCACCATGAAGCAACCTTACAGATTACAGACCAGCTCAAGTCTTTTCCTTGGCTAGATGGCAAGTTTGTTGCCAGTCATGCCTCTTCCTGAGAGCATATCCCTTTGGGACCCTGGGTTGCGATGGCCACCTACATCACCCATGCCCCAGCATACCAAGGAAGGAAATTCTTGGTTACATCACACATTGGGAACTGCTGGGGATGGTCTGGCTCACCTCTGCAAGGTGTTCCAGAAGCGCCTGATGACTGTAGTGCGGTAGAGACTGGTGATAGGCTTCCTCATGGTGCAGCTGATGTCATGCAAGATGTCATAGCTTCCTTCCATCGTCACTTCCACCCATGTGCTGCGCTTTGATGGGTCCAGGGGCCAGGGTGTCACAGCCAAGTACTCTATTCTCATGTTATGCTTCCAAAGCAACACTAGTTTCACCTCTAGCTGAGACCCACCTGCATGGGAGCAGAGGAATAAGTTCAAGTGCTTGTTTGATACACATCTGAGCATTATCTCTGACCAGGTACTTCCAAGTATTGTGAGATTGTTTAACTACTATAAGGAGGACACAGCGATCTAACAACTGTTTGCTCTTGCTGAAGTCATTCTCTCTCCCCCCCAACAGAGGGAGGCTTTGCTTACACAGTAGCATTTGGTGAACAGGTCTTTAAAGGTACGTGTAGAACATTCTACCTACACAGACAGGATTTCATGCAATCTAGAACTTCAAGCATCAAAAGCTTCTCACCATGTTTACCCTCGTCTCCTCCCAAAGTTAAGATGATTACGACTGAATATTCAGTCTGTACATTTTTTTACTTTTTTGCTTAAGCGGGCCATTGCATCTCTAGCAAGATTAACACAAACACCTGACAACAAGCATTATTTACTGAGCCAGAAGAGAAGAAAACTGTCACAGTCCTGCTGACTGTGCATTTGTATTTGTACTGAAACAACTCAGGGAAACACATGACTTTCTGTAACAGTGCCACGCTGCTCTTTCGACTGCTCGATCATCTATTTTGATGTCCAGCCCACCCTATAGTTTGCAGGACTATAAGTGACTGGATGCACTGGAAACTGTCCGAACAGGTCATCAGCCCAGATCCTATGTTTCCTGCAGAGTTGCATTTGCTGCTGTCACAGGTGTATCATGCCATCCCCTTCACAGGCTGACTACACTCCATTTTAAAGCTACCTTGCTTTTTGCTCCCATGGTCCCTGCTGGAGGGTTCCCTCAGAATGCTCTTCCCCCATCAATGTTTAGAAGAAACCTTCCAGAGTATATGCCAAATTCCTGCTCAGTTGTTCTTTTTTTAAAATTGTTTTTATTATGAAAAGCTTCATTTCCATAACACTGACAAGGAGTGTGCACTAGGGGGAGAAATCCTTACCCAATTTCAGCTGCTACTGTGCAGGTTAAACCATGCCATAGCCATCAGCTTATGACAGACTATCCATTTCCCTTAACACTTCCAGACTTTTCTGCATCTCAAGAATTCATTTTTCATGAATAAAGATGATCAAAGGTGTATACTGTATTTCACCTGTATTTCATCTGAGGGAATACTGGGATTTTATTTAAGGTCACTAATATTTTCCACAATTGGTGCTTTGCATTACGATAAATGCATTTCCAGGGTTGTGACTGTTGTTTCCTTAGGAAGATTGCCTAGTTTATCAGAGAGGCTAAACAAGAATTTATAAACTTGTCTCTTTCCATTTCATACCATCACTTCGCTCTTATTGCTTTAGTGCTCATCCACTGCTATCTGCACAATATTTTGGTTCTCATAACAAAGTCTTTTTAATTCATCAACAGCAAACGTGATAAGTAAATTCCTGCATTTTTTTCCTAGCTCATTCATGAAAATATTTCCTACTTCCACCTGTGTTTCCATTAGTCATTCTGGCTTCACTCCTACAATCCAACACAAGCACAACTAAAAACACAGGCAAAATGTTTGCTTAGTTTGAAGTCAGATGAATCTTTAGCTTGTTCTCACTGCAAAGCAATCTATTTCTGGTTCTTGACTTTAAAACTAATAAAAGCTTTTGTTGCTTTGATTTCTTTCATAAACTCTGGTTTTTAGAAATCTCACTTTGTCTTCCCAATTCCTGACACTAAGAACAGCCATTCTCACTGGCCAGCTTGTGCCCAGCCATTTTTGGCACTGGACTGATTCAGAGGAAGATGAGGTCTTGAAAAACATTCCCCAGGTTCTCTTCAACACACGGCAACACAAAATGGCCACCAAGAACTTGTTTTTGTTACAGAGTTCAATCCTCTCACACTGTCCCAGAAAGGAGAGGAGCTGAGCTCCATCACAAACCACGGCCTCACAGTTTCTCAGACACAGCTTCTCTCCCTTTTGCAAGCACTTCTGCATTCCTAACTAACCATGGTAGCCTTCTAAACGCCTAAATATCTGAAATCAAACAGTGAGGGTAACCAGAGCACTTATAAATATCACAAACAACCTCTCCAGTCAACTCTGGAGCATAAAGCTGGCTATTTATTTTGTTCTGCCTTTGGCAAATTGAAGCAGAAAAGCGACAGTGTCAAAGTCCACAACCGCACTCTTTCCCCTTGCTTTGCAGCCAGCTGGCTGCAAAAAGCTTTTGGTAATCCAGGTTAATTAACTGTTCGTTGTCATACAGAATGGCCCAGAGAGCCCTGATTAGCCAAACATGATTTTTTTAGTGCACATGTCTAAATCTCTTGATCTTTTATAAATTCTACTTTCAGATATTAGTTCAACAATTTTTTTTTTATCACAGCCAGAAACTCCCCAGAGCATTTTACCTTTCCAAAGTAAGTAACATTATCTGCTACTATTCTGAAAGCTGGCACAAAAATACACACTGCATTTTTTATAGCTCAGACATTTAATTTTTAAATTTCTTTAAAAAAAAAAAAAGAAACAAAATAAACCACAACCACAACTTCATCAAAATACAGAGAAAGTATTTTTGGCTCAGGGAGATCCTGATCCGCAAAGAGCTAGAGCGCTCAGAGGGAAGTAAAAGGAAAGTAGAAAGGAAACATGGTGTATGTTTACCCTATTCTCACTCCTCCTTGTGCACCTGCCCACAGCTATTCAGAACAGAAGGCATCCAGTGCAACTGCTCCTCTGCTCTTTAAAAAAAAAAAAACCAGGAGACCAATCCATTTATCATTCTAAGGGATAAAAGTGTTAGGAAAATACCTAGAGGAAAGTGCAGAGAGCACAGGGTACATGTGGTAATATTTCTGATACATTCTTCCAGACTCCAGAATTTGCTGCTTTATGATATCGTGAGCCAGATATTTTAGCTACACCTTTGTGCAAAAAGGTACAATGTGAATTTGCCTGATTGTTTCTTTTTTTAATTATTCACACTGCTGCGTCTTCCAGCATTTCTATAGAGGACTTCACCTCTATAGAGGTGACTCCTCACAAAGAGGAGTCACCAAGATCACTTGGCCATTGCTGCCAGATTAAAGAAAGGTTTTTTGTCCATCACTGTCCAAGCTGTAAGTGAACTAATGCATAGAAGGACAAAAGACACAATACTGAGCACAGTTTGGACAGGAACTGACTTGTCAGACTGTTTCATATACATTCCTAGACAAGGAGAGTGCAATGAACCTAATCTGCATGTATTTAAGGGGAAGTACCTCACGCCACACCTACAGGAGATTAGTGAAAGTAATCTACAGACATTACTAGAAGAGCTCTCTCAATAGATTTTAATAGAAAACTCCTGAAACAAGAAATTAGGGATATTCCTGGAAGATCAACTTTAGAAATTAACCCACCTAATATGATTGTTAGCAACCTTCCCCAAAAAGCTGGTTTAGATCCATTCAGTTTGTAAGAAGCATCAAGCCAAAACAACTGCAATTCCCAGTCATCACACAGGAACAGTGAGCTGAACTAAGTGACATAAACTTAAGAGTACTATGGGAAGAATAGCACATTTAGGGACTACTAAACAAACAAAATCCAATTAAAAAACCCTAAAGACTCACCATCTGGAAGCAAAAGTATACGAAAGACACAAGGATTTCTGCACTACCAATGCAATGTTAGTGGAAAGCTCATGTGATTCCTGGTCTTTTCAGATACAGAATTTTCCTTCAGAAGCAGGAAAGTGTTAGCATTACTGAACAAGGCATGGATGAAACCACATTTACACCACTCTTATGAATTGTTTCAAGGAATATGAGGCTAAACTGAAAAACAAACAACTGTGGGGGGGAAAAAATTGCTGTCAAAATAAATAAACAGAAGAGAAAGCCTGCCCTTACAAAAGGAGGCTGAAACAATTGCTTGCTTAACTTACCAAAAGGAAGGCTACAAGGAGAAAGGCATTGTTCTTAAATACATTTGTGCAATGCCAGAGAAGGAGGATAAACTTAATTAAGGATAATAAAGTCACACAGGTCTCATTTGGTTTGAGGGAGTTTAGAAAGGAAGCTAGAAAGAGAGCAATGAAGCTCTGGGACATTCTTCCAAGCAGAGCAGTGTCGTAACATGTTTACATGGCTCTAAGGCAGACCAATGTAAATTTATAGAAAACATCATATGGCAAGTTTGGAATGATTTTGGAGTTATATCACAGACACCATCTTTCTGATATAAAACATATTCTGTGAACAAACATCTCAAAAAGAATAGTAAAGACATCAGATCTCCACGCAGTGTACATGTTCATGCTGTTTTAAGAATCCCACCCTCCAGGCTTTCTGCTGGTTATTGCAAAGGTCAAGAATAATTTCTTACACTTGCTTGCAATTCATAACTCAAATTTGGATTTTCTCATCCTGCCTTCAGTTTCCATCTCTAGCTGTGACTAGCCACTAGACACAGCTGGAGATGGAAAGTCAGGTAGAGTCTACTGGCACTCCTTGGGATACTCATACCCCTTGAGGTCCATGTCAGTGGCTAGTACTCACACTCCAAGTGTCATAATCTCTAGCAAGTCTGATGAGAGAACAGGACCATTGGATGGTTTTATGTTCTTCTAGTATCGGTCCTCGTCCTGACTCATCTGGTATTTTCACCTAACAATATCCTTCTTTCTCCCTATTTCTACCTTTGGAAAACTATAGTTTGGAGGCATTAAATCTGTTGTACCAAAGGGCTCAACTTTGTGTTAGTACTTTGGAGTGCAGCTAAGCAAAGGACCAGAAAAGGGTGAAAAATGGAAAAGTATAGAAGAAATTCCAGTAAACTCTGCAAAGCCCCAAGTTCTGTCACTAGTTTCCCTGCAATTGCGGGGACTCATTTCCAAGACACAGAGGGTCACAGTCTGTCTGTCCCTCCCCAAGCACTTACAGCCAAAGAGGATGAGCCTGGCAAGAGCAAAACTGCACAACACTGGACAGTCCTGCATCAGGCAATTATTTACAAAAACAAACTTAGAATCTGGAGAAATTGGCTTCTTCCTCCACAATATCAGCCACAGTGCTGAGATGGCAGACACTGCACTTTCCTCTAACCAGTTGAGAGCAGAGTGCTATCTGAGCCTCCAGCCCCCAACACAGCAGTCACCTTTTGTGATGTTGACCTCTCGGATGCTGTAGCCCTCTCGCAGCCGGACAGAGACAATGCTCACAAGGTCAGCGTGCACCTCCTTCTCGGTGTGCTTCTTCCTCCTCATTGCCAGAGCAGGGTTGCTGCTTGCAGACACCAGGTGCTCATTGAACAGTCTGTGCTGGGACACTGCAAATGGCAGAAATGGGGTTTGTGAGGGAGCAGCTCCCTTGCTCCTTGTCCTACAGCAAAAGTCCTCCCAAAGTCCTTTACAAAAGCCATCAGGAACACTCGCTGACCTCAAGAACACTACACCCTTCAGCCACCACTTACACCCACTCCTGATTCTGCAATGTGGCAAACAGGTCCACTAGTGTGGTACCCCCTGGGAGAGGGGCAGGGTGGGGTGCCAGCCAAAACAGGGAGAACTGCATAGCTGTTGCAAGAGTCACACAGCAAGCTTTTCCCTGGAAAACCCTGAAGTTCCCCAGGTGTTTTCTAAAAGGCATCAAGATGTGGAAAACATTGAGTTTAAACCACCCACACCTGATCTTTTTAAGATTCAACATTTCCAAGTCCCAGGCTGACTCTCTTCAAACTTGCCACTGTAGGTGGCTTCTGCTGCCAAGTTACAGAAAGTGCAGATGACACCAGCATATCGCCAGGGTGTCCAAGGGTGTTTCTACATTTTACTGGTAACTAATCTCTCCTGGCATACTTTCAGTCACTAACACTCACAAAATGAGAACAACCAAAAGAGGCATTTGTGACAGTTCTCAGGGGCCTAGTTTTTCAATCCAAGCTGCAATTGCAAGCCCGATTAGGACAAGCTCTCTAGAATGTCCCTGCGAGTGAGCCAGTGTGCCAGAAAGGTTGGATGAGAGCTTCTTGCCCCCTCCAAGTTCCAACACTGGAGGCCTAACTGCAGTTTGCTGAGTGAAGTCCACAGAAAGGGGGATGGTACAAAACGGGACATTAGTTTTCCACCCAATTCCTGGAATCAGGAAGGGACTCACAGATGAGGATGCATGACCCAACAGTACCCAGAGTCTACAGGACACATGGCACTCTGTGGGGTTGAAGATACTGAGCACCCTCAGGGCTCTCCTTCTCGCACAGGCACAAGTATGCAACACTGCCTGTAAGAGAAGGCAGCACTCTTGCCAAAGCACACAGACTGCTGCCTTTTCCTCCTCTCCATAATATTCAGAATGGCCTGGAGGGGATAGGGGAGAGTATCAGCATACAGAGGTGCTGTAAGACATCCATCTGTCTGTCTGCTGGAAGGAGGACATGCACACTCCTCACCACAGTAGTATTCTGGATTCAGGGACTCCCCAGTACGCAGGAAGGAGTACAGCAGAAATGCCTTGTGATACACATTCAGATCCAGGCTCAGGGGATCCAGCTCAGGGCACGTGGAGAGGTAAGCACCAAAAGTGGCCATGGCAATGAATTTCATCAGTTCCACATTGGGAACGTGGCCAAAGCTGCAATCATATGAGTAGACACCACCAACCTACAGGATAAATAAAGAAGATACCTGAGAGGGTACAGCATTGCTGAGGACAAGGGAGAGAACCAGTAAAGGCCCCAGACAGGCAGGGAAGTCCTCTCTGGAGATGAATGCTACTGACAGCAACTCGCCTCCTTCCCTCTTGCAGGCAGCTGCCCACAAATTAATTGCCAACAGCAGACATACCTGCACAAAGGAGCAGGCCACAGTGCCACTGCGGAGCTGGTTGAGTAAAGTCTCGCACACAGCCACATCAGGGACACTAGTCACACCATCCGTAATGATTATTATACCTGTAAAGAAGGCAATATCTTAGTGCATTTTCTGTCTCAGCCAGATACCACTCTCCTGCTATAAACATCAGGGATAAAATTTAGGCAGGGCAAAAGTAGAAAGGAAAATCCTGAGGTTGGTTTATAGCTTCCAAGGTGTTCTGGAGCTTTCAAACTTCCTGACTAGGTCCAGCAAAGCCCTCAGGGTGGGCACAGCTCTGCATAACCTGGGCTGTTCTGAGCAGCAGTCACAGTTGTGCTTCCTCATAAACGCCCTAATAGCGACACATGGCACATTGTTCTCCTCCCCATTCCCACCACCGTAATTTGTCCACAGAGCACAGAGCAAAAACAGCTGTTGAAATTTCATCCCTAAGAGAAGGGTCGATGCACCAGCTTTTATAAAATTAATCTTAGCCTAAGGCAGGAGGAATACAACCATTTGCAAACAACCGGGCAAACCTTAACCCAGAGGATGAAGCCAACCTGCGCTGGAGTTGGAGGGCAGCAGCTGCAGTGCTAGGATGCCCTGTCGGACCATGCTGACGAGGCCAACATCAGCAGTGACAACAGACACGCTGGGCTTCCTCCCAGATGACTCCTGCACATCACCAGGGCTCTCTTGGCTCAGGGGTGACAAATCCACCTGTAAAAGTTAAAAAAACCCCCACTAAGCACCATGGGGCAAACTTCAGTCTAGTTCCACTTCTCACTCTTCCAAACAGCCTTCAGTCTAGCAGATCCAAGGTACCATAGCCCTGGAACACTTCAGCAGACTACACTTCCAGCTTTAATTTTCAGGTGCTCTCAAAGTCCTGGTCACATGGGCCCCCTAGAACAGCTGGACAAGGCTGCTTGGGGATGGAGAAAGGAGACGACATGCTCAGAGCTTTATTATAAGCTTACTTTGCACAGAAGGGGAAAGATTAAATACTTCAGGGTCTCCAAAACTCCTCCACAGAGCAAAGCAGTTCCCAACTAAAGAGATGGTGAATACCTCTTTTCATTGTCATTTAATAGAAGCTGCAGCTATTCAGCATCTACTCAAGAAAAGTCCAGAAGAGCTGGAGAGGCAGACACAGCTATGTCTCACTTACAAAGCCTGCAGCAGAAGGGGCAAGGAGCCTCTCAAGGACACTGTCTAGTGCCTGTGCATTTAACTCTGTTCAAACAGCACTCATTATGCAGTGCTGATATAAGCAAATGCAAGTAGGCTTCTTCTGCATCTTCTATGAAAAATATCCCCCAGGCAAAGCCTAAAATTTGTATAATTACACTGGTGAAGAACCTACTGCACTCACAGTCCCCTCATCTCCAGACAGTTCTGGCAGTTCAACCCTGTAATAAACTATTGCTTCATTTTCACTGCTAACACAGAGAATGGGCGAGACCCTCCCCTGCAAAGCTACTGAGGATTGGAGCTGGGAAAAGAAAATTAGAACTAACTGAACTTTTGTTCTGCACAAATGGGAGTAGTCTGTGGCTTTGAGCAAAAAACCTGACTATCAATCACTTAAATTTGCCAGATGCCTTAAATTCAGACACTTGTTGACAATGATACAGCTAATGCAACTTCAAAAGTAAAAAAAGTTTCAGTCCCTGCCCTTGCCCTGAGGCCTCCCACCTCCACCCCACAGCCTGTGGCAGGACTCGCCAGTCCCTCGTGTCTCTTTCCCCCATTTGCATGAAAGAAGTTACAGGGTAGTTTACCATGACAGAAATACTGCAGCAATCAGGAATGCATACAAAGCACTGCAAAAACACCAGTTGGACACACTGGTATTTACTTCCTGCAATCTTCTTTCTGTTTCAGGACTGACAGTCCTGTCAAAGATATATTCCCATTCAAAGATAAAAATTTCAGCTAAAATATGAGATTTGAAGCACTTCAGATATGCAACTGAAAGAGAGCACCAGTAGCCTCTTGTTCATCTGATTTTGAGACTCTTTTTTTCTTTTTGCACAAACTCTAATACCTAATGCTAAATATGGACTAAAATATCTCAGCCAGGCCAATAATGCCTTTGACTGCAATAAGGGTGCCCACAGATCAGATTGTGACTGCCCCGTGAACATGGCACTATTACAATGTAACATTCTTCATTTCCAAGATGAGGAGAGATGATCTTGATGAGAAATCCATAGACATTCTGAATCCCTACAGAGTCTCGCTTTTAATTTCATCATAAGCTGTATTTTATAGAGCTATCATTAACTTGCTGATACCTACACCTGTGGCTATTAAACAATACCTACCGCAGATTTCAAGAAGTATTAGAAGCTGCATTGGCTGTTTATTCAGTTTCATGGTTAATTTTTGTGGTAACAATGAAGTATTTTCATTAAAGAAACGTAACAGGGGCCAAGGACATGTTCACAGCTATTTATAGATTAATGATACAAGGATAATCACCTCTTCCACCATCTTCTTCAGAGACAATCCTACCGTTTGGCCCATGATGTACAAGAGGTCAGGCTGGTTTATTCCACAATAAACTTGGGGAAGGTAACCATTCTCATCAGTCCTTCTAAACACTTAGTGGTTCTGCTTTCCTCAGTGTTCATGTCTTATTACTGGATCCCACAAAGAAATCTTACAAACTCCTTAGCTGTTCCTTCTCCAAACTTACACCACTGTTCCTCCTGCCACCCTAGAGGGAACTCAGAGTGCAAGTCTCCAGGGAGTCAAGAGACCTCCAACCACCTCTACCCTCCTTACCTGTGGTTTGGGTTCATACTGTTGCTGGAGCACCTCTGCCACTTTGTTCTCGAAGGCACATAGCTGTGTGTAAACTTGGTTCAGAAAGGCCTCTCGCTTTGTCTCATCCAGCTGACAGCCCTGGAATAGTACCTGGCCCAAGAACACATGCATGTCAGTCACCAAGTTAAGGTTTTATAGTAACAGCCCCTAAAGTGTTACACAGGAACACAGTTCTGCACGGTGAAGTTTGGCCACATCCCTGATGAAGCACAGCCTTCCTCTCGCTATTCCTGTTCAGGGCCAACTGTCTGTGTGCAGCAGCACCTCATAGCACTCGCAGTGCACTGCGCAGGGAACAGCCACATCACTCTTTGGAAAATCTCCTCCTTGGGGAAGAAATTTCTACTTCATTTGCCTTCTTCCAGGATAAGCAGTTGTAGGAGAAAGCAATGCAGGATCCCTGTTAGAAGCCATTAACTCTGGTCTGATGTTTCTAAGGAAGGCCTGTTTGATCTAATCTAACTCACCTATAGACCAATCCATTTATCTTCCAGTAAGTGGCTGGATAAAGGAACAGCAAATTGAAATAAAGAAAGGAAAAAATTAGACTGGACTTTATAGAAATGTCTGAGTGATGTGACAGAGGGAACTTGTCACCACAGAAACTTCCCAAGCTGATAAGCATGACACTTATGTTTGGAGATACCACCATTGTACTGGCAATCCCTGTCCACAACCAGGAGGCCAATAAGATACAACATGTATATGAAGAGCTCGACAGATGGGTGGGACACTGCACATTAACCACAGCTTGCCCATCAACCTCAGATGGGCAAGACCTAACACTGGTATTGAAAAAGTAAATGATTACAATATTGACAGGCTTTCCTGAATGAGTGAGGCACATATGCGCCTTTTCCTCCACCAAAAGAACATAAAGCTTGTCCAGTTGTAATCCAGAGATGACAGTTCCTGGCTTCAAACAATAGCAAGTTCCATAGAAGAAAAATGTAGCCACTTCAGAGTGCTCAATTTAGTGTAAATAGGGGAGATACTGAGGCAAAGCATGCTGGTGTCTGCAGCATAGCTGGACAAGACGACACACAAAACATCACTAGCAAATGAAGAAATTATTGCTATGCTTACTTGGGTAGGAACTAAAAATGGACTAGAGCGAGGGTCATGCTCTTCAAGCACTGTACAGGTCATTAAAGGCTGCAGCCTCACAGAAGGCCAGGGCAGAGGTGGGTGGTGTAGAGAGAGGCAGAGAACAAGCATAGATTAACAGGCTCATTCTGTTACCACCCACCATCCCTGGTATTAGCAAAGGGATGAAACACACCACTGGAAACATGAAAACAGTGTGAAAACACTGTGAGGTGGAAAGGACCAATATAAGAAAGATAAACATCAAAAATCACACTACCACCATAAAACAGACATCTATTTATTAAATAGACCTGCCCTGATTCAAGTAAAACCTCATTGATAATCTTAATGCTGGTGCTGGCTGCTCTCTCCAGCAAAGAGAAACATTCATACCAGTGCAAAAAAAGAGCAAGGTTTGTAGGAAGAGGTGATTATCTTTGTATAAACCACTGCCACACAGTTGGAGCAGGCAGACAACTTTTTGGGCACACCAGTTTTTCTTGAATGCTTCAAGCTAATTGTAATAGGCCAAAAAGAATTAGTCAACAGAAAAAAAACCCAACCAAACAAAAAACCCCACCCACGAAACAATAAAACAAAAACACACATTGAGCATGAGAGAAATATTCCGTGTGTCCCAACTCTGAGACTGCCTGTGGGCAGCGTTCTCTGCTGGGCCCTGCTGCCCCAGGAGAAAACCTCACTTCCTGCCCAGAAAGGAGAAGTTGCTCAAACGCACTTCCCCACCACACCAGGCTACACATGTTAGTGAAACGAGTCTGCAGCATCTGAGATATCAGAGCCCAGCTAGCACATGTCCCCACTTCCCTCTGTGTTCACCAGAAGCCCATACAGCAAGCTGCTCACACGCTGAGCCATACCAAGGGAGAGGCTAAGCTTTACCTGATGGGACTGCAGGCCAATGATGGAGGAATACGCCTGGATGGTGACAAAGATCTCTGGCTGGTAGATAATGTCTGAACCAGGGATACGAAAGGGTCTTAACAATCCCACCAAGCAACGGGAAAGGGCATGGAACACTTCATCAAAAATTATCTCCCCCGTTGAGTCATCCTACAGAAACAGAGTAAAGGAACAGCTTTTTCCATCTTCTTGGACTTTCAGTCTTACTGCTGGTTGCCCCACCATGCACAGCCAACAGCAAAAATCCTTCTGCAATGGGTGGCAGCTGGATTCAAATGACAGCTCCCCATAAACAAAAGCCAAACACAGAGCATTCAGCAGAGAAATGAGATCTGCCATTAAGCTGCCTACCTAGGAGCACTGCATGCTTCCCTCCTGTAAAAAGCAAGACAGTTAAGAGAAGAATAAGCCTTCTCAGCAACAGAAGCGAGCCTTCTAATGCAGAACACCCCAAAGAAGCAGTTTCTGCACTTACCACAATCCCTGTGGAAGGGCTCAGATCAAGTTCAATCACAAATCGGTACTGGCGGGCCAGGAAGGTGACCCGTGTAGAGGGCACAAGGAGGTAGGGCCTGGGCTGGACGGGCTCATCTGGCTGCCACCCGTTAGGCAGGATGCTGAGAACATCAAGTTCATTTTCTGACTTTACCTACAAGAACAGGTAAATGGTGAGAGAACATCAAGCTGAGCCAAAGCAAGAATCAGAGAAAGGAACTGTGTTAAAATCTTCGGCAGGGACCAGCTGCTCGGGAGTGGCGCAGAGCCAGCTTGCCACATCAGGCAGTGGTGACAGCATCCAGCCCCGGGGCACCAACTCACCAGCTCGGGCTCAGGCACTGCCCAGATGACCTGATGGAGCCGGCTGAGGACCCAGGCAAGGCGCACATTGCGGGAGATACGATAGTCTTTCTTCATCAGCAGGAAGACGTGCCCAGCCTCCTCCACCTGCAGCGGAAGCACAGCAGCCCAGGTCACCCCGGGGCTCCGCGGGGACCCCGGCCGGCACCCCTTGCCACTCATCCCTGGGCTGCTTCAGCCCCACACTCCTCGACTTCTCCCACAGGCCGGGCCAGGCCCCTACTCCCCACCGCGGGCCTGTTCCCCGCACCATAGGCTTGTCCCCCGCACCGCAGCCACCCGTCACCTCGCTCCCGCCTCGGCTCTCCAGTTACCCTACCCCCGGCTCCCCCGGCCCTGTTCAGTCCTACCTCCGAGTCGGGCCTCTCGGCGGCCGCCATGTCCGGCGTAGCCCCGCCCCGCGCCCTCTGACCTCCGGCCCCGCCCCGTCGCAGCGCGCGGCTGACCCGGAAGCGCCGCACTCCGTGGCAACGGGCGGGCGCCGTCATGCAGGTGAGGGGCGGCGGCGCCGGGGCCGGGGGCAGCGGCAGCGGGGTGTGGGCGGGCTGGCTCCGGGGCGCGGTGGGCCAGCCGGGTGGTGGGGCGGGGAGGCGCCGCAGGCCTGGCCGGGTCGCTGTCAGGGCCTAGTCCGCGGGAGGGAGGCCAGCGCGGCCTTCGGCGCCTCCTGCCACAGATGCCCCCGAGCTCCGCGGCGCTCGTCTTGAGGCGGCGATCAGCGCTGGTGCCGCCGTTTGCCCGGCCCTGGCGGTGGGTGCGGCGGTGGTTCCTGCCCGTCCTTGGCCCCGCTGGTCCCCAGGGGTTCAAACCTGCCTTGGGTTGAAGCAGCCTGGGTGGGAGACTGAGCTCACCCAGGAGCAGCTGGTGCAACTTTCCTGTGCACCAACCTCCTCCTGCTGCACGGCTGGAGGGTGAGCGTGTGTCCAGGCACCTGGGTCCACCTTTTCTTCTCAGTCCTTGCTGCAGCCCATGGTAAGAGTCATCAGACAAAGGTCCAGCTACCCAGCAGCCTGGCTTTGCCACTAGCCAAGAAGCTGATGACCAAAAAAAGTTGTGAGAGCAAAATAAGCTACTGATGTAATTCTGTGTAAACTATTGCTTGCACATCCCTTGTGTTTAGTAACCTCGATGAATTTCCACTGATGGATCTAGTTACTTTTTTAAGTGCTGTGAACTTTTAGCATCCATGATGTTCAATGGAAAAATGTTGCAGAGGTTAATGACAGGTTAAAGGACTGTAAAGATCCACCTCCCTTGGTTTGTTTGAAATAGCTACCTGCTGGCTTTATGCAAGTCTCCTGGTTTTCTTACCAGAAAAGACAGTGAAAATGGATTGTCCTGCAATTCCTTAGCTAAAGGGTTTGTTATATTGTCTCTCCTCGTTTCAGCCACTTCTGCAGATCAATCTCTTTTCTGTTTTTAACTGCTGCATCTATGGAACTGAAGAATATTCTTGATCATCCTTGATGCCTTTAATTGTACTATATCCTACTAATCCTACTATATCTCTTTTCAGTTGGAGGGACAGGAGTGACACATAATATTCAAGATGCAAACAAGGCATTCATTTTTACAATGATGTAATGATGTTCAATTTTCTGTTGCTTTCCTAATCTAATTATCGCTTTTACTTCCTTGACTGCTCTTGAGCTTTGGGCCAATGTTTCCATGGGCTACCCTCAGATAATCCTGAGGTCTTGTTTCTGAGTGATAACGTTATCAGCTCAGAGAATGTCGTTGTGTATGGAAAGTTAGGATTGTTTTTTTTTCCTCTTTGTTTTGCCATGTGCATTGCTTTATGTTTACCTACTCTGTATTTCACCTTTACCTCTCAGTTGCTCCGTATCAGGAGGTCCTTCCACAACCTCTCCCATAAGCCCTATCTTTACTACCTTGGGGCAATTTAGTACTGCTAACAAACTTCTTAAAGCACCGCTTGAATATAGCATGTGCTTGCGACAAGCACAGCATTCCTTGGAAACACCGGTCAGTCTTATGGCACACCTGCTTCGCAGTGCTTACATCTGCTTCCAGCTCTTAATAGCTTTGGAGAGAGCCCATGAAAGGAGGAGTACACTGCTGCAGCCACAAGAGCAATGCAACGTGCAATAGGATTTCATTCATCCTCTTGAGGGCTTCTTGAATAAGCACAGGCAACGCGCCAGGTGAATTGTCGTAGGTGCATATGCCTGGCACCCCTGCAGTAAAACACTGGCTACCAGCCCAGCTCGTAAAACAGGCATTAGTTAATCTTCTTGCACAAACACAGTGCACACAAACAGTTGTAGACTCATTTCTTAATTGCACAGGAACTGACTAGTACCAGCACAAGATGGAGGAGAGTGGTTTTATCTCAAGGTGCAACACATAGCAGTCTGCTCTGTGAATCCGTTCCATGGACTGGGGATCAAATTTTAACAGAGTTGACTCGGCCATTTCTTCTAAGGTGGTTAAGTGAAGTGAAGTCTGATCAGTGACTTTTACTACAAAAAGCCTTTATAAGTTTTCTTAGACTACAAATAAAATAGAATAATTTTGTGTTCCTGTGAACATGGAAGATAGTTGATAATCTCTCCAGAGAAGGTCATGCTGGTCCAGTGTATTTAAACAGAACAACAAACCCAATAGCAAGCATGCCAACAGCCTGAGTCACTCCATCTGCTTTCCCAATTGGCATTCCCTTTCTATTATTTGATTGCTTTGTCCCACCCTCCTCAGGGATAATAATCCTCCTCAGGGATTATTACTGTACAGTTCTTGACTTACATGAATAGTTCATTAGGGATGGGACTTCAATTATATTTTGCACAATACTGTAGTATGAATAAGTTAGAATAGATAAGATTCTAAAGGGTTTTTGCAAGAGTCAAGGATATGCCTTGGTGTCTTTGTCAACACAACCCCTGTCCTGACACTTTGTCTGTCACCATCCTCCCTCACCTGGGGATGTCGGTGTATAATCCAGAACAAAAGGCAGGAGGTGATGTGTGGGTGTGTGGGTATATCCGGTCTCTGTCACAGCAGGGTCTCCTGCAGCCAGAAAGGCACGAGCAGAAAGGGAGCTGACAGTTTCTTTATCAGCTGGAAGTGGTGCTTGGGCAGGAAGAAAGTAAAGAAGGAGGTTAAGGGCAGAAATTGGAGTCTTTAAGCCATGGACCTGGTACTCATTTTGCAAAGGACTGTT
>BJBW01000638.1:0-17150 GCA_004320125.1 Scolopax mira | reverse complement strand
TGTGTGTGTGTATGTGTCTCTGTATATATATGTGTGTGTGTGTGTGTGTCTCTGGGTCTGTGTGTTATGTGTGCCTGTGTGTATTTTTGTCTGTGTCTGTCTGTGTGTGTGTCTTTGTCTGGGAGGGTGTGGGTGTCAGGGGAGTGTGTGTGTGTGTGTCTGTACCTGTGTCTGTGTGTGTGTGTGTCTCGGGAGTTGTCTGTGTGTCTCTCTGTGTGTATCTCTGTGTGTGTGTGTCTGTCTCTGTCTCTGTGTGTGTGTGTGTCTTTCTGTCTCTCTGTGTGTGTGTATGTGTGTCTGTCTGTGTGTGTGTGTGAGAGAGAGTCTGTACCTGTGTCTTTGTGTGTGTGTGTGTGTCTTGGTCTGTGTCTGTGTCTCTGTGCGTGTGTGTGTGTGTCTCGGGAGTTGCGTGTCTGTGTGTGTGTGTGTCTCTATGTGTTTGTCTCTGTCTGTCTGTGTCTCTCTGTTTGTGCGTTTCTGTGTGCCTGTATGTGTGTGTGTGTCTGTATTTTGTGTCTCTCTGTGTGTATTTTTGTCTGTGTGTGTCTCTGTATCTGTGCGTGTGTGTCTCTGTGTGTGTCTCTGGATCTGTGCGTGTCTCTGGGTCTGTGCGTTTCTGTGTGCCTGTGTGTATTTTTGTCTCTGTGTGTGTTTGTGTGTCTGTACCTGTGTCTTTGTGTGTGTTTGTGTGTGTCTCTGTATATATGTGTGTGTGTCTCTGTGTGTCTGCATGTATGTGTGTCTCTCTGGGTCTGTGTGTTTTGTGTGCCTGTGTGTATTTTTGTCTGTGTGTTTCTGAATCTGTGTGTGTGTGTCTCTGGGTGTCTGTATGTGTGTGTCTGCGTGTGTATGTGTGTGTGTCTGTACCTGTGTCTTTGTGTGTGTGTGTCTCGGGGCGTGTGTGTGTGTGTCTCTCTCTGGGTCTGTGAGTTTTGTGTGCCTGTGTGTATTTTTGTCTCTCTGTGTGTCTGTATCTGTGCGTCTGTATATGTGTGTGTGTGTTTGTGTGTCTGTGTGTGTCTGTGTGTGTGTGTGTGTGTGTGTGTAAGGGAAGGGGGTCTCCGGCTGCTCTCTCCTGTGCCTCAGTAGCTCCAGGTCCCCGTGGATCCCACCGTGGGGTTTGCTGAGCCCTGGGCTCCACCCTTTATGGGTTCGTTCGTTCTTTCTGTGGGTTCTCTCTTGCTGGGGAGAGTCTGTTCACAAAGGCCGCAACGAGAGAACACGGGCAATGGGTGTAAAGTGGAGAAGAGCAGGTTTAGATCAGACATTAGGAACAAGTTCTTTCCAATGAGGGTGGTGGAGCACTGGAACAGGTTGCCCAGGGAGGTGGTTGAGGCCCCTTCCCTGGAGACATTCAAGGGGAGGGTCGGCCTGGTCTAGTTGGGGGTGTCCCTGTGACTGCAGGGGGGCCCAGGTGACTCTGTGATTCTATTTATGGGCAGGGGACGGGGCTTCAGCATCTCCCAGGGTTCCTGGGCACTGGAGCTCCAGGTCATCACTCTGCCTCCTGCCCGGCCTCCCCTGCCCAGTTTGGCATTTCATACTCTGAAGACACAGAATTGGGTTGAGAAACAGTTGTCATCCCCCGAAAAACGCTCAAGTGACAGTTGAGCAGCTCGTGTCCAACTGAGAACTCGGAGGAGAGTTAGTGGGAGAGGCACTGAAGCAGGGGGGTTACACCAGTTTAAATGGGCAGAGGGTTACTGGGGGCTGTTAAACTCGTGACCGGAGCTCTCCGAGGCACGTCCCCCCGGCGGTGCCCAAACAGCCCCTTTCTGAGGGAGAAGGCGGCCATTTCACCCAGTCTGGAATGGGGGGCTCTGTCCCCCCACAAAGGCGACGTCGTCGCCCCACGCTCAAACACCATCATGTAAATAAAGCACAAACAACAGTAGTTTATTAAATGCAGCCTCAAAACCTTCTCTCTTTCCTCACCAGGGGTCTCGGGGGGGGCTGTCACTGTGGGGCACTTCCAGGACCGGGCACCCGCTGAGAACCAAGGGGCAGGGTCTGGTGCTGCCTCTCGCTGCACCCATGGGGCAGTTCCCAGACCCCCCTCCCACAGAAGACTTACTGGAAACAGGGATTTTCTGCCAAAAGCCAGTATCCCCCCCTTTCTTTTCTGTTCTGTTCTGTGAACAAGAGCGGACGGGAGGCAGGGAGGAGGCAGGCGCAGCAATTTCACTGGAGCTTTATTGCCTCTGGTGGTGATGAGGGATTGTAAGAAGTTACATTTGGACTTACAGAGATATGTAAATGATGGTTTTTTACTAAATATAATCTCAAGATTAAGTGTTTTATATCAGGGCACTTCTAATTTTGTACACATTTAATGTATAAAAACAGGTTACAAACTTGATGTTCGCCGCCTTTTTTTTTTTTTTTTTTTGTTTTCCCTTGACATTTGGCAAAATTAACCCGATCCATTTAAGGGGAGATCATCAAATTGAAGACATAAGCACTTACGAATTAAAGCAATCCAAGTAAGCAACTGGCTGTATTCTTTAAAAAAAAAAAAAGAACCCCCCCCACGACTCTCTCAAGGGAAGGCCCCGAGGCCCCAGCCCAGCCCGGCTCCCTACAAAACATTCCCTGGATCCGGGCTCTTTGTCCCCAGAACAAGACCCTGTTCAACCCGCGCTTCACCTTCAGTCCCTCCCTGGGAAATACTTTCAAGATGCTGATGTAGCACAAACGACCCTTCTCGGCAACAGAATTAGTCCAAGTTTTATCTATTTCTTTATAATTACACAGTAATTATACGCGTAGTACCAAACTGAGGACAACACCATTTTGTTGACAAGATCTTGCAAGATCTTTAAGGCCCCCCCTCCCCAGGTTGACGCTGCCTTTTGGGGGGCTCAGCTCAGATAAAACCCGACCCCCAGGAACTCATCCCCCCAGAACAGCCCCAGGCCCCCCCAGGACGCAGGGAGTCCTTCACAGCATCCTCCATGCGCCCCCACCAGCCCAGGGCCCCCCCTTCCTCTTTACAGGGAATTGGGAAGGAAATAGTGAAAGCAGCGAGAGCCAGGGGTCGGTGGGGCCAGTCCCAGGAGCTGGAGGGGCTGGGGGGGGTCTGGGGGGCAAACACACCCTGGGGTTTCCTTCACCAAGCTGCTGGGGGTGGGGAGGGGGAGCTGGCCTCGTCGCCAGCCTCAGGGAGTAAAAATAACACCTTTTAGCAGTTTAATAGACAGGGTTTTTTTTTCTAAAATACCCTCTAGCACCTGCGTGAAAGTGTTCTGCTGTTCAGTGCAAGTGCCAATGACTCACGGGCCTGTTCAGAGCAGGGACTGAAACCTCTCTCCTGACATGTAATTATGCTCTTTTTTCCCCGGAGCCTGGTATTTTCCAGCTTGTTTCACAGAGGAGCATTTATCAAATCTCCCCCCAAGTAGCAAGTGAGGAGTAAAAGACCACGTTTAGCACAAAAGCAGCTCGAGAGCTCTTGGAATATTCAAAGAACAATTGCATCTGATAGAACCTGTTTTGAACAAAACAATTCAGTGAAGTGTAGTAAGACAGTAAGTGGTGATGGATCAACAAAATAATTTCATAGAATCACAGACTGGTTTGGGTTGGAAGAGACCTCAAAGCCCCCCCAGTGCCACCCCCTGCCCTGGGCAGGGACACCTCCCACCAGCCCAGGTGGCTCCAAGCCCCCTCCAACCTGGCCTTGAACCCCTCCAGGGATGGGGCAGCCACAGCTTCTCTGGGCAACCTGGGCCAGGCTCTCACCACCCTCACACTAAAAAACTTCTTCCCCACATCTCAGCTCCATCTCCCTTCTTTTGGTGTCAAACCCTTCCCCCTCCTCCGAGGGCTCCCCTCCCTCATCCAGAGTCCCCCCCAGCTTTCCTGGAGCCCCTTGAGGGACTGGAAGGGGTTCGGAGCCTTCTCTTCTCCAGGCTGAAACCCCCCAACTTTCTCAGGCCCCCCTCCCAGCAGAGGGGCTCCAGCCCTCCCAGCATCTCCGTGGCCTCCTCTGGCCCCATCCAACAGCTCCATGTCCTTCTGCTGTTGGTGGCCCCAGAGCTGGACACACCGTTCCAGGGGGTCTCCCCGGAGCTGAGCAGAGGGGTTTAAGCAAACGAAGCCAGTGGGGTATTTCAGATCTGGTCTGTGCTTGTTTGGGAAAGCTTTACTCTTGATTTCTGTATTTGGCAACCACAGTGATATGTCAATTTAAGGAAATCTCAACAAAATAATTAAAAAGCGGGTGTCATCCATAATGGCAGTACCTATAGGTTATAAAGGTTTAACTTACTTCTCAGGATAATGGTTTCAAAACCCAGATTCACATCAACCTCACCAGCATCTTGCACAACAGGGCTGTTTGTTCCATCAGACCTCAACCATAGGAATTCCACGTCTCAATTTAAAATACTGTATTGTGTGGCAAACATTTAAGACACCAATTCAAAACTTCAAGTTTCAGATTTCCACAGAAATGAAAAACCTTTCTTCGACGGAGAGAGAAGCATTTCAGAACTGTAATGAAATCTGGTTTCTCAGGTAATAACCTCGAGACTATTGGGTTCTATCGTCTCGATGCCGCTCCCCGGAGGCCAAGCAGAACATCAAGCCCGGGGCCGGGAGGGCACGGCCGATGTCCCGATCTTCAGCTGCTCCCGAGGCCACCAGAGCACCCCCAAACCATTCAGAGGGGTGCCCGGGCACCCCAGCATTAACCAAACCTCGCCTTTTCCTGGTTATTTCTGCAATGGTTTTTACCAGATACTCAAACTCACTTATACGATACCTGTAACTTTTCCAGAAAAGAAAAGAAAAAAAAAAAAAAAATCGGACCCAGTACACTTAAATATATCACTCTTACAGGAAGTGCTATCAATGCAGTCTTTGCAACTAGCCCCAAGTGTATATTTAAGGATTCTTTTAAAAATTGTTTTGATGTTGATCTGTATAATTCAGATGCCGTACAACGGTTGGCTGATGATGACCAGCATTGTGCTTTATGTGAAACCAGAAACCTCAAAATAATTATAAAGCTTCTCAGGCTCATGGGAGATGAAACTAGGGTGGTCTACCAAAAAAAAAAAAAATTATTTAAAAAAATCCATGATGAAATCCACAACGTTGGAATTTTAACTGGCAAGAGTGGTCCAGACTAGAAGAAAAGCCCAAACCACCAGTAGAAGAATGAATTATGATATGGTCCAAGATGTATCCTTAGAGGTTTGTCCCAACCCTCAGCCATACCGTGAGGATTGAGCTTCAGTTCAGTCCAGCCAGCAGAAATTGACTGTGCAATTCTCCATGTCAGGTATTTGTACAGACTATGTACACTCTAGAAGGGTCCGTTAGTGCTACACCGTCGTGCTTTTTGTCCCAGCAATTTGAGGGCGTGCAAATTCCACAAAGTCATCAATAAGAACTGGCCATGCCCCTAAAGGAACAACAAAAGAAGACCAGATCATAAGATCTCACTTCAACAAGACATCCTTCTGCAATCTTAGCAAGTTATTGACTTTCTGGTCTTAACTAGGCATAGTTTCAAGAAAAAAAACCTATCACTTTCTTGCTTGAAATTGAAGAGCTGGTTAAAGATTTCTACTTTTCTGCTTCCTTCAAACCCGGTTAACAGACATCCCTTTTGGGGGTCAAACTTCCTTCATCTTCCTGACCAAAACAAAAAAAGAAGAAAACAGAAAGCCAACCAAACTTCTAGCTTAAATCTGGTCCTGGTTTTGGCACCAGAACTTTGACCTGCAGGATGGCAATAGCTGTTTAAGGAGAGCTGAACGCCGGATGAAGGGGGCTCTGCTGGGGGAGCAGCACTTCTGCAGGGGCTGAGCACAAAGGCAACGCTTGGAATCACCCCCCTCAGCTGAACCCAGAACAGCAACACACACCCAGAAGGCTCTCGTTACCCTCCATCACTCCTCCTTATTCCTTATCGAGAGGTAGTTAAGATACACATCAATATTTCACATATTATGGGCAGCCATATCCAAAGAGGCCCCTGGTCACGTGCATGATGGTCATGTGAAGATTAAAAATAACTGTGGGCTGTTTTACCCCCTCCCCCCCTTTAAAATATCTTTATTCCAAATCATTAAAGCATGGTTTCTGCCTTTCATCTTTCTGAACTGCATTGATTTATTGCGGGCAGCAGCCCATTGGCTCAGTGATAAGGGAATGAGAACTGTCTGTAATTAGCAAATGAAGTTGTAGAAGTTTTGAAGTTTGCTGCCCTCCCCTCTGGAAGCACCAGGAGTTCACAGCTTCCTCCCCTCTGCACTGATCTGCCAGCGACTGAAGGGAATTAGATGGATGGGAAGAGGGAAGATCAATCCAAAAATTTACACTAAAGAGATTTGTTAGGAGGCAAGTAACATTTAGCAGCCCCTGGCTGCTGTCAGCTTCACTTAAATACTGCTACACGTCCGATAAACTGAAGAAACCCAACTTCAAAACTATTCCCAGCCAGGAAATGCAGAACTGGGAGCAGCCCAGGCAGAAATGCCCAGGGCACGGGTCAGCTCCCTCGGTGAAGATGCCAAGCACTGGCAGAGAAGCTGGGTTTATTAAGCAGACAAATATCAGGGTTTGTCTCTGAAAGAACGAGTATTTGAGCCCACTCAGAAGCAAAAAAAGAAGATTTAAGAAAGTTTCAGTACTTTTTTTTTAACCCTGCAGGAACAAACAGCTGACAACAGCACACATTGAAGTAGCTCTAAGTGAACTTTAGCCCCCCCCCCGTGACCCTGGAATTAGGCTGATAGGAGACAGCTGGG
Source organism: Scolopax mira (assembly GCA_004320125.1). NCBI lineage: Eukaryota > Metazoa > Chordata > Aves > Charadriiformes > Scolopacidae > Scolopax > Scolopax mira. The sequence goes on along the minus strand of BJBW01000638.1, from coordinate 10,389 downwards.
CCAAAGCAGATACACAGCAAGAAATGTACCATCAACACAGAACAATGAAAGAAAATGGAAAGGTTTACCTTCCTCATCATAGTTCGACATATCATCTGCTATCATTGTACTAAAGTCTAGGAGGAGGTTCCAGGTATCCTTAGGAATTGATCTTTTATGATGTTCCTGGAAAATTTATGTTTAAAAAATAGAAGTTAAAAAACCCCCACTTACACGTACTCAGTTTTACTCTTAGACACATCCATAACCCCCAAACCTACTGCTCCTGTTCCCCCTCTGAAGTGCAGTACCTGGGGCCTGGCTCAAAATAGTCCATTGCATCTACTCAATAATTTAAACGTATTTATCTTCCAAGTTTTGAAAATACTGCAGTCCACTTTACGTAAAGATTTAGACTTACCAACAAAAATTTGTTCCACAAGTCTAGAAATTTAAATCTTCCGTTAAGTACTAAATTCCAGTAGGCAATGGCCATTTCTAAATCTGTAATATTAAAATAGGTTACTTTTAGAGACAGATATTTCAAATCATCTCCACAGGTATCGTGTGCTAAAAGGAACCATATACTCATAAAGGTGAAAAGATTAATCTAATGTAAATGTACTCGCAGATCCTTTACAACAGGCAGCCATGAGTAAAGCACTACACAAATATTTTATAGATTTTGATACTATAACTTGAATACAGAAAAATGGAAAACTGCCCATATTAATATATCTAAACTATCCAAACCACCCAAGTATATTTCATATGCCTTTTGCCATGTAATAATACTTTACTTAGGATTCAGGGAAATATTTGGTCTTAGAAATGCTACTGACTGGAAAAGAAAAATTTTGGTAATTTTGTAGTAAGACCTTTTTAACACATAAAATACAATTTACATAAAACTGTTTTTCTATGATTTCATTAATAAAGCAACTCTGTCAGAGGCCCTGGCTTTGTGACACGGCTGTTGTCAATGGCTCAGGCCTGCGATCAGGTTTCCTTCTGAAAGGATCTTCCCGCACCGACAGATGGTCAACAGGGGTTTGTTCATTGTTGGGAGGCTTTTGGTTGGGTTGAGTTTTTGGGCAGGTTTTTTGCTGGTTTGAGGTGTTTTGTTGCTGTTGTTTCACAAGACTCCTGTTAAGTTCTTGCCTGGTTTGACTGTGTTTCTCAGGAGTGAGAGCCCTGCACCGCCAGGGTTGAGGGAGCAGAACACCCCACTGTCCCCTGGGAACTGCCCCCCACCCTGGGGCTGGTGTAAAAAAGAAGATGGTGAGTCCAGCACGTAGGGAAAAAAACAACTCCTCACCTCCTGGGGGCTGCCAAGGGCTACGCTGACAAGTGTTTACTGATTAGAGCAGTAGCTGGTAAAAGAAAGTGCAAGGTCCAAGTTCTCACTCTCTACCTGGTGAGATTTCCACCACCAGGAATGAACAAAAAGCTGCCGGCTGTGACCGTGCCGAATTCCGTGCCGAATTCCGTGCCCGTCACCGTGCACACAGCACTCCCAACAGGCTGCTCAGTTAGTGACCTCTTTTTTAACAAAAGCTCTTATACGAGTTGCAGCCTAGCAAATCTCTCCTTCCATAAAAAACCCTCTCGTGAGCACAGAGAGAAGAGGCACCTGATCACCTGCACCTCAGGAAAAAAATTTAAAAAAAACCTGATGCAAGCCAAGAAAACCACTCCCTTCCCCTGGACACCCAAACTAGTTAAAAAAGCACAAAGAGGTGGATCTTAAGGTGACATCAACAGCAAACCAATCCCAGCATGAGCTCTGCATTGCTGGAGGGAAAAGAGATGGTGATGGGGGCAAGTTTATGAACTGTTCAGTAGCTTTGATATTAAACGTTCTTCTCCAACAGCACGTTCACATTATAATCCTTCCCGACTAAAACTAAAGAACAAAATTATGGAGGATTTTTCAGCAGCTGCAAGGGGGTGGGATTCCAGACAAAAGTGTAAGATTGAGTTTGGAGAAGCAGAGACCAATTAAACAGGATTCACTAAACTCCTGTTTAGTCCCTTCTCCTCAGAAAATAAAAGCTGTCGGTTTCACATCCAGCTCACAGAGCGCAAAGTGTCGCTCCTAAAATTCAAATGTAAAGATGTAGTTTTAGGCTTTCCTAAGAAAGTGAAAGAATGCTCAGGGAAGTCCTCATGGATCAAATATGAAAGTCTCCAAATATATGCTCCATTCTGAGTTTTATCCAGAGAGATGCAAGAGAAGCAAAGGGCATCTGAGATGAACATAAGCTAAAAGGGATTCTCAAATCACATGCAAATGTCTCGAGAGCTTTTCAAACACCCGCAGAACTTACACCATAGCAAGGGGTGAGGCAGAGGAAATGCCTTTCCAGAACTGAGCCTCAACTACTACACAGTGTTTGGAAGATTAGAGACCAATATACATTAAAATCAATTTGCAAGTTCCTACAAGCGGTTATTTAGACACTCCAAAAGTAATTGCCTAACGAGGAGCGCTCACTTTTCAGCACCGCACTTCTCCCAACAGTCTTTTGCTTCAGGGTTTCCAGAATTATTCTGCACTATCGTAAATTCATGCCTACAACTCTGTAGTTATTGGCAAACATCCAGGTGTTAAGCTTAATTCTGCATCACTTCCAGACCCACACAAATAAGTAAGTAAATAACAGCAACAACCAATCTGGGACTATGTATGTGCTACGGGAATCGGAGGAAACTGCACTTGTCTTTGCCACTGTTAGAGCTTAACCTGCATAAAGAAGCTTCAAGGTGAATGAGAAATAAAGCAAGGGATTAGTTTTCCCAGTAAATAATTTTTATTGCAGTCTGAAAAGATTCATTTCCATATAGGACGGGGGGGAAATCAGAAACAGAATGCAAGTCTCCCTTATACCTTAGATCTATGGAGAAGAAATTGAGAGGCAAGTGCTACATCAAATCGTTCTGGTATTCCCAAGCATTGAGAAAACAGAATTAAAATGATGTGTACTTGTGATATTATTGCAATTGTCATTTCACTTTTACCATCTTACAGGGATTCTGCAAAATACCCCTTGTTGTGTAAAGCTGTTTAAAGATTAAAAACAACATACAAATGTTACAAAGGTAACAATAAAAACCCAAACAACAAACCCCTGCAACAGTTCCCACTGTGGAACTGATCCCACACCCTCCAATTCAATCACTGCCCTCTCTCAATTCAATCACTGCCCACATTCTCCCTCTTGCAGCTGTTCTTTCTTTCTACAAGAAATAAGAATCAGCCACTCGTTTATTTGGAGGATTCAGACCTATGTGCACGCCCAAGTATTTTGAAACAGTTCAGCCTTGCTCTTTTAGCTTCTCCAGAGACAAGGGAACTCACGATCCAACTGAAACCCAAACCCAGGCTACAGAAATGTTAAAGAAGGACAGAGTTTTGTCATGGGTTTGGTGTTGGTTTTATTTTCAAAAAAAAATTTTAAAGTGATTCTTCCGCTTCACCTGTTATACTAATCAAAAGCACAACCAGCAGAACAACTCTGAAATAATGAAAAAAAGAAAAATTCACTGAGCTGAGGAGAGAAAAAAGCAAGGCTGTAGGGAGGCAGCACTTACCAACGGTACAACAGGCACCAAGCCTGTTTGTACTATTTCAATTCTATTTTGACAAGACATTTGTGAGCATTTTTGGTGTTACAAGAGATTGTACAAGTGTACTTAACATGAAAATCATTTAAATTTATCCTAAAAGTAAAAATTCAATTAATCTGTTCAGTGCTGCAAGTTCTAAGTGATATAATTATACTTTTCATGTAAGACCATAATCCAGTGAGTGCTGCTGAGAACTGCACACACTCTCAGTGACAGAATCAAGTCCCCCTCAGACCATTTTGTGGTCTATACTGAGGCTGCAGCTGTTTCTATCCATCTGAACACCTTAAATTGACATTTGTCTTTAAAAAAGAGATATATGTTGTATCCCAAGGGTGGCTATCTTTCAGACTCATTGCATCACAATAATATTTTCACTTCCTGCTTTAATCAGGCATTTCACATATTTATGAACAAATGTTTACAACAGAGCATACATACCTAAACCTTTCTGTCCTGGGTTCTTTGCAAAGTTGAAAGTAAACTGATAAAAATCCTTAAATCTTCCTGGCTCTTTTAACTCTTGTTCCATTTTAGGAATCTGGGCCTTCAGTTTTTCTATGCTGTCACATCTGCATTTTAAAAAGCAAGTTTATTTGTGTATTATTCATTTTGCCATAAAATATGAGTTACAACAAACAAAAAAAGTCTGTAAATATTTTGTGGAATACAATACGATTATCAAAACAAAATTTGAGAAGCCTTTCATTAGTCTGCATCTATAACAACAAAGAAATGAAACCTGTATTTCTTCACATTGCCACTCGTACGTACCAGTGATGCATTAGATCAGCTGTAATCCACAAGATTTCTATAAAGCTGTGGTAAATGCTGTACTCTGCTAAGGCAGTGAAAACCCCGGTGTGCAGGCTGCAGAGCAACACCCTGCTTTGCCCACCTGAGCAGCTCTGTGGCACCTCACTGAAACACTCACACAGCCGAGGCAAGGAGCACCAAAAGCTGCTTTTTTTGGTGACTAAGCTCCCAGCACACAGACAGCAGAAGCACCTGCACAGAGGCAGGCATGGGATGCCAGACCCCAAAAAGGCTACCGAGTCTGAAAGGACAATGGGACTGTGAATACCCCAAACCAGGGCTGTTTCACCATCTGTCCCAGTTGGTGACTCTGGGTTCCGCCGTCAGTGCCTCACACTCATTGCACACTTACCCCAGCTCAGTCATTCCATCCATGAATTCCAGCTTTGAAAATTCACACTGTGTTGCAGCTCGGAATTTCCACGCGATGATGAGGACAGTAATGCTGGCTGGGTCGAGAGCTAGATCGTCACAGAACTGCTGTATACCATCTATACCAATCTTATTTTCATCTTGAGGATCTGCGGGATATAAAAGCAAGTATCAAGAAAAACAGATTGTTGAAAAATTTATTCACCGCGAGTATTTAAGAAGATTTTCAAGAAGCCATTTTTGGCATCAGCCCTTATAAGTGAATATTTTAAAAACAAAATTTAATTAGCATTTTCAATAGCTAAGCTTTAACAATTGAGGAAGTTACTACAATAAAGCCTCTCATACAATGAAGCTGATGTTATTTTCATTCAGAGGCAAAAGCACCACAAACGTTTGTTTTCTGCCTAATAACACACTCAATATTCTGACTCTTTCCGTAGAGAGAACAGCGGTCCTTTCCCACCAGCACACTTCATTCCTGGCTGCTGATCTGTGTACACTATCAACAAGCCTGCAGTGTCCCTGCAAGCTGTACTGATACAATAACCAAATCTGCCCAGGAACTATCAAGCTGACACTAGTTTTATGCATTTTCTGGCATCACCAGGATGCACAGACCTCCAAGAGGAAAGTTATGTTGCCCCTTCACCAATCCCATGTCGGCCCCACACACTCCTCTTTCCAGGAATCAGCTCTGGAAGTGAGATGCACTAACAAAGATCTGCTAAGGCAAGCCAACAAAGACTCCAGGAAAACGGAATTTGGATTATGAAGGCATATGAAACTGACCGAGAATGTAGCACTCGGTTTCAGATTTTTTTCAGTGTTAAACCCCAGCCTTTGTTGTGCTGCTGAGCCCTCCTTCCTCTGTGGTAGGGTATCACCTGCTGAACACTGGCTGTGTTTTCTGTTCCACTCTGCTCCCAACTATCTGATACTAAGCACAAGGTAAATAAAAGTTAAGGTAGAATCCATCCCTGGTATGCAGCCTTTCACCTTGTCAGGGGTGAGCCCCCAGTGCCTTGCCCAGGAGAATCCCCTAAAATCCATGTTGCCGTTACAGTTACTCACTGGACACACAATTCCAGTTCCAGACCCTAACTTTGGATAAAGGTACCTATATTTAGGGCACAAAAAGTGACCACATGCAATCCTTGTGAAGCAGAAATCTATGTATATGCCCCCTCTAACTTGTATTATTAGTAGAAGAAGAGCCAGTTAAGATGTCCAATAGCTGCAATCACACTGCAATTAAGAACACAGACATACAATAAGGAAATAAGCTGAAAATTCAGGGTACTCACCTTTGTATCTGTTATATAGTTGTTCTAACTTCTTTCTGTCCAATGATCCTTTAACACTCTCTCGTATATAAAGTTCAGGATTTTGGAAAAAGTTGTCTGTTGCAACGTCTAACTTCCAGTCATTCTGAGAGAGACAACTCACCGCTGTCTTTTCACTAGATTGTGTGAAGACCATAAACTGACGCACTTTATCCTTCTGTGATGATTTCAACTTGTTCTAGTGAAAAGAGACAAAACTAGAAATGTTTAACTGGACAAAAAAAAATAATATCAGTACTGCTAGTATTTTTAAGTCAGTACCTTTTATAATTTTTCCAAGCAATTCAACTTTCTCCAGCTGCTGGGGCAGTTACACTCAAACCAATGCTTATTTCCTTTTTCTTTTTTTAATTGAAACTCACCTTCTTTTTAGTTACTTTACATTGTAAACAAAAGTGAGTTAAACCATCACAAAAATCATGCTAGCAAAGCAATCACAGAAATAAAACCCCAGATATTCTTACTACATACTTGGAGAGAGCACTGAAGCAAATTCATACACAGCTGTAAGATGGGATACCTTTTGATTTAAAACAATTTTTGTTTTTTTTAAAAGGAAAAAAAAAATCTTCTCCTTTTAACAGAAGAATGCTACACCTACCAAAAAAGGGCAGCTGAGAGAACTAAATAAAGCCCATGGCTATCAGAGTATTTGCTAGATGAAGCGGGCCATTGAACAGCTCACCATCCCTGGGCAAGAGGCCGGTGTTCGTTAGTGCCGTTAACGATGAGCCAACAGAAACCCCAGCCAGCACAGAAGCAGGGTGAGACCAGGCTGCCAGGACCAGCATCTCCTCATGTGCCTCTTGATGGCAGCAAGGAACTAGGCTGGGCCACCCATTTCAGGGAGCTATACACTGAAATATCTTTTAAGATATATTTAATTATTTTTTTAAAAGAAATTTTCCACTTTGAAGGTGCTCAACTCCACCTACATAATTTGCAAAACATTCCTGTGAGGAGGCATTGTCTCCATTTCACAGGTGCAGCAACTGAAGCTAAAAGAAAAAAAAATAAAGTAAGAGGTAAGTAGTTTTGCTGGAGGCGGGTGGGGGAGCGAGGAGCCGAGGTGAGAGCTCTGGAATTCCAGGCCTCCTGCCTGGACCAACAGACCCTGCTCCCGGGCAAAACCAGCACAACCCTGAGGCCAGGGCTTCATCAGCAGAGAGGGACTGTGATGAGGAGAAGCACACCCGGGGCTTCAAGGGTATTAATTACACAAAACCAACTGCAATCAAACGCCTCGTGCTAAATCCAAATTCTGAAGTTCACTCAATATATTCAAAGCAAAAAGGGTCCTAATGTTACAAATTGGCAAATCAAAGTTCTGACTTTTAAAGTCAGAATTGGATTTCTCACGTGGCACAATTTTGTAGTTTACCTTGCATTCTAACCAAAACTTGTATATTCTGTCCATTATTGTCATTTCCAAGTGCATGGCCTCTTCTCAAGGATTATGGGAGAAAAGAGGCAAAAAATATATCTCTAGACATGACAAACTATCTCCAGCCAAAGAACAAATGGATTAGGGGCTCAGAGCTCAATCTCTTCATTCTAAAGGATAATTAGTGTCCCATCACATTATCATTAGAAAAAAAAAGAACTCACGCTTCAGGACACAAACTCATCTGCCTTAAAGTCAAAATCAGTTTTCTGCTGCTTGATGACAGTGAATGTGAACACTATTATTCATAAGAGTAGTTAACAGCTCTTAAAAAAAATAAATACAAGAGCATCACATTGGGCTTCAACTGATACCCACATAATACACTAAGTAGACCAATACCACTTTAAAAAACCCCAAATGTCCCCAAACCAGCCCTCTATCTACAACAGGTGGCTGAAGCTGCAATGTGAGCACTCATGGCAGACTTAAACCCCTCCATCTCAGCCAGGCAATACTACTTTTAAAGCTACAGTGTGTTACTGCTTTATTTCAGGCTCTTGAACACGACTCTCACATCCGACCCTTTGCTACAAACACATTTCTGAAACTCAGGTTTTCAGGCGAGGCTCCAGGTAAAGGCCAGGCCAGAGTGGTCCTTTGAAGAGCCGCTGGTGACAAGGTGCTTCAGAGCAGACCCCAGCACCTTACAGTGCTGAGGCCCAGAGAAAGCACTTCTGCTGACAAGGCCAGGGGCTACGGCTTCCAGAAACGACTAATGGATGTTCGGTTGCAGATGTATTAGAGCCAAGCAATGAACGAAATCCCAAAGGAGGAGAAACAACCCCAATGCTGATTTGCTGTATCCATGACCAGCTTCCTCTAAGCAGCTCCACGCAGCCCGACCACAGCACCACCACACACCATGGGGCACCATCGGGCACCGTCACACGTACGGCCTTAACGCCTTTTTTGTTTTGACCAAGTTGGTACCTTTAATCATTAGGTTTTGTTTGTTTCACTTGTACACATAACAAGGCAGAGACCATTTAACAGTGACTAGTGGGTAAAACCTGGAGATGCTTTGTTCTGCCCTGCAAGGGCAGGCTCTAAAAGCAAGACATAAAAACTCAAGGAATAGGTTTACGAAGGCTTCACCACGGATGCCCAACACCACCAAAGGGGTCTCGTGTTGTCACATAAAAGGAGAATGAAATTTATTAAATTAAAAAACCCTGCAGCTTAAATAACTTCTGTGGTAAAATTTCAATCCCGTATATGCACAGGAGATGTTCCTGGGCTTGGGGCTCCCCAGGTGACAGGAACAATATAAAACCTTCTTTAAAAGAACACTGCACTTGACAAGAGTCAATGCACTAATCAGTATAGCATTCAGCCGTATATTAAGATGCAATAAATCACACTGCTCATCAATAATCTTTTTCTGGAATAACTGTATTTTCACTGGTCAAAAAGGAGTTTATTTTTAGAGAAGAAATGCCAAAGTGCTTTCTCTATATTTGATTCATGTTTCCGCAGGAGCTTGCCGGCCGGGACGAGACACTCCTCATCCTCAGTGACTGGACAACTCTTTGAAGGCCTACTACAGGGCAGCAGGAGATGAAATTACTGCTGAGTTTTTATTATCCTATTATAGCTCTTCTTTCATCCCATTAAAAACCCACACTTCAAGCAGGAACAGGTTCCAAGCCTTCTGCACTTTGAAGGGCTATGTCCAGAAGCCGAGCTCTAAGAGTCTGTTCTTGTCGAAGTGCAATAGAGAAGCCAGAGCAGCCCATCATGGGGCAACAAACACCTGCACTGCAACTCCACGTGCTGTGACACAATGCAACCCCTTTAAAATATCTCCATTTTAACACCAGTCAAAAAGGGAGACGGACATTTATTTAAGAGAGGTCTGGCTTGCTAAAACATAGAGGTGAAAACCAATGGAAAACAAATGCAACAAACCTTCTAGCAAGTCTTACCCCTTGGGGGAAGGGGAAAAGGAAAAATTGAGCTCTGCAAGCCTTTGATGAAGTCTGCATGGTACCCCAGCTGCCTTTCATGAGGACATCATCAGACACAAGGTGAACTTGCTCCTAAAACACAGAATAACTTCTCACAGTGAAAAGCTACCGTATGTAGATTCACAAAACTAATGAACATCTGATGCTGGAACAATAATTTTTAAATGAAAATTTGCCTCTCCCCATGAAGTACCAGATTTGATGTTTCTAATTCAATAACCCATCCTTGATCAGATACTTCAGTGAAAGATTTAAAATAAATATTTGAGCTATTTTCCCTACAAGTATTTTTTTTTTCTGGCCTCAGACTGGAACTCCCCCGGTCCAGAGGAATCTTTCCCAGTCTAGGGCAGGTGGGGGGAAAGCCAAAACTGACAGGCCAGCTCTGACCACAGGGTTGGTTTTCCTTATCTTCCACACACAACTTTTACTCACCTCAGACTCAAAGATGAGCTCTGCTGGTCACCAACAATTTCTGGACAGCTAATTCCCCTCTCATGGCAAAGAGTAGAATCATAGACTCATATGGGGTTGGCAGGAACCTCTGGAGATCATCCAGTCCAACCCCCTGCTGGAATGGGTCTACCTAGAACACGTTGCTCAGGAACGTGTCCAGGTGGGTTTGAATGTCTCCAGAGAAGGAGACTCCACCACCTCCCTGGGCAGCCTCTGCCAGGGCTCTGCCACCTTCAAAGGAAAGAAGTTCCTCCTCATGTTTAGGTGGAACTTCTTATACTCAAGTTTGTGCCCATTCCCTCTTGTCCTGTCCCTGGGCACCACTGAGAAAAGACCAGCCCCATCCTCCTGACCCCCTCCCTTTAACTACTTGCAG
>BJBW01000636.1:8536-95356 GCA_004320125.1 Scolopax mira | reverse complement strand
TGATCAGATCCCCCCTCAGTCTTCTCCAGACTAAAAGGACCCAAGTCCCTCAGATTTTCTCATAAGGGAGATGCCCCAGGCCCCTCATCATGTAGTCCTCTGCTGTACCCTCTGCAGCAGTTCCCTGACCCTCTTGAACTGGGGAGCCCAGAACTGGTCCCAGTGCTCCAGGTGGTGCCTCACCAGGGCAGAGCAGAGGGGGAGGCTGACCTCCCTCCACCTGCTGGTCACAGAAAAGCCACCTTCCCACAGTGACAGCCTAAGCAAGGCACTATACCAGCTGCTAGGACATTTATGTGGAAAAATAACTCTATTGCGGCCTAAAGGCTGCAGCAAATCTAGCCATTCTGCCAAGTAAGGACAGGAAAACAGCACAATTCACGCCCCATTATAACCCTAAGTAATCCATCCTAATTAAAACTTACATATTTACCCTAAAGAACTAATATCCCTCAACGAACGCACGCCCGAAAAAGGGTGGTTTTCCCCCCAAAACTCCTCCGCCGCCCCTATCGTTCCCCCCTGGCGGCCATGAGGAGGGGTGAAGGCGGGAGGGGGAAGGAGGGGGGGGGGAACGGCCCCGCACGCGCGCGCGCCCCCGCGGGGGAGGCGCGGCCGCCGGCGGCCAATGGGAGCGGGCGGTGGGGCGGCGGCGCGGGGGCGGCGCGCGCTGATAGGGCGCGAGCCGGGGAGTTTGGCCGGGTGCTGCAAACAGAGGCACGTTGTGGAGCTGGGCGGCAGTGGCGGCGGCGGGCGCAGGTGAGCGCGAGGCAACGGCGGGAAGCGCGTGCCCCCTCAGCGGCGGGGGGAGCTCCAGGCCGGTGTGAGGGACCGGCCGTTCCGGCTGAAGGACCTACCGCCTAGGCCGGGTCGCCCGCCTTCAGCCCTTCCCGGGGCGGTGGCTCCTCCCCGGTCTGGGGCAGGTGCAGCGCGGGGTGTGTATGTGTGTGAGGGGGTTTGCTCCGCCGGCAGTGTCCCGTTGGCTGTGGAGGGGCCGTGGCGGGCGGGACGCGGGAGGGATCCCGGCTTTTGAGTGTGCAGCGGATTAGGGCTCTCCCAGGCCGGCGTGCTCGGGCAGCTGCCTCATCGCCCGGGCTGCGGGAGCCGCGCTCCGCCGCCGCAGCGGGGCTGGGGATGCGCCGGGCAGAGTGTACCCAGCCCAAAAATAACTGGGGAAGGGGGGAAGCCCTCTGAAAAGAGGGGATTTGAGCGATTTACCCATCACACCAGTCACCTCTTGTCCATTTCTCAAGGGAGAGGGGGCAAGGTAAGAAGCGTGCTGAGCTCCATGCACGTGTGTTACTGTTTTCTAATCCTCCTTGCTGTCCTTGGGGATCAGCCTGAGATCCTCAGAGTTTGCATTTTCTCTGGGGTCAGTGCTTTGGTCTGAGCTGTCCTGCCCTAGCGGCGTGTCAGAGCGCACACCTTGTAGCCAGGCTGGCGTGAAGAGGAGCTTATCTTCCTCTTGCTTCTTACCTTGGCTCTGAGGGAGAATAAACTGCAGCTCTCAAGGGCCTGAATGCTGTGAACAAGGAAAACTGCTGATCCTGAGGGGATATCTGATGAAGCTAAAATTACCATTCTGTTGTACTTGTCATAAATTACCATTCTGTTGTAACTTAATGGAAAGGTTTTGTTTAATCAGAAACTGTCGCTTTTCTATTTACAGTAGTCTGTGATTCCCAAGTTAAGCTTACGGTGCTGCTTCCTATAATGTGTTAATTTCCTCCCTGTGAGGCATCTCTGGCAGCTTCAATTTGTTCTGGTGTTTGACATGGGATGGCTTTGAAGTGTTGCTTTTGAAACTGGATAAGGCAAGCGGCGAGCCCTTATCTCAGTTGCTTGAAGGAAAAAACCAAAGCCAGCGTGCTGGGGCCGTGCTCCAACATGTCCCTGTGTGCAGCACGGCTCACTGTGCTGCACCCTGTGCTCAGCCTGGGGTGTGTGGTATGAATAATCTCCAGCTCTAGCAATAAATTGCTTTTCCGGCCTTACTCCCTTGGCTTTTGCCTGGAGAAGGCCAGATCTTAGCAACCAGGAGTGTAAGCACCAGCCTCGTATCATTCCAGCGAGGAGTTCAGGCATGTTATTGTTTCATACAGTATGAAGGCCAGGCTTTAAAAAATCACAGTAGGTGCTGGGCCACTGGGTCCTGATAGCTTTCTTTTTTTGAGGCAAGCCGTGTTCGCTGGCATGAAGTGCCTTCAATCTGGAACTGTCTCTGGTTTATTTCTTCTCCTTGCTTTTGGGATGTGTCTTGTGGGTTGGAGCAGGCATGCTTGGAGTGGGATATGTGTAGGTGGATATGCTCCCAGGACAGCTTCTGGCTCATAGGGTGGGCAGAGCTACTCATCCAGCCTGAGCTGTAAGGGGACCTCCTCTGTCCCAGGCAGTGGTCAGGTGCCCTCATGGCTTCAGACAGCCTGTTGGTGCTTCACTTCTGCCATGAGTTCCAGAGTCTGTGCTGCTGATGGCACAGATGCCCTGTGCCCCCTAATGAGGGTGTTCAAGCTCTCTGAATATCTCTGCCCTTGCACTAACTAGACTTTCAAGACCCAGCTTTCTTTTTCTGGGTAGGAATTGTGGGATTTCTCTTATGGGCTTTTGTGGGGTGGCTACAGTGGGAATCTCATCATCCTGTGGCAGCGGAGCTACTTGGAAAGGACAGTGCAGCAGTGTTCTGTTTGCTGGAGGAAGAAGCACTGTTTAGGTAGCTGTCACCACTAGAGCTTATGTGGTTTAGACCTTGGCTGGGTTTGAAGAGGTGGCACTATGTTGAACGTGTCACTCTGTACTTCAGCCAAGGATCTGCTTGCCAGAGCACAGCATCACTTCTTGCTGGTGTTTGTTCCCTGAAGTTAATGAAGGGTGTATTAAACTAGTCATTTGTGCCAGTCTCTCTTGAGCTGTGGAATGAACAGTCCTGTCTGAAATCTGAGTTGCCTGTGAGATGTCAGTGCTGACCTTAGAAGAACCTTTATAGGGTCATTGCTACCCTGGAGCAGGGCAAGGAGAAACTTCTTTTGTAAGAGGCTTAAGGAAAAGGCTGGTGCTTCTGTATCGCTTCTGTGGACTATTAGCAGGGTCATTTGGGTCTCTTCTGCCAGGCTGAGGAGCAGAGAGGATAGATCTGGTGCAAATCGGGGCATGTGAAGCTAGTGGAGGGGAAGAGTTGTGTGTGTTGGTGGGGAGCTCAATGTGAGGATTTTGTCTGTGCTGGAGTTGTAGAAGGCAGTTTGTTTGATAACATCTGAAATCAATATGTGCAATTACTCTGCCTTGGGAAGATGCCTGGAGTGAGCATATCCATTACTGCCCGAGAGTGCAGGTGGAGTGTGGATGAGCCTGTTCAGCAGCTCAAAGCACTGACAAACGCTGAGTGTTGGGGGAGGCAGCTCTGCTTATGTGGGAGATCACACTTGGCTCCAGGGCTCCACATGGATGCTCAACACACACCGTTATGCAGCATAAGCAGGCAAAAGGTGGGAAGGGAAAATGGTTTGTGTGAGCCCAGCTGCAGAGCCTCAGTACTGAGCTGTAGCAGGAGCTCTCCTGACACCTGAGAGTGAAGGAGGGTGGGCAAATGTTGCTTCTGGGTGGGTTTTGACCCCCTACTAACTTGGGGCAGGGGAGACTTCTTCCTGCACAGCAGGTGCAGCAGCATCTGGCAGATGATTGTTGCTACTCGGCTCTGCCACTGCTGCTGAAGTTTGGCAGTTGGTGATGGTGGGAAGCTGAGCTTGTCCCTTTGCTGAGAGCCAGTGAGGAGGTGAGTTACCCCTTTGGCTTCTGGCCAAAAATGAGACCTGAGCTGTCAATGTAAAAGCCAAGTATAAAGTTGGTATGAGAAAATGTTACTGCTTTGTGCCTTGAAAGTTAGGAAAGCAGACACATCTGGAAAAAACAAGTTATATAGTAATCCTTGTCAAAATTCTCTCCCTTAGGTCTATCTTCTCATGGTTTCAAATGACTCTTCTCCTGTGATTTTCAGGCCTTAATTTTTCTGATACAAGATCTCACTTGCTTTGAGAAGCAAGCGTCCAATGTATAGGGAGGTGACCAAGTCATCAGAAAATATGTGGTTGAAGAAATCAATGTGGGTAGCTGGCTATAAAAGTGGTGGATGATCGAAGTGTACAGAAGCAATTGACGACATAATGCAATCCTTGTGGCAGATCTGAAGGTTAGTTAGATAGATCTTTATCTATCATAAAGATCACTACAGTAGAGAAATGAATGATAGCAAATAATGCCATATAGTTGAGCATGTTTTTTGAATTAAGATGATGGTGAAGCTTAACATGGTTGGAGGAAAATGTCTGAAATCTTCTAAAGAGCAGCAATCCTGGTAATTGGTAAATCGGGGTAGGATACTAACCTGAGAGATAATGGTGAGAAGAAGCTGCAGTGACTTCATGGATGTGTGGGAAGGGGGGGGTGGCTGTGATTGGTGGTAGTGGGTGAGGTGTAAGTGTATATTTCTGCATGTTTCTAGCTCTTCAGAGACTCGGATGTTTCTTAGGTTGTGTAGTTAGCTGCAGGTGGTAGGGTGGTAGCTTTAAGGATTGAGTCCTTCATCACAGAAACACATGATCCGCTAGGACCACCTGCACCAGACTAGGAGGCTGCAGGTTCTTTTGGAGGATGTAGCAAAATTGTCAAGAAATAAGGCTGCTGAGGCCCTGGGTGGCAGTGTCAGCCCTGCACTAACAGATACAGTGTTCCTCAGGCCCACAGCTGCCTGCCCTATAGGCGGGGGCCCTTGGTGTTGGCCTGACTGAGAAATGGTACCTAGTGACAGGCACAGGGGAGAAGGGATGAAACCAGAGATGTTGTGAAGCACAGAGGTCTCTCGTGAATTCTTAAGGAAGCCTTGTGCCTTACTTCAAGGGTTGCTATGAATTAGTAAGTATAGCTGCTTTTTATTTTTTCCAGAATGGAACATTGGGGCTATCAAAAAAATCCATCTGGAAATCTGACTCAACCTCTCCTATTTTCCTAGTTACTAGCTACTATGTTGCTTTCCAGTCTATTTTTTCCCTGTACCCTATGCAAATACAATCATTTTACAGAATTCATCATTAATGATGGGGTGCAGTCAAGCACTGTGCAACTTCACAGTTCTAACTTGCTTAGGAATTTGCAGTCTGGATCTGTTGGTCACTTTTCCTACTGGGTTAGAAATTTTTCCTACTGTCTTTATAAATATTTTCCTGTTCCATTGCAACCTTCAGGGTTTTTTTTTTTTTTGACATAAGTGATATGGACAGAGAGAGAAACATAAATATGTGTCATAAATGTCAAGTACATGACATTAGAGGTTTTTTTTTTATTGCTTTCATGTGTTTGTGTCCCTGGATGGGGAGGTTCTCCTGAAAGGTCAAAATCTTTTGAAGACAGATCTTCTCAGTGGGCTGCGGCTCGCAGCCGCAAGGGAAGACTGTTCCATGGCAGCTGGAAGCTTCTTATTCCAAAAACTTGGTTTAGGGACTGAACCTGGATGAAAATGAACCTTTTTATTTTATTTCCTGATGGCACCCAGCACATGAGCTGAGTCATGCTTTGTGGATAAAGGTGTGGTTTGCTGAGGATTTGTTTCTTTTGGGTTGCTGCCCTGGGCAGACATTATTTTAGGGTGAGTACCTTTTGAAATAGTTGTAGTTCTTTTGGCCAGAAGCCATGTGGGATTCATTTAGCCTGTTTGTCTCTGGGGTGGTTTCAGTGTTTCTGCAGATTCTGCAGATGTGTTTAGAGAAGGCTATGAAATGTGATTTATTCTTCAGTATTGTTCAGAGAGTTTACAGTGGAGTTATTAACTAGTTAACAGTGACTGCTCTAATTATTCTGGTGTGACTGTAAACAGTGAGGCTGTGATGTGGCACTGTCTGCTGGAGCAGTGACAGAATATGTGTCTTTCTGAGATGCAGGCATCCTTCCCCTTTCTTCTGTTCCCATGCTGTACTCTCAGCACAGCAGCTGAGTGTGTGTCTTAGACAAGCAGGAAAGCCATGGAAGCCCAGCCTTCCTTTCTGCTGATACTGGTGCTGAGTGGCAACTGCTTTCCTGAGGTTACTGGAGCCAAACTCACTGCCTCACTTTTTTTTTTGTACCTTCTGCAATCTTTGTCTCCAGTAGTTTTCATTTGCTTACACCAATATAGGTGAGAAGGACCATGTCCCGTCCTTTTCAATGGAGCCTGGGCTTTTGATGGGAATCCTTGCTGCAGAGCAGAGATGAGGTCTGTATTAAGCCATTAGGAGTACAGAGATGTATGCCAAGCTGGGAGGAAGAGAGCAGTTCTTGTGCAATATTGCACAAATATTTTTGGGTTGTGCTGATTGTTTTTTCTTAGCCAAGTGGTTCCTTAATTGTGTGACCTTGTGAAGACAAAGCATTAATGACACATTTTGGATGGCTGTTAGGTCCCTGTTCCCATGGGGAAGCTGTGCAGGGCAAGACTCCTGACTGCACAGCTGTCCAGATAACGTTTTCTTCAACTTTAGAGGAAAAAAATTCTTGCCTCTGTTGCTTGACACAGAATTCTGCTATGGTTGTTGAACTCTAAGCATGCTAAGTAGGAACACCTACTACAGACCCACAAGGCTTTGAACCCAAAGTTTTTGAAGGATGATCAGGTATGTCGGATCTTAAATTAACACACAGACGACTCATTCAGTTGTTTCCTCTGCTGCAGATTTCCTTGGTAACCTGGAGCTCCAATTCACAGACCCAAACATTGAGTGTTTTGCACAGGTATTAAACTATGAGCAGACATGAGGGGCTCAGCTGGGGTGGGAAAGGGAGAAATAAAGAAATGCTGTGAAAGGCTGGACGGAATAACACCTTCTGAGGATGTGTTAGTGTTGGATCTTGAACTGTGGTGAAGGTATGAATCAGCTTTACCAAGAGGTGCAAGATCAGTGACCTGGACTTCAGTGCCAGCATTTGGCAGTTTGGTGGAGCAGAGCTCTGCAGTCAGAAGCTGCTGTCCTTCTGGTGGCTTGTGTTTCTTAGCTGTCCCTGTGTTGCAGAGATTATTCTCAATTTTATCTTGCAGTCTTGTGAATGCAGCAAAGCTTGGACCAGCTGTGCTGTAGTTTGTCTTGGTTTTGCCCTGCTTTTGCATGGTGTACATACTAACTCAAGGACCATTTTGCTGTTGATCCCCTGTAGTCATGAGAGACTTTAGTATGAGTATTTGTCTTCTCTTCCCCCCCTCCCACTCTAGGCAGTAGTTCAGGTTTCTAATCTATAGAACAGAAGGGAGTTCTATAACCACAAAAAAACTGGTGAGGATAGGATTATTTTTTTTTTATATATACAATTATCATGGACAAAGCTTTATGAAGCCCACAGTTGCAGGCCATCACATATACAGCATATAAAGCTGAAAGGATCAGGCAGCAGCAGGAAAAAGAAATGTGCTAGCACAGCTCTGCAGAGTATTGTGTGCATGCATACTTACCTGAGGCTGGCTCTAATTGCTAGCTCCCATGCTGTTCTGCTGCTGCATCCAGCTTTGTCAAAGTACTCTCAACTAGTTCTTGCCTTTGTGCTTCCTCACCACGGTGCCGGCAACACACAGGCATCCCTGGAGCTTCTCTCCTGCCTCCAGACCTCCTCATGTGCTAGAAGCAACTGGTGGTCTTAGTCTGACCTGCTGCTCTGATGTGGGCTCTTGGAGAGAAATTGGGATGTTCAAAGGGTCCCTTGCTAGCAGAGGATCTGTAGCTGTTACTTCATGCTGGGTGCCTGCTACCAAACTCCCCTTCCCCTCATACAGCCCCAGCTCATGGGTCCCTGCCTGTTTAAGGACAAGAAGCTGGAAGATGTGTGAGCTGCCTCCTTAGGAGCCTGGGATGGATGTGATCTGAGGATGAAGCACAGCTCCACTGGGGAAGGAGGCTTCCTTGCTGTAGCATGTGAGAAGTGATTGATGGTAACATGAAAGAAAAAGGATGGATTTGTCCCTCAAGGGAATCAAGTGCTGCCTTCAAAAAGTGTTTTTTGCTTCTTCAGAGCTTCTCTTCCTGTCTTCTATGAATGATTACAAATCAGTGTGGAAAAACTGTGAGGGAAGAAGAGAAAACTGGGTTGGATACTGGTGATAAAGGAGCCCTGTGCCAAAGAAATCAAGATACCTGAATAGCAGCAGGTCCTGGTCCAGTGTTCCTGTGATAAAATAAATTATTGCAGTACATGGGCATAAACGAGCCCCCTAGATAAATCTTAATTTTAGCAGTTCCTACCACCTGTTTCTAGTAATGCTGTCTGAGTAGTGCTGTTCTGTGATATTTCTGCTGAAACTAAGGGTTTGGGTCTGCTTGTGCTAATGAGGACAGAAGATTCATCCACTTCCCTCTTACTGATGAGGTGCTTTGATGCTGAAGTCCAGATGGACTCCTCTATAGCTGTCAGGTATCTTGACTGACAAAGGTTAATGGTATCTGAGGCTCCCAGCTCTGTGAAGCAGCGTTTAAAGCAGACCTGAGATGGGATTTTTTTTTTTTATGCCTTACTGTGTCAGCATCACATCCCCAGGCTGAGAGACAGGGCTGGAGAAGTGGAAGATGTCTGAGTGCAGCTTGTCAGGCCAACCCTTGCTGAGCACAGAGTGAACAGGTATGTGTGCCTCCGTCTCAGGGCTAAGGCACAGGGTTACTGTATGTGTAGGGTGGGATTTGTTGGAATGATGAGAACAAAGTCCTCTGGCTCAGCTCATCTAATGTGCACAGGAAAGGCTGGGGAAGTGTGAACATCTGAGGAAAGAGGCAGAAGAAAGGGTTTTATACAAACTTGAGAGAGCTTGTAGCTTCCTCTACAGTGCTGTCAGGTCAGTGAAGCCCATTCAAGGAAGAGCTTTGTCCACCTCTGTCTTGTAGTAGTCATCATGAACTTCAGTGTGCTCAGCTGGCAAATCAGGCCATGTTACTACTGTGCATTTAAATGTCAGAGACATCAGGCATCTCTTCCCACATGTTTCCATGCTCTTATCAGGCTTCTGCCTTCTCCTTTCTCATATAGTATTGATGTGAGCAGTGCTTATAATTTGCCTTGAAGCAATACTGAAAGGGCATGATTTATTCATAGCAATTGCTGGGAGTCCATTCCTTAATGCCAAATAGATTGATTTAAGTCAAACTACAGACTGGAACTGGCTGCTTCTGTTAATATTCAGAGTTCATTGTTTCCAAGGAGCCAAAAAGTGGCTGTGCTCCACCCAAAGCCACTGTACTTATCTGCCAACCAGAATGATTATCACAGATGCAAAAGGACAATATAAGATTATGCCCCACCTGTGGGAATCAGTTCTTCTGTATCATGTTGTCCCAGTCACCAAGTGAATGAATGAGCAAAACCAGTAGAGTTTTCCCCAGGTTCTTCCAAACATCTGCTTGTTCCCCTCATTGTTTCTTGTTAAGTGCTTCACGGCAGGGACCAGTGTTTTCTCTGTACAGTATCTAGCACAGGTGATAACAGTCTGAAATGCCATGGCAATGGAAAATAAGCCTACAGATGCTCTGGGGATGCAGGGCAGAAGGGCTGTTTGTTAACTAAAGTGGGGTCTCTGATTTGACCTCAGGGTAGTCTTGCTGGGCTGCCTTTGGTTCAGTGCATGCCCAGCTCCTTGGGAAAGACCCCTTCCTCATTCCCAGAAAGTCCTCTGGCCCTTGCAGCTCACTGGGCTCAGGCTGCTTGCCCTTGCTTACTGCTTCTAGTAGGTGTGCCAGCCCCTGCTGATGGCATGGCTGCAGTGCCAAGGTATTTTTGAGATTTTGCTGTGAGCTAGATAAAACACCTGGGTCCATTGAGGGTGTGTTGTGGTTACTGCAAAGTGCAGAAAATATCATTCCGCTAAGGTCTTGTGGAGGAAAGGAAGCCTTCCAGAGTCTTTAGTATTCCATATTTTGTAGGTATGAATAAATACTTCCTTGGCCTGTTCTCCTGCTGTGAAATCCATTCCAGTCTCTTTGTCAAAGACAATCACTCTCCTTCCTTCCCTCTCTCTTCCCATGCCCTAGCTTTCATTAACCTAGAAATGTGCTGACACTTTACCATAAGACTGGTTTCTAGCACGTTAGGGAGCTCTGCAGTGTCTTTACAAGTTGTCAGTGTAGCTGCATGCAAAAGAAGGGGAAGATGGCTCCGAGTTGTTCTCCTGGGGAATTTGCTCTTCCTAGCTGATGGCTTTTTGCAAAAGTGTCTGGCGACTCTATCCAAGTGTATCTGTTCCTTGCTAAAGGCAGGGTGTGGGATTGAGGAGTCAATGAAGAAAGCTTTTTCATCGTTCTGCTTTAATAAATGTATTTTGGCAGGGCTCCATCCTGTAGAGAATCCCTGTCCCACCATGCAAGCTTACTGATTTGAGCCTCCTTGAAGCTGTCTGTTCCACTGTCATGACCTGTGGATCACTCAGTGCCTCTGCAGTTCTTGTTTTACATCCTTGGCAAGAAGCCTGTGACTCATACTAAGTCCTTTCCTGCTCGACTCCCCAGGAGGCTGAGACATCTAACACTCTTTCATAAAAGAGTTTTTTGGTTCATCTGTGGGATTTCTGCAGTCCCCTGACCCGGTGGCAGCTCCGATTCCTGAGGGGCAAGAGGCCTGAGCAAAGCCCCCGTGTGTTTTTCAGGAGCAGGTACGGGTGACTGCACTGCTCAGGATGGACTGAGCTCCTGCCAGCAGCTGAAGGCTGCTTGTTTGTACCTGGGCAATTAATATTTTGCAGCAAAGTCACCCCAGCCACTGCTTACTTGCTGACATTGAGAAGCCATTTGGATATCCCAAATTCCTTGACCTCCTCTGAACCCTCTTGCAGCCCTGGTGTCTCCCAAGCTGTGCAGTGCTGACAGCGGGAAATCCAGTGTCCTGGCTGAGGTTCTTAGTCAGCCAGCTGGAGGCCAATGGCATGTCCACTCTCCTGATGGCTTCTAACCTCCCAGGGCCTGGCTCTGCCTGCCCTGCATGGCCCATCCTCTGGCTGGATAGTCCTGTTGAGATTCACCAAAGGCTTTGTGGGAATCAGCCAAGCAGCTCCTGGAGAGACACAGGAAGCCAAGAGTTAAAGCACAGGCTGCTGAACAGGTGGGGCTGTCCAAAAGGGACTCTGAAGATGCTCTGAGGACACTGTTGAGTCTGAACAGCCACAGCAAAGCTGAGTTGGGAACCTGACCTGCAAAAGCTGGAGCCCTAAAGGACATAAGTGAAAGGAGAGAACATCCCTTTGTCACAGTGAAGGCCTTGGGAACCTGCATGCTCCTTGCTTTGCTCCTGTGCAAAGCTGAGGCTGTTAGGAATGTAGTGGCTGTTACTGGGACCAGCTGAAACTGGTCAAGGAGTAAGTGTGACACCACCAAATCCCAGAAGCAAACCGGATCTTTAATTTGCTGGGTTGCTTATTCAGAAGCAGAGCTGAGTGCTTTTGTTTGTGGGAGATGGCTGTCTCTGACCAAATGTCTTGCTCTTCTTTGTCCCATTCCCTATACAGCAGTTGCCAGCTGTTATCCAAGTAGAAGGGATGCCCAAAGTGTCTGTGAGCTTTGGATCTCTTCACTTGAGATCCTTCTGAAAACTGCAACCATAACATGGAGGGTGATGTTGATGAAAAGAGGTTCCTCACATTAAAACCAGCTGGGCTGCAGCTGCTCCTTCATGTATGAAGCTGGAAGTTGTTGGGCTTGTTACACCTCTCATGATGCTGGGGAGCAGCTGCTCCTTCCCCTGGTGCCAGGCAGATCCTGCAACTGGCTCCTCAGAGCATTAAACCAACCACACTGAGGATTTGGGTGGGCAGAGCCTCTCATTGTCAAACCGTTTGTTCTGGCTACAATTCTCTCTGCTTGGAAACTTGTCACTTTTTTCTAGCCTTTCAAGCCCACCTCCTAGAGAGCATGGGAATTCTAAGTATTTAGACATATAATAAGAAAGATGTAATTAAAATCCTTAATTTTATTTTTCTTGTTTGAGTTTAATTCCTTTGATTTAAAAGGTGGTAGCAGCTAATTGGATTCTGGGCCAGACTTGCACAGGCAGCCAGGGGGAAGGGACTGCAAATGAGCCTGGCCAGGAAATTGCACGTTTAAATATAGCTATTGGTAGGGTCAGTGAAACACCCAAGGGGCAAATTAAGAATAAAATTTCTGCTGTAATGTGTTCATTTAGCTGCAGACATCTTAAGGGAAACAAAAAGGAAGCTTGGGAGAGAGGGGGCCAGATTAGAGGGTAGATGTCCCTTCTGCAGTGCATTTGTGTACAGCTAAAAGTCTCTCAGCAGTAACATTCTCTATCCTCTGGGTTGGTTGGTGCATTGGCCGATTCCAAGAAGAAACCGCTGAAGGGATTTTTTTTTTTTTCTGTTTGGGAGGGGGTGGTGGCATTGGAGGATGTTCCTCCAGAGTTCACATAATGCTGTGGTGCTGCTACTGCTGTTGGCTTTGGTACGGATCACCTGGGTCACCCTGTTCATCAGTTGGTAGGGAGATGGGACTAGCCACTGCCTTCTTTGCACTATTTTGCTTAATGGGAGTGGACTTCCCTGTGAGTTTTTCCTTTGAAATGGGTAGGTGGGATGGTGTTTCCCAACCCCATGGGTACTGACCAGTTTCCCTGGACTGGTTGCTGGGAAGGTGATTGAAGCTGATGAATTCAACCCGAATAAAGGGAATTTAGGGAAGTGAAACACTGGATTTGTCCCTTTAGAAATTTACAACCTTGTGCTTTTCTTGTTGGGACCTGTGTCACTTTCAGCAGAGGGAAAAGATCATTGTCCCTGCTGTGGACCTGAGCAAGGAAAGCAGTGTGTGAAGATGCAGGACACAGAGCACACCTGGAGTAGCCCCTGGCTGAAAGCCAGCACTGCTTTTGATTTTGACTAACATGAGCATTAGTTTTCCAGCCCTGTTTGTCCCTTGATTCCTGCCCAGACAGTGGGATGTGCAGCAGAGATCACCTACTCCTTGTTGGCACTTTAAGAACAGCCTGAATTAGTCCTTCGCAATTTCTCCTTAAGGCTAAGATAAAGAAATACTGCTGATGATCCGGGAAGGGAGGTTCAGAAGAGCAGCTTGTTTTGTGTTTCCCAGGACCTCAAACCCAACCCTCAGTGTTCTCCCTTTCATTTTGACTTTCTCCCCAGGGGAAGCCCACGTGCTCAAAGAGGCAGAGCCTGATCCTACATCCCTCCCCAATCTGGAGGGCTGCAGAGCTGTTGCCCGTTCAGTCTAGCTGGAATAAGATTTCACAAAAGCTGTAGAGCTCATCATCCCACCCTCCCTGCAGCTTTCCAGAGCTCTCTATTACACTCCTTGGGCAAGTTTCATAGGACCAATTTAAGAGCTCTGTGTACAGAGAATGGTATTTGTGTGCCTTTAAGATCTGCTGGAGGCCTGTACCTGGGTGACTTTCTCCTTATAAATGGCGTGCAGGAATACCTTGGGATCACACAGAAGGGGATGAAACAGTGACTTTGACAATGAAAGGAAGCATTAAGGAAGGAGTATGATTCATTTGCTGAGTGGTCAGTATGTCACAAATGCTGTTATATTGTATAAGTGTGTTGAAAAAATCACACCTTAAATGATACCCCTGTGTCTCTTGGTAGAGCTTTCCTTGCTGCTGCTCCCTAAACAGACATAGTGGGCTTGTTTGTGCAGGTGCCAGATAGGGCTAGACTTTGAAGGGAGTTCAGCACCTGCTTAAATGAACTGTCTTTTGGGGGATAACTTCTTAGCTCTCATTTTAATGCCTGTTTTGATTATAAACTCTTTGAGCCAAAGCTTGCCTCTCAGTGTGCTTTACAGCATTAAGCACAGTGGGGCAGTGAGCTCTGTATTAATTACTGGTGTTGCCAGGCTATTGAAAAGTTATAATAAACTGGCCAAATTTTTGAGTGCTGGTCTAGGCTCTCTGCCTGGATGTCAAAAAGGGAAAGCTAATTACAGTGTGAAACAAGGAGAACAGGCTGGCCTGAAAGAAATAGCACTAAGGTTCTCCTTGGGCCCACAGGTCAGACCATGTCAAATCACAGCTGCATCAACCTCTAAATTTCATCTTCCTTCAGTTAAATTACCACCAAGTGATTTCTTGCAAGTGTAACCATCTTTTTATGCCAAAAGAATGAATATTGGCCTTTTTTTTTCTATCCCAAATAATAGAGGCTGGGCTGGGATTACAGAAACAAACAGAAGAAGACAGCTTCTTCCCTTGCCCTTCCTTCTTGGTCTGCAACACTGTATTGAGTGTTTGTGTTGGCTTCCTGCTGACCCTGTGCTGGGGTCTTCCATGGGGCAGTGAATGTGTGTGGGGGTTTATCCTCTCTAATACCATCTGAGATGGGTGTTGGGGGGTACCCAAACTTCCCCGTGTGACTGGCAGGTATGGCACAAGTAGTTCTTTCTGTGCTGTGCCTGTCACGTTGCTGAGCTCAATTCCCTACGGCGCTGTGGAGGCTGAAAAAATAAATAGCTTTCAAATGGTGGTAGATGAATTCAGAGATGTGAAGACACCTTAGAAGCCTGTACAGGACTGCTAGCAAGACTAACTTGTGTGATGCCACACAGCCATGCCAGTGCTACACCAGTTTGGTTGGTGTTAGTTTCCATCCTCTAGGATGGTTCTTCTCAGACTGTGGTTCTGAGCCTTTCTGAGACCAAAATGGTCCCTTTAAAAGTTCATAGAGGGAGTGAACATGGAACAGAAAAACTTCTACAGTCTTTAGCTGGACAAAGTGCTCCCCAGGGAACAGAACTTGTGGTGCTCTTTTTAACACTTCATCATCCTCCAGTAGTCCCTGGGCAGCAAGTGGTGAGCCCCTGTTGCACAGGGGGAAGAAGATAGTGTTTTGAGCTTGGGGTAAATTGAAGAGTGTCAGATCCAGGCACGAAGCATTGAAGGAGTTGATGAGATGTTTGCGTGTGGGTAAGGAACAGGCAAATGCAGTTTGACTTGGGTGCTAGCTAATAAAGAGTGGAGCCCAGAAAATAAAATCCTCAGAGGAGATTTAATAACTGGGGAGAAGAATTGGAAAGTACTTCAGAATACTAACCAACGGCTGAATGCGTCTAATTAGCTTAATGAAGCTGGGTGGTTGGGTTCTTTTTTAATCAAACAGATGGGCAAAACATTATGTACAAAAAATGAGATCTGAATACAATGAACGCATTTAATTAGGAAATAAAAGACAGAGAAAGGGTTTGTTTTTCAACTTGAAGTGAGAGATTCTTCTTCACTGAATGCTCAAGAAGAGCCTTAAATGTTGTGGTCTCTCGGAAGTCTCAGATTGTTACAATTATTATTTGCAATGGCTTTAGTGTTTGAGATGGGAGTCAGCCTGGGCCTGGCCATACCTGCAGGGAGGTGAGCGGGTGCTGGTGGCAGCAATGCTGTGATGGCTCGGGGTGAGCAGTGGCTGTTTGTTGCTGGTTGGATTCCCCAAGGGCAGTCTCAGTAGCTGTAATACTGCTTAACCCACTGCTCCAAAGCCTTTTACCTAAGTGTTCATTTGTTATCACCTCTGTTTTGCAGAAGTGGGAGGTGAGGAAGTGGTAGCTCAAGATTAAGCAGGGTGTAAGTTCCATGTTGAACATATGGTGCTGCTCAAGGTGCCCTCAGTATTTAGGACATCTGCTGAACACTTCCCCAGTGGCCTGTCCTTGTGTCATCCATGTAATGCTGCTGGCCCCTGTCAGTGCTGCAGTGCTGACTCCCATCCCTGTTGGTGCCCTGTAATGTGCATGCTCTTCTATAATCTGTCTGACCAGTTTTGCTATACCTTGGAAACCCTGTGCAAATCAGGTTTCTCTCCAGACAGGAGACTCTTCCATGTGAACCTTTGGTGCATATATCTAGTTGTGTAATGTAGATCTGTAGTATCTCTGAGCCTTGCCAAGGCTGGGAGCATTTACTCTAGTCTAATACTATAAGCTGAACAAGCCATTTTGATATTAAGCCTGTAATAATAACGCCTTGTAGCAAAAGAGCATGTTTTTCCCCATTGGTGGATTACTCAGCTCTGTTCTTTTGAGGCAGTGTTTAACAAAAGCAGAGACTTTCCCAGACTATATTTAATTAAACAGAGCTCGGAGATCTCTTCGGCTTCATTTCAGTGCTGTAACTATGCTGCTGTACAGCCTCATCTCTGGAGCAGTTAGAAATGGAGCTCGTGCACTGGCAGAGCACAGGCCAGGCAGGTCATTGTTCCCTGCCCAGATGTGCTTGTCCAGATGTGCCCAGTCCTGGAGGGGCTCCTGTACCCACAGGCTCCAGCTGCTCTCTGGTGTGATAAGGAATGTGGCAGTTGAGGCAGCCCCTGAAGCCAAGCAGGTGCTTGTGTTGAGCCATGTGGCAGCTCAACTAAGATGTTTAGCTCATGTTAGCTAGATGTTAGCTCAACTAAGACTGCAACTAAGATTTGGGGTCTTAATTTCTACCTGCTTCCTTTTTTGTTGCTAATGTAGGTATAGGAGCATTTTGAGTATGATGGCTTGGTTATCAACAATTAAATACAAAGGAAGACTTTAAATTTGTTTCTGTCCTAGGAGGTATCTGTGAGCAGATGGTGATATGCTCTGGTTTTGCTTATTGTGGGAGATTATTTGCCAGATAATTTTTTCTGACTAATTCTTTGGCCTGTAGACTATTTAAAATCGTGGAGTCAGGTTTCTGGTAAAAACACTTGTGTTTGCAAACTTTAAAATCTGTTCCTGAGACTGCTTGCTGGTGTCACCGTGAGCAGGAGACTCTTTTTTCTGGGTGGCAGATGCCCTCTGCTCCACGTGCGAGGGGCAGTTCTTAAAGCAGAACCTTCCTCCTAGTGGCAGGATGGGAGGTAGCACCCTCATGCCCATTTTGGGGTTTATTTTAGTTCAAAGCATGGTATGGCTGAAGTCCTAACCTCAGCACCAGTACTATCATACTGATCTTCCCTGAGGTCACTTCACTGTTATGTATGGCATGGGAAGGAAGCATGCGGAAAGGCTGCTGTGATTTATTTTATTATTTTATTATTCTCCCCATCTTTTTCCACCTCACCCTTTTAAAAAAAAAAATAAATCTTTTATGTCTCTGGAAAGCTGGCTACAGTAACTGCTTGACTGATTTATTCTAGTATTTTAACATTTACTGGATTTACATAACCGCCAAACAATCTGTTTCAGAAGTTTATATTAAACCCAGCTCTGGTGAGTCACATCCATGTTAGCAATAATGCAAAGAGAGGCAGCTGGGGGAGTGAGGAGGTGACTTTTTCTGGGTTTCTGCATAGAAATATCTGGCTGCCTGAAATATCTCTGACACCTCATAACAGTGTGATGCTGCCAGTTCTCCGCTTCCATCAGGGATTTGTTCTGAAACTGCATCACCTCAGTGTTCCCATAGCTGCTCCCAGCTGAGCTTGGTGGCCTTTTTAGGGCCACCCAGGTAGTGCTGCGTGTCTCTGGTGCTCCACAGCCTGGTGGTGTGTTAGGTACCTGGCGTGTATGTTTGAGGGAGAGGAAGTGTAACTATGAGAGTTGCAAGACAAAGCCTGTAGTGATTTGCTTCTTGCCACTCCTGGTCCTATCTGCTCCAGGGGCTCTGTCTGATGGGGTTGTAAGTGGCCAAAGAAAATGGGTCTCCAACTTGAGTTGTCCCTTACAAAAATCCTGAGCAAGCAATAGCAAGAATGGAATAGATGAGTTTGTGTTGCTGCCTGTATTAGAGGGTGGCTGTTCAGCAAAGCAAGGGCTTCTCTTGCTGCAGCTTACTTATTTGAATTCTTGTCTTTAGAATGGAAAATAAATGCTGGTTGATGAGATCCATTACAGCACTAATTTTAGAGCATGCCAAACACTAGGAAATTGTTTTCAATCTTCAAACTCGTTTCTCCTTTATTTCCTTCTTCCATTTGCGAAAACTGCCTTTGTCATTCTTCTAAATGCCTACTGATGTCCCGCTCACTGGTATCCTGAGGCATTCTTGCCTCTTCTCTGGTACTTCTTAGTTCAGCCACTTGACACTGCTGTTATAAAAGCTCTCTCTGGGACTGCAGGTGGCTGTGTTGGCAAGATGCAGGTGATGAGTGCTCATCCAGCTGGTGCAAGATGCCAACAGAGCCCCCTGCAAGGTTGGAGGCAGTCAGGGAGGCAGCATCAGAGTGAAATTTCTTGTCCTTGGGTGCCCAAGACTTTCCAGCCCCACCCCAGCCTCCTTTCTTGATAAGCAGGAAAATATGAATTTTCCTCTGGTCTGCTGAAGAGTTTAGGAAGCAGTCCCAAAGCTTCAGTGTTTGTCCTTAGCACTAATGTAAACCCGAGTTGTTGCCCAAGAAGATGGAGCTGGCAGTGACTTGGGAATCGAAATGCTTGATCAGTGCCGGAGGCAACAGCAGTGCAGAAGATCTAGATTATTAAAATGTGATTGTTTTTCACCAGCTTGAAGCTTGCACTGGTTTGAGAAGAGCCTGGATTCCTAAGGATTTCCTTTGAAACCATCAGGGTGCCTGCAGACACTGGTGCCTCCTTCAGCGCTGCTCTAGGTTTGCAGTGTTTTAATAGAGTCTGGCTGAGCTCTAGATTCAAGTTGGTGGCAAAAGTCCAATAGCTTCACCTCATGTAATTTTCAGAGGAGTTACTGGAGTACATGTTTCATGGGTTTGGAAACCACATGTCCCTGATGGCAGCTGCTGTGACCATTAGCAGATCACTATAAGACTTGGTGCCTACGCTGGGGGGGGCTTTGAAGATCTTCTGTCTCTTACCCCCAGCTCCCTCATCTTTGTCCTGTCTGGAGAGCCCAGTCCACTGGCAGTGGGTGGTATCTGGATCCCTCAAAAAGAGCTGCTCTGGCTTCTTGTGCTGGAGACAGGTGAAAAACTCCGAATTCCTAGCAATTACCATTTCATGCCTTCCCTGCATGTGCTCTGAGCCCCACAGCTGCTTGAGGTGTCAGCCTGTGGGAATTTGGCAGGTGAATGTCTTCATAGTGAGCCTTTGAATGTGGCTGAGATAAACCCTTTACTGAACTAAATGTGGCAACAGCTAATCCCTTGGAAACAGTCACCTGGGCCCTGCGCGATGAAAAGAGGCTTTGCTGCTCTGATTAACAGCACTGGCAAGAACATTAACTCACTTTTCTTTGGAAATGAAAAGTACCTCTCAAGGAGAGTTTAAGGGTTTAGGTACCCTCTGGAATATTAAGGTAGGTGTTTGCACCTTCTTTCTAAATATGTAGCTTAAAAACCCTATTCAGCCCTGATGGGATGGGTGGTTATGGCTGAGTGTCCCTGTGCCGTGGCAGAGACTGGATGTGGTGCAGAGGCCAGTGTGAGACTGGTGTCACCTGAGGAGCTTCCCTAGGAGGATGGCAGTGTGAGCAGCTTTTGGCACCACTGCCTATGCTGGGGTGTCCTGCTGGGCACCCGGGCTCAGTATTGTAAATTAACTCCTATCAGACTGGCTAGCCCCCACCTTGAAGGGCTGAAGCTTATTTAAGCTTTGCTAAGAGCCAAATGACACTGACCTTTTCCAGCCCCTTCTTTAGCAAATGCTGAAGGCTGTGTAAAGCATTCCAGCTGTTTTGACAACCCCATTTTCCCTTTTGAGGGGAGATTTTCACTGATTTCTGTATTACTTTTCTTTTTTTTAACACAACACTTGGAAATTCTAGTTCAGGTTTTTGAAACCATCTACATTAAAAGGAAAGCTCTTGTGCTTCAGTGAAGGCAGGTTTGAGCTGCATTTTTGAAGCCAGCTTTTATCTTGGTGCTTGTTTCCATGATGTGATGCCGAAGCTCTGCCCTGGCAGGAGTGCAGCCTGACCAGTGAGCATCACATGGATGAAGGCTGTTGACCAGCAGCCTGGCTGGTTGAAAGGATTAAAGCAGGTGTATAAAATTTGTTTATAAAATAATGTAAGATTGAAAAAAAAAAACCTTATACACTTCTATTAAGTATTTGTTGTTTGGAGAAGGTTTGAGTGCTCAAAATACTTCCAAAATCCTGTTACCTTTCAACCTGTCCTTCTCCTACTGTATTTTCTATTTTAAGTAAATAGCACAAAGTTAGCTCAGAAGGGAAAGAATATAAGTGTCACTGTTCAAAGCGTGCTTTACTGGTTAGATATTTATGGGAGACATCCAGGAAATGAGCAAACACTTGAAAGTATATGTATTATTTATTATTGTAGCTGATTAGTTACCACTTGAAACCTTTTGGTTGCTGTTCTGGCTCTGTAAACTCCTCACCAAGCAATGCTTCAGCAATGTATATGCTGGCACTTGTCCCAGTTAAACATTGTAGGAGATGAAAATGCTGCAGCTGATTTAGGGAAGTCAGGTGTTTGAGCAGTGGAAGATAACAGCGGGGCACTTGGTGCAAACACAAGTGGAAGTGAGTGAGATTTGAAAGCAGACAGGACCAGTGACACAGTTGGTGATGGCTCAGTCCTCAGCTCCAGGATGAGGCCTCATTTTGGGGAAAAGCAGCAAGGTGGGGTTAACATGTCTGAAGTAATGACAGGCAGGAGTAACACTTGGCTCCCAAGCATCAGGCTGCTGGCAGGTACTTGGTCTCTCTGCTTCTACACTGGTGATTCCTCCTCTGGACTGGAGTAGAGGAGTGCAGAGTAATTGCTTGAGAAAAGGTGACTCTTAACCTGTTCCAGGTGTGCAACTGGTTCTGAATCTATGGGCTCGCAGGGCATGCTATGCAGCAACCTGCTGCCTCTGCCTCCTCCCTGAACTCATGGTTAGATGTTGCTCTATGTAAGACCATGCACCACCATCTCTCTTCTTGCCCAGGTTCCTAAGCTGTGACTGGAAAATCTCTTTGATTGATGTGAAGCCCACCCAAAGCACACATCTCATCCAGCCATTCTTCCCTAAGCAACAGACACTCTTAAACATTTGAGACCTAAGCAAATTAGCATGTGTTGAGGTAGTTATTTAGATCTATTCTGCACATCTGGAAGAATGATATGCTAAAATCACAGTGGAAGGGGTGGTGGTATTTCCTCTGCCTTCAGCAAAGTAGAGGTGATGCTCGGTTGCAATGGGAAGAACCCCTTTCCCTTCGCTATTGCTGGTGTAACTGGAGGTGGGCCTTTTCTTCCAGCATCAGCCATTCCCACAGGGATATGCTCTTTTAACCTTGCTGCAAAAAAAAAAAAAAGTTTACAGAATGCTGCAATCAGAAAAGTTCCTTAATCAAATGACTTCTGCAGGAGAGGAGTGAGGGGGCCTGGAAAGGAATGGAAGAATCATGAGAGATGTAAGAAAAATGCTTTTTATGGAATGAATAATTTTTGGTGCAGAGGCGGCAGCGTCATATTTAATTCTAATTTGGGGATTTTTGGGGAATGTGTGATTGATGCCCAATGAGGGGTGCGGGATGTTTCTCAGCAGGCTGTCATTCCTCCACTCCATTTACCTGTCAGCACTCCTGTGGAGACATTTGGCTTTGGGTACCATTAACCCACTTTCCTGTGGCCTCTCCTGGGAGCCAGCAGCACAGGAGGGACCCTGCCTGGTCCTTGCAGCTGCAGGGAACCACTCGAGTTGTGCTTTGGCTTGGCTGCCTTGGCTATACCTTTGCTATGCTGGTGACTGGGACCTTTCCTGCTGCTCTCAATCCATCCATACATTTCAGCCAAATCCTTCCTCTTGGCCCTGTCCCCTTAATTAAGAGTATGTATGTAAAGTGCTGTGAGCCTGAGCAGAGTCTCATTGCAAAGTAAACTGAGAATGTAGGTCTTAAGCGAGTCTTTTGTTACTGCTGTACAGGGCTTATGCTAATAACAGCAGAGATTGAACCCAATCCCTGATGAGCTTTCCAAAAGTCTGATTAATATGTTTAACGATGGATCTGAGGTTTTGTTTTGGTCTCTTTCATGAGTGTTAAATTTTTTGTCCCTTTCATAGTAGATGTGGATCATGTAAGCGCAGCAGTATTGCTTTCCTAATTGGCTTCAGGTTTATCTATCCCTTATGTTAAGGGTTTGCAAGAGCACCCGTCACCATGGCATCAGAATGCTCCCTGTGCCAAAGACGTTTGATAAAAACATACGTATACATGTGCATACACTTTTTTTTTGGTCTGTTGGAAAGTGTGAAGATGTTCTGCTGGAAGATCATGTTTTTGCATGATTGCATTCCCCCAATAGTTAGCTTTGCAAATAGCTTTTTTCTGTTCATGCTGGTATTATGGCTCTGGTCCACATGCCATTGAAGAGAGAGATCTTTCCAATGAGCTTTGGACCAGACCCTGTACAAGCAGAATTTTGTGTTTCTATTGTTTATGGTTCATGCTGTGGGGACAGCAAGGCGGGATCCTGCTGTGCTGGTGCTGTACAAAGAGTCAGAGACAGACCCTGACTCAAACTTATTGTCTAAAGGTCAAGATGAAGCAAGGGGAGGAGAGAAGGGTGGGGAAGCAGGGGAAAAAATACAAATTTTTATCCAGTCAGACTAGTGTCTCCCCTGGGCAGGCCACAAATGCTCTGGATGGCTTAGAGTTTCTGAAAAATACAGCAGCAGCAGGATATTTCAAGTGAAGTTGCAGATGTTGAAGGATTTAAAGGCTGTGTGGCACAAAATACAATGCAGCATAGAGCTGGAGGAACCAGGCTGGAGAAATGTTCCACTATTTATAGCAAAAGCTTCTTCCTCTCTTAATTTCACCTCTTCTTGAATGCATTCAGTGATTACTTTTCATGTATGAATTCTTGTAAAAATGGAGCTCCCTTAAACAGATGTGAAATGTTTATATGAGTTAGTGACTTCAGAGAGCTTTGGTTGTTTGAAAACCAAGTGGTGATGAAGTTGCCTTGGCTGCAGTCAGCCGTCCTCCATGGAGCAGATCTGGTGCCAGCAGGGGGACAGTGCAACGGTAGCTGCACACAGATCCGTCCTTGGAGAGCTTTGTTGGTACTGACTTTATTAATGTACTTACAGTGGGGTGGGAAGGAGTCTTCCCAGGAGGTGAGAAGTCCATGTTACAGTACTAACCTCTCTGGGATTTGTGCTGTCACAGAGCAGAGGGTGAATGAAATCTTGCCAGTGACTTCCAGTTGGAGCAGGATGAAACCCTTAGCCTGAAACTGGGGGCTTGTACTGGGTGGTTCTCTATAAAGCACCTTATTCTGGGTATTTTCCTTCTGCTGCTTTGCTCCCCTCTATTGCCTTTGAATTCTGCTACCAGGAAATAGCTGCATCAGTGTGTTGCTGCTTTTCCTGTGGTCAGACCTTCCTTGCCTGCAGGTCAGATGCAGCCAGCTGAGGGAGTATTTCCAGGGGTAAAACTGTCCTTGGGTCTCTGCAGCGGAGTCCTAGAGGAAGGGATTACAGAGAAGAGTAATCTCCTTTCTGCCTGCCTCTCTCTTTCCCCAAGGTACAGCTGAGAGGATCTGTCTGTCTCTGAGTTTGCTTTCCACCACTGCTGGAGGTGTAAGTTCAAAGTGCTGCAGCAGTGGGCTGGTCTGTACGCCTCCAGCAGCCACTGAGTGTCTTGGGTGATGGCCAGGAGAGCTGGAGGTGACTGGTGGAGTCTTGCTGCCTTATCGGTGCTTGGGAGAGTTGTTTGGATGGAGACAGACACACAGAGCAGTTATCCCATCAGGGAGAAGACAGTTCTCATGACATTACAACTGTAGCAGGAAAGCTGGTGATTACCCTTTATTTTGAAGGATGCCTTTAATGTGAGAGTGTCTTTAATGTGCCTGCATGTCCATGAAGGTGTGTAAATGTGTGTGTCATCCTGGCAGCAGCTGGGCTGTGGTCACAGCTGAGCTGTTGGTCCCCAGGGCTTTTATCCAAACCCTTTGGGGGGGTGTGTGTGTTGACCCACCTGCAGCTTCAGTGGCGTTTGCTGTAATGATGCTGGAAACTGGCTTATCCTTGCAAATTTTGTACCTGCACCTGCAGGCAGCAGTTGTGAATCTTTGGAGTTTAGGCCTTTTCATCCTTCCTCATCAATGCTGGCAGCTGCTGCTTCTGCTCCATGGTAACTTCAACTGAGTTGTAACATCCATTTTGGGGGGAGCTGTTTCTTTGGGTGTGAGCCTTTCCATCCTTGGGGCAGCCTATTTTCTGGGTTCTC
This sequence comes from Scolopax mira, assembly GCA_004320125.1. Classification (NCBI taxonomy): domain Eukaryota; kingdom Metazoa; phylum Chordata; class Aves; order Charadriiformes; family Scolopacidae; genus Scolopax; species Scolopax mira. The sequence continues at coordinate 71,288 of BJBW01000636.1, read as the reverse complement.
CTCCCTTCTGCTACCCGAGATGGGCCATTTTCCGTGTGAGTAGATTATTTCAGTGGTGAAGCTCTTTGAGAGAAGGAGGTTATAGAAAGATGACCAGGAGGCACAGTCTAGACACAGTTAGACACAGTCTAACACTTCAGCCAAGGAAGATCACTGCCACGCTCTGGCAGTGAACCTGTGGGCTCAAGGCTGTGACTGTTCTTTATGGGATGAAGTCCCATTGTCTGACCTCTGAGAGAGGTTGAGTTGCAGTCATGGGTTGAATGCAAAGGGGTGCAAAGTTTTCCCCTGTGCCAAAGACAATAATGAAGGGAGAGTGGCCTCAGCTCCATGGAGGAAAGCAGGTGGGTCCTGGTGGTTGTTAACACCTTTGGTCCAGCACAGGCAAACTGCACAATCACTCCCTGGTGAGAAATCTCAATTCTTTTCTATTTGTTGATATAGAGGGAGATGCTCACAGGGCTGGCCAGAAAACCCTGGCTGCATTCTCCTGTGAGTCTGAAAGATTCAGAAAACCTAAAACCTAGAAATGCAGTACCAAGACACTGGTAATACTGTGGTGTCAGTGGTATGGTGCAGAACAACTTAAATTTAGTTCTGTGAAGCTATTCTGCTTATGACTGTATTTTTTGGTGCTGTGCTAATTGAACATGGAGAAATTAGCAGCCCCCCAGAAAGGCTGTGTGCTGGACTGTAAAACAGACTGAACAGACTAACAATTTCTGCTGCTTTGGTTGTGGCCACCCTGATGGAGCACAGTGGTACAAGGAGCCTCTGGAGGAGAGACCAGACCTGCTGACTGATGTCCTTGCCTGGATTTTAAGAAGAGGACAGATGGACAATCTGCCATAAACCTGCTGTTGGATCTTTAATGAGCATTTCAGAGGTGTCAAGGTATCTGTTGGGATCTGAGAATGTTTGTGAAGACGTGTACACTTTTAATTTTTTTTGTGAGGCGCTCGTATTCCTCCAGAACAGAGAAATATTTAAGCACCATAAGTGGTTTAACTTAATGCTTTTGCAGCTTCGTATAAGAGCTTTTGTGAGAGTAACAGAAAGATGTTGGAAGAGTTTGGCTGCAGTCCTGGCACCTGGCTCTGCCCGTCCCCGCTGCCAGGAGCAGGGCTTGTGTTTGCATTTGCAGGGGTGCAGAGCTGCACAAGAGCCTGGTGCCAGCAGCTTGTACACGCTTAACACAGGTGTTAGCTGAGGTTGGAGGCGTCTCCAAAGTCAATTTTCAGAACTCTATACATGCAAATTCTCAATGTGGTTTTCCTCTGCACGGGGTTTCCTAGCGGGGCTCCGTCTAGCTTAGAAGACAAGATCAGCAGCAATTACAAATGGGAGCCCCTTCCTAACCTTGGAGAGCTGCTGCAATGACATAAAATGGACAAGTGATTTTAAGTAATGAAATTATTTGGGTTTGGTCATGGAATTGAATGAGGCTTCTAGAGCTAATGTGCTTACTCATCAGATGACTCATGTTTTAGTCACAGTTAAAATAAGTGCTTTTCTTTTTGGGTGTTTCCAGAATGGCTTGGGTAACGATGAGCTTAAAATTTCTGCCTCCTCCTTTGATATTTTTTTTAGAAAGTATCCAAAAAAAGACTGCATGTGGGAATGATGGTAATACAGTCAAGTCAAGGCCTTTGGAAAGACTGTGATGGGATGGCTTATCAGACAGAAGAGGAAACAAGAAAGGTCCATCCCAGGAGCTTAACCTGAATTCTACAGCGCTGTGAGACTTTAATTTTGCTGCTTGTTCATGCAGAGTGATCTCATGTCTTGAGATCAGACTTTTCAAGCTTTGCTCTTAGTTTACTCCAGTGAGTTCACGTTGTGGACAGCTGTAAGTCTGAGCCTATTCTCAAATTCCTGTGCCACTGGCGGTATGTAAAAGCTTCCCAAGATGGAAGCTGGCCCCTGAAATACTCTCAACACTGTGCAAATAAAATCTTGCTGTTCTCAACTCTTATTTATATGTTACTATTTTTTTCCATTACCAAAACATTGAAGAAATCATCTTAAACCTGGTTGTTCAGACGTGCATGTTTAAGCAAGTGAATAGTATATCTGAGAACCTGGGGGAACAATGAAAAATTACTTTAATCCACTGCAAGCTTTATATAAAAACCAAACTTGGTGGTTTTAGCTTTTGCTTTCTTTCTAGTCTTTCTCACAGTCACTCTGCAACAAATATAATGTAGGTTATTCCTGATCTAACCAGGTTTATGATGAGTCATGTGAGCTGAGTGGATGCTCAGTGTGATTGCTGCTTCTTATTTGACTTGTGTAACTGTGTGGAAGCCAATGTGGGGTGGCCATGTAGGTAGTGACATGGGGCATTGCTGCTGGCATAGGCTTAGCTAAGCTGCATGTGGTTAAACTCTTACTAGTGCTTCAAATGTTGAAAATGAGGATGCACTGACTGTCAAAAACAGATCTGTATGTGGTTTAGTGGTGGACTTGGCAGCGTTATGTTTATGGTTGGGCTTGATCTTAGAAGTTAAGTGATTCAGTAACAGTGATTCAACCTCAGTGATTCAGTGACTCTGCAGATGTTTTGATTTGTCAGGAATAAGTGTTATTAAAAAATGAGGCTGTCATTAGATCTACTGTGTGTTCAGTGAAAGGAAGAGTACAGAAGCAAATGAAGCACCCAGAGATTGGGAATCAGAAATCTGAGATTGTCTTACTGAGCATTGTGGAGGTGCCTGGTACCCTGAGCAACAGTGTTTCTTCCTGGCTCCTCCCTGTTAATGTTCTCTTGGCCCTTGGTGAATAGGCACCATCTGTAGAACATGGGTAGGTCACAGCAGGTGACAATACTATGTAAATGAGAATTTCCCATTGAAATGTATTAGGCTGCAATTTCAAAAACAGGAAGCTGAAGAATGGAGTTTTATTGTTAAACAGAACTGGTGAAAGGAAAGCCAAAAATAATTTTAAGTGTCCTTTGTTCAGGTACTAGAGAATAATTACAGGCTTGTAGGTTTTAAGGTCTCTATAATTGTCTATGCTAGATCTCCTGGGTTACAGGCGTGGAACGTTTCACCACCAGTCCCTTTTGGAGAATTCCAAAGAGAAAGTAATGAGGAATTTATCACTTCCTCAAGATGTTTTCCAGATTGTAATTGCGGAAGAAGTTTCTTTTGTGTTCTTTGCTTTAAAGTGTAACTAATTTACAAGATTGTTTCTAAGCCTCAAAGGCAAAGGAATTAACCATGATGATAATATCATAATAATAAAGGCAAATGTTAGTGATTTGGTGCTGTTACAGTATAGACCTCCCAGATGAGGTTAGTTCATGTGCAGAGAATGCAGATAAAGCTGCTTCTAAGTGGGTTGGTTTGTACTTTTGGTTGATATTGGGTGTTTCTGGCATCCCTTTCCAAACATGTGCAGGTGTGTGTGCCTTGCAGACTTCAAGCAACTAGGCAAGCATGGGAGATGACTGTGCTACCTGCCTTTCCATGCACCTCTTGCAGTCTCAAGCAGCTGCAAAGCAAACAGACACCATGATTTGGGGCTGGAGAGGGACAATGCCAGAGGAACTGTGTCCAAGTGTGATGCTGGAGTATCTTCAGCCTATGGTGGGAGCAGTGATTTACCTTTTTTTGAAGACTTGATCCGAGTGTAGCTGATCTGTGTGACCATCGTGGGGCTGATGGAGTGCTGGTACCAGGGCAGTGGTGCTGTGATGTTTTTTCCCTGTGCAGAGCTCAAGGTAGCTGTTTGTGTGTTGCAGCTTGTGCAGGTGGAGGGAAGAAAGAGGGACAGAGATGGATCCCATGTAAGAGGATGGATGCAATGGGAGTTATTTCCAGTGCTTCCTTGATGTGAGCCTGCTACCCTAAGAAAGAGCTGTAAATGCAAACGTAGAAGAAAATACTTATGTCCTCTCCCCCTCCTGGGAAAGGAGCCCTGGGACAGCTCCAGTGTAACTGGGCAGCTCTCATTTAGACATGTGTAAAACACATTCACCCAGACACTCGCATGAGTATTGCCACATTTTTGAGGCTGAGATTTTCAATGTTGTTCACACTTCGTCACGTGAATGTTGTGTCTTCAGATGTCCTGAGACCATAGTTAAAGTTCAAGTATGTGCTTGAGTGTTTTGCTGGAGTAGAGCTGACATCAGAGAGAAGCAGTGTGTTGGGGAAACTCTACAGACTAATTGTTCTGAGGTGATCCTGGGAGGTGCTGAGCACGCTGGCTGGGAGCCAGCAAGGCTTTTAAACACATGCTTTGCTTTTTTTTTTTTTGATGTTGTTACCAATTTTGTTCTTTGATTTCTTTTCCTCTGGCAACTAGAGAAAGATATCTGAGTAGCCAGAGCAGTGTAATTCATCCACCAGTGATCTCCTGACATGGATTGCAGGGGTGTCTCGTGGGACATGGGATGGCTGACAGTAGCACATATTGCTACTGGAACCCAAGTCAATTGGCTTCAGACTTTCTGTTCTGCTGGGCATGGCTGCATGAGCAATGCTCAAACTACACTTGTAAACCAGATCTCATCTTTCCACACATCTCTGCTTGCTATTAAGCTGCACAGATAGTATTTCCTTCCCTGCTTTCCTCTTAAGACTATTTGTCTTTCACTTGCCTTGAAAATTTTGGAGACAAACTGCCAAATTCAGGTTTTATTTGAAAGTGACGTGGTCTGCAGTGGAGCCTAGGGCAAAGAGGATCCTAAAAATCCTCTGGTGTTTGATGGCTTCCAACTGCTGTTGGGCTTTCAAGGCATTGTTCTTTAGCTTTGCCTGCTCTTGTGCAGAAGGGTGCTACAACCCTAGTTGGAAACTGCAAAAGGGGCTTTGATCCTGCAAAGAGATGATCCCATGCGTGCTGCTATTGGCTGCATCTCTGTCCTCAGCTGAGGAGCTCCTCCTGTAGCTCCCCATGTCTCTCTGGGGCTGGGGACAGGGCTGGGGCATGTGAAGCAAGACTAAATCCTGCATTGCGGTTGAAAACTGCACCTCCCTCAGCAGGGGGCATCTCCTTCCCAGCAGGTTTACTCCTGTCCTCCTCCCTCACTTTATGACTTTATGGCCAGAAATGAGCATTTTTCTGCTCTTGTTGTGGCTCTGCAGAGCTGGTGGATGGGTTTGTGTTGTTTCTTATGCTTCAGGAAGGGTGTGATAAGTACATGCAGTACTTGTCCTGGGCCATGGAGACTAGGGGAATGGCCTTGGTGTCCCAGGGCAGCGTGGCACCCCAGCCGTGGCTGTTGTGTGGCCCCAGGCTCACTGTGCACAGCCAGAGTCCCTGAGGTGCACCTAGAGTGTCCCAGAGTGCCATTTCCACACTTGTTCTTCCAAATAAATCTTCACCTGGAAACTTGTTCGTTCTTTAATGCTTCAAAGCCTTTTTCATGCTCTGACAAATGCTGATATTATCATCAGCCTAAATTTCTGGAATAGCATTGCAGTGATTCGAAAAAATAGCCTTTGCCTGGTGACTCTCTGGATAATCTCCAGTCATTGACCTTAGGGCTTTGAAAGTGCATTTTGGTTTAAAGAGCTAAAGCTTAAGGATTCAAAGGAATTGGGAAGCCTGCTACCCTTTAAATTTCCGAGCAGTGTGGGTTATGTGTGTGTGGACACGGGTGATTGTAGGGGTGGTTTACCTGATTCTGACTCCTGCTCATCCCCTGGAGCCTGTTCTCTCTGTGCAGAAGGCTCTCTGCTGCTGCTGCCTTTGATTTTGTGCAGGTCAACTGAGGCCATGTTTTCAAGTCCTGGGGTTTCTAAAATGTGAGGATTATTAGAAGATGGGAGTTATCCATTTAGAAAAACAACAAATACTTTGAGCTCTGAATTTGAAGTCCATTTGTCTTGTTCACTGCTTTTTGTTTAGCCCTGTGTAGTTCTGTGTTTTGCCTCTCACCTTGGGATATTGCAGATCTGGAGAAGACCTGCCTCTGGACACTTAAAGATGGGTGCTGGGATCATTTCCCTGGTTAAAATCCTTTGCAAAGATCACCTTGAATAGAAATCTCCATCCATATTTGAACCCCTGGGAAGAAAGCCTGCTGTGTTCTGTGCTGTATGTTTTTTATTGTAGATTGGCAATCCTAGAACAGCTGGAAATTTTAAAATGCCAGAAAGACTTTTCACTGCAGCTGGCTTACAGACCTAAGCAACTCAGTGTATCCCCTGGAATACCTCCAAATCTCTCAAAGGCAGCTGAAAGCTTTTTCCTTATCTGGAAGGAAGATAAACCTCTAAGACTGACATGTGAACTTGTTCAGCCTGGTGACTTGTTTGGTTTGTTGTGGATGCTTTTTAAACAACATCAACTTCAGTGCTGATCTGAGACTAGAAAAGGTATCTTGATGCTGAATTACTTTGTGTCGATGATCTATATCTGTGCTTTCCCAGATCCCAAACTATACCAGTGTTGTTCTGTGGTGAGTTGTTACTCTGTCGTTGAATTCTTACATATTGTGCAGCACTAAGAAATCTGAGCATCCCTGAGCACCTCAAAAGCAGAGTTAACTGTGGCAGTTGGTAGGGAAGGTGCTGATGGGTGCAGGGGAGGAGGCAGGCAGGACTAAGAAATATGCTGGTGAGATAAATAAATTGGGGAGGGAGAGAGAAACAGCATGGAAGTGTGCAGGCTGTCTGCTGATGTGTGGGCTGAGACACTGTTGCTAAAGGAGCAGCCTGTCTGCCCAATTTCAGGTTGCTTCTTCCCTCTTCAATTTATTTACTACTATATATCATGGGCTCTGCTGAGGGTGCAGGATGTCTCATGGAGCATTGCTGCAGGATATATCCCAGAAACTGAGGAATTCATATAGAACTGTTTCAGGCCATAGGTTTGAGCTGGCAGCATTCATGGTTGGGAAACCCCTTGGTTCACTTGCAACCTGTGTAAGTTTGATGCAGGAGTGGTGCAAGCAATGCCACCTAACCTGTTTTTTTTACAAGACTTCTATAAGCTTGTCCTGGCAAGAGGAGGGAAGCATGTTTTTCCCTCTGCTCTTCCTCTCTGCAGCTTCTGAATTCAGTTGGGCAGAGGAAAAGCACTTGGAAATGTGAAGTCCCTGCATATGTGCTGGATGTTAGCAGCAGGCAGAGAATGGGGCTGGAGGATGGATGGAGAAGGTCTTCTATATGTCTGTAAATTCCTGATAGGAGGAGACAGTGAAGAAGATAGAACCAGATTCATCTCGGTGGTGCTCAGGGATCAGAGAAGGCAATAGGCACAGACTGAAATAAAAGTAACTCCATTTAAAAAGGAAAAACTTTTTTTTTCACTGCATGGCAGCGGGCTCAAACAAAATTGCCTTGCAAAGGGAGCAGGCAGCCTGCTCCTCGGGGTCAGTGGAAGGTGGGCATGGCCATATATGATGTGTGGTCCTTGTGACTTCTGGTCTCTGTTTTAACATGTGCAGGCTCCTTGTCACACTCTGGTGAGGAGGGAGCCCATAGTCCCACCAGGGAGCAAGGCCAGAAGATCAGCCATTGCTTATACTTGTTTTCTGTTCTTCAGGGTCACAGGCTGGTTTGTTGGGTGGCAGGTTCCCCTGCTTTCCTGGAGCTTTTGCTGTAGGCTGGGCTTTCCAGGCTTAAAAACCAGACTTTACACTAAAACCAGAGGGCAAAATGCAGTGTGCTGTGTCTGGTCATGCAAATCTGTGCATGAGCTCACTGCTGTGTGGTGTTTTCAGGTCTATTTCTCTTGCATTCCATAAGAGATGCTTTCTGTAGGCTGCTCACTAGTGCCCTGGGCTTGTTTTGATCAGATGTGTCCTATCTTGAGGCAGTCACCCACAGGCACTGCAGCAATTGCAGTGGTTTAGAGATGGGTTTGATTTGAGTGTCCAGTTTTGTTTCTGTGAGAGGAGGAGATTTGGACATTGTGGATGGTTAGACCCTGCCCTTACAGACTAATATACCATTCAACTCCTCTTGAATTCTTCACTTTGGTCTGTTCATTGCTGTGTTGTCCTCTGTGGCAATTTTGAGGTATTGTTACAAATTGCAGCAGGAGAAAGCTCACCTGAGTAAAATCAGTTTCACTTAGAATAACTCAAAACTCTTTTTTTTTCTTTTACCTGCCATTTACTTCCCAAATAGGGGAGACATTTGCAAAGTCATTATTGCACTAAAGACTGCAAATATTAAAGACTCCCTAGTTCTGAGGTAATTTTGGTCATGAATCAATAGGGTCTGGCTACTGCCTTGCTTGTTAATAATTTACAAATAATCTAAGTTTTTCAAACCTCATGTAATCTGACACTTTCAGTTATTTTTTGAAGCACCCCCTCACTGGCTGTTTAAATGCCACCTCCACCAAGCTGTGTTCCCTGCCACTTCTGCCCCCTCTCCTGGGAATCACACTGACTCTCAGCTCGGCAAGTGACAGCAACCATGGCACTTCTTCCTCCTCTTCCTCCTCCCTGCTCAAATTCAGCCCCAGGAGTCTGCTCCCTCTCCTGTGCAAGTTCTATATTGACACTACAAGGAACCTCTGAGTTGATGTTCCCCATGCCCAACTGTGCAACCTCAAGCTGTAACAGCATGTACTCTCGTAGGTCAGGAAGCTGCTTTTCCACTGGATTATGGGGTTTGGCTTTCCCTGTAGAAGTTGCATTTGGGGCATTTCCTGCACTCTTAATGGAGTTTGGAAGAAGAAGATGGCTTGTGCAGGCTCCGAGGTCCAGGTCAGCATCAGCCAAGTGCCTGATGGGAGCATGCACAGGAGCAGCTTTGGCAATGGGAGTCCCCTGAATTTTTGCTCTCCTCTGACATCAAGCTATTTGAGTGATCCAGGCGTTGTATGCGTATTGTCAAGCCAAATTGTTTCATTGTGATGTTCCTAGGGTCACTTGAAGGTGGGACAAACCACCTGGTGTGGCTGTGGACATGCTGGGACATCTTCTGCATTGTTATGCAGCACAATTTTTCCATTCCAGCTTCTTCCATCCTCCAGCCCTTCATTGCAGTGGGTGTCAGGGGATGACATCAGGCTGGCACAATGGCCAGAGTCCTTCACTTGCAAAGCTTTTGTGTCTCTTGTTGTAAGGACAAGTGGGATTTGTTATAATCTGAGCTCAGGTCTTCTGCAGGGATGGTGTAGAAATGTGGATTTGGGTGTTGAGATACACTGGGTTTGTGGTCCCTACTGGGATATTGCAGACCAGGGAGTGGAAGCACTTAGCATCATTGGAAGCAAAGCCTGTGGGATACATGGGCTGAGTGTTTTCTGCAAAATAAAACCACCTCCAGTGTTCATATGCTGAGAAACAGCTTTAAAAGATTAAAGCAGAAGCAAATATAGTCCAGCATCGGGGTCTGATGTCCACAAGTCTTGCTGAACCTTTGCCATAAAACATGGCAGGCACATCCCATATGACAGTAGTTTGTAACCAGGGCTTGAGTACAAAGGAGCACAACTTTTCTTTGATTCATTGGTGTTGTTCCCACTGAAGCCATGGTTAAAATGAGCAGATATAGCTGCCCCCAGTCAAATAATGCTCTGGCAGGGCTCCTGTTTCACTGGCATTATCTGGAGTGTTTCATGTTAATATCATTCTCACTTAGATTTGGCACTACCTCAATGTTTCCTTGTTACAGGAATTTCCTTAAGTAGAAACTTTTTCTTCAGAGCAATTTTTGGTTGATTATTGCTTATATATGCCATTAGTGTAATTGCATCTGATTATGCAAATGTATTTAATCATATAATTAGAACATAGAGGGATGAAATATAATGCAGTTGGGAAATCTTTTGTAAAACTTCTTGAGCTCAGTGCTCTGTGCACAAAGTGGTGGTTATCTCATGCTGGAGGCTGGTAGACTAGAAATTTTAGTTCAGCATCCTGGCCAGTTTCAAGACACATTTAAAACATGCTGTTAATTACTCTTAAAATTGGTTATGTGGCCTTCATGGTGTGAAGGTGTGTAACTTCTATTTTTTTACATGACAGGAGTTTGCTGCTGAGCTCAGCCCTGTTGTTTCACACCTGCATCCCCATCTTACACCCAGGGACAGGAAAGCATCAGTCCTGCATTGGGCCCAAACCCTGGGTCCTGCCTGAAGCTGGGGGTAACTCATGGCGAGAGGGAGAGCAGGCCTGGGGTGATGAGTCCTTAGGGTACTTGTTGTTTGTAGCTCAGGGGCTGAACTGGCCCCCAAATTCTTTTGGAAAATACCCTGCCTTAGTAAGGCATATACAGAGGAGGAGGTAGAAAAACATGGTGCATTTTCCAGACCATGGTTTTGGAGATGTGTTTTTGTCATTCAAGAAATCTGGCAGGAGCAGGGGCCTGAACCTGCTTTTCAAATTTCTCACGCAGTGCTTGAATTGCAAAAATACTGTTCTTTGTCATTCAGCGATTACTTTTAAAGCTGTGCTAGGAGCTTCACAGAAGTAATCAAAGTGCCTTGCTTTTATGATCTAATTTTCAGCTGTGGCACAACAGCCAGGCTCACCGCCAAGAACTGTGGAGAGAAGAGGAGAAAAAGACTAGGATGATTATAGCAGGATCGAGTGATTTCTCAGCAAGATACAATTGTCTGTGCTCTGAAACAAGAGCCTTGTAAGCTGCAGGATAAAGTAAAAGTATGGTGTGTATGCAAAAAGCACAAACACTATATTCTTATTTATTATTTGAGTTGTGTTAATGTCTCTTGTTTCTAGTTGGGAATTGGTACCAAAGGAGATCACCCGCTTCCTAGCAAGAATGCAGTCCAAATAGCTGGTCTGGTGTACAACTGTCTTCATTATCTCTGCAAGGGCTGTGGGGATTTGCTTTCTTTTTGGCTTCACAGGGCTGCACCTTCTTGTTCTTAGCTGCTTGCTTCGGGCTGCGTTTTAAAGTGGATGTCTGAAGGTTGTTTTCACAGATGCCAAGAAGCTTGTGTGCTTCTCCAAGGCCTGATTCCTCACAGAAGCAGTGTTAGTGGAGTAGGGCAGGAGGCAACCTCATCTTCAGGTGCCCTGTTTGATGTGCTGGGGGTGAGTTGAGCTGAACTTAAGGCCAACATGCCCTGAATTGAATTGCTGCAGAAAAAATGAACCCTCTGGCTGCTCTTCCACCACTGTAATGAGACCCGTAAGTGGCTGGCTCCTTAGATCTGAAGAGTTGTCTGTTTCAAACCATTTGTGCTTTGCAGGCTTGTGGCAGCTCAGATGTTGCTCTGGTACATGGCTGTGGGATGTAAGTCCCTCCTAAGCTTCTCTGGACTGAAGGTCTTGGAGAGCACGCTGGCTGGACTTCGGGCAAGTTCCTCCCCCATGTATAAGAAGTTGGAGTTGGGGGAGGTTGTGGAAATATCTGCCTCGTGTCAGGGTAGTGGACTAACGGTGGGTACTTGGGGAAATCTGAAGACCCAGCTGCAGAACAGGGAGCACAGGAGAGAATCCAGCATGGAAATAGTCCTAGGCTGGTGTAGGGAGACAGCTTGGGCTCTGGAAGGAACTTGCTGACCTAATATTTTAAAAATGTCATTTGAGGAGCTCTTCAGAACTTGGCAGCCCAGTTGAGGACTTGCTGTTTCTCTCCTTAAAGGGAGTTTCTGGTGCCGGTTGCCAGCAGCTGGAGCAGATTCTTCACCCTGGCTGTGCTGCTCTGGGGGAACATCTGAAGGAAACACAAGATAGGGTTAAATGTGCAGCCCAGCTCTGCACCAAGGCAGGACTGAGCTCCTGGTGGGGGTTCTGACCTGAGCTGAAAGATGCTGGTGATGGAGATGACATCTTCTCTGCAGGCAGCCTGGCCTGGTACACAGCTGCCTGCAACACTTAAACTTGGCCTGATTCCTGACCTTTCTAGGGAATATTAAAGTGGCAGACTAAGGCATTCCGTGATCTTTTGGACCTCTCTGAGAGAGCCTGTGGGTATTGTCTGGTCAAGAGGGACCTAATGGATGTGGCCTTCAAACAGGGGTTCATGGTGACATCCCTGCCAGTCCCCATGCTGGCACAGAGGACCCAACTATGGGCCTTTGAAGAAGTATCCAGTTGCTGCTGGAACACTTTTCATGCAAATATTCATTGTTATGATTAACTGTGACTTTACTGCAAAGGCCCTTGGTGCCTCAACGCAGGGCAGATGTGTTCTCACAGACAGAAAGGTGAAGTGGGATGAGGTGGCCCAAGGGCTGTGTCATTCCTTGTAACATGGGAACTGACAGATGAAGCTGTAAAGCCACTTTTCTGGGTAGCCTGTAGCAAAATTAGGAAATGAAGTTGGATTTGCTGAGACTCAGGGTGTTTTAGCTCCCTGTCCTTCCTCATGGGAACATTTCTAGTTACCCAAATGCAAGGACCGAGCGGCAAACTAAATTTGCAGTTCTTTATTTTTCAAAAAATGCTTTGAAATACTTTTATGGAGCAGTAAAATTTATTGCATTCACTCATCTCCCACTCCCACGTATGATACAGAGAGATTTTTCTCCAGAATAATGTTCTTTTCAAAAGGGTATTTTGTACCCTGCTCTGCTCAGCGCCTGTCTGGGAAACATGTGCAGCCATTTGGTAAATATATTGTGGAAAACACCATCGAAGTGGCAGTCTGCCGGCAGCAGAGGGGGAAAATGGTAAATAATATATGCGTAAGTAAATAATTTTTCTTATATAAGCATGTCTGCAGTGTAATCCTCTGATCTACTGCAGGTGTTTTGTGTTGGGGGGGGATCAGGTGCTGGCTGAGTGAAGAGTATTGGACCCAAAGCTGTGCAGGAGCTTGTAGAAGGTAGTGGTGGTATCTCTGTTCTGCTGGGATTTTCTGTCCTGGCAAGATGCAGTTGTGTTACTGCCTGACAAATGGCAAATCCACCAGTGATTTTTGCCTTGCAGAAATAAATAATTGTCTTTTGTGCCGAGTTTTATGCACAGTAAGACTGGTCTGTGCGTAACTGATTTGCTTATTCAGAAAGCATTGTTTTCCAATATACTTCTAGAATATTTATCAGTAAGAAGGAATCTTTCAAAATATCAGAACCTGAAACAAAGCCCAGCTCTACAGATGGACAATTATTTTAAGTCTTGCTGGATGTTTTTAGCATACTTTTAGCAGCACAGTATTTGTTGTGATGCTGTATGAGTCTGTTTGTTTTGATAGGATGAACTGATTGATGGGGTTTATCTATTTAAGTTGTCAATTAGCTGAAGGTTTATTTTGAGGTCTGAGCTGTGGGTTGGAGCTGTGTGATTGTGCTGCTGCTTTTGAGGGGGCGACCCCCTGGGTGCCTGCTCTGGGCAGGGAAGAGCTATGCAGAGGGCTGACATGAGCACTGCTGTTTGCTGGGACTTGGCTGCTGTTCCTAGTGCTTCTGGCTTGTTGGCTGAGCAGTGAAAATGTGTGAGAGGCACCAAGTGCTTAATCCAGGTGGGTGATCTATGGGCTTCCATGGCAGATGCTTCCCTCCTCTCATTTCTGCATATGGCAGGAGGGGGGAAGAAAGTGGGGGAGCTGTAGGTTGCAGGTGGATTTTTTTCTTTTTCTCTTGATGCTCTCTAGGAGTGAGATGAGCTGTAACTGTCCAGAAGCTAAAGCTGCTGCAAGGAAAGGCCTTGGGTTCATTGCTCTGTAGGCAAAAGAGCAAAGCCAGGCTTTTAATGCAGGTTAGAATCAGAACTTTCCTCCTATCCTTTGGAAGCTGGATTAAATGGTGACAGCATTCTTCTTCCCTCCTTCCCTTCATTTAAAATGATTTCTCTGATGGAAGGGAACATGCAGGCTGGAGAGCTGCAGTCAGCCCCAGTGGCAGTGGGCAAGTTGATGATGGTAGAGATGTGTCCTTGTCTTTTCCTGGCCATGCAGAGTCCTGAAGGCTGCTGCTCCACAGGCAGTGCTGGGGGCTGAGGGTCCTGACCTTCACCCAAAGCCAAGTGTGCAGGCATCCCATGAGGAGCCCTTGTGAATGTCCTGTTGGGAGTTGTGCTGCTCCACAGGCTCTAGACTGCAAGGAAAGACTCTTCAGAGATAGCACTGTGTCCACAGTGGTTGCCCTGACCTGATGCTCCTAGGTCAGCTCAGCAGCTTTCCAAGCCCCCTGTGACCTTCCCAGGAATCCATAGCAAAGGACAGGCTCATTGCTGAGCCAGTGCAGGGCTGCACCTGGATTTCTAGCTTGGAGCCTGGGTTTGGGAGAGCAGGGAGGTCTGGCAAAGGAGAAAGGCTTATGCTGCTTTGTTTGTGGATTTGTGGAACCACGTGCAGTATGTGATCTACCACATCCTACACCCTTTCCCTTGCTTCTGCAAGCCACTCCCCTGACTCTGAAATGGATTTGTGCTTTGGGATTTAAGGGTTTAAATATAGTTTTAATAGGAGCTTTTAAATCTCATAATTTCATTACTGTTTTGAGTGAGTGACACTTCTGTCAATTTGTTTCAAACAAGCCTGCAGAAAAGGCAGGAGAAGAGGAGAAGACTATACCTGGGTGGAGAAAGAGGGGAAGGAGATGAACAGTGGGCTGTGGGGAGGGACCTTATGGATTTGTATGTTTCCTTTCTGTGACACTGAGTGCCCAGCATGTCCCCTGGGACTGGCGTGTGACCTTGGGTGAGCTTCCCATCCAGATCTTTCTCTAGTTTCATTATTGATGTGAAAGATTCATTGAGCTTGGCTGCTGTGCTTCTGTGGGGGACTCAGAGGGTTGTCTCTCTCTGCAGCAGAATTCAGCTGTGGTGGGTTTACCTGAGTGTCATGGGGCAGCTTTGAGCCAGGCTCAATCATTGCTCCCTTCCCCTCAAGGAGGGTGTTCTGTCTGTGTGTTCCCAGGCTGATGCTGGATGGGGCTTATTCCTACCCTTCCTCATGAAAATTAAGCTGATCCAGTGTTAAAACAGGGTGGTGCAAGTGTCACCTGGCTTGCAGGGATCTTTATACAACCAGCTTTGCATGCAGGGAACCAAAGATTGCAATAGTTCAGAGTTAAACCTACACTGAAATTCACTGGGTGCAGTCCAGGATACTGTGATTACAATGAAGTTCTCCCCACTGTCCCCAGAAACCAGGCAGAGGGATGAGGTGATGCATCCTGCAGCACTGCATCTTCAAAGGTGATTAAGGGATGACAGCCAAGTGCTGCAGAGAATCATTTCCTGCTCTGGACCACACTGGGAAGGCTGAAATCTGTTTTAAATTGAGACTGAAATTAGCATCCAGGAAACAGTGACTTTTATTTTTTTTTTATTCAGCAGTTTTAGCTTTGTATTGCATTTTTGTGTTTTGTAGGCCTTTTTCCAAAGGAAAAGCTGATTCCCATGTGCTAGTAATCATTAAGCATTGTTGATTTGCAACTCATTCTAGTTTGTATCCATGAGGGGCAGCAAGGTTAAGGTGTGTTTGCACACAGGCTGCAAGTGGGGGGTCGGGGTGATCCCTGGAACCAGACTTGCTTTTAAACTCTGCCTTTTCTGTTCACTACAGTGCAAGTAATTGTGAGTGTGGAAGTTGCCAGCTGTGGCTTCCAGGCCATTCTGTGACACTCTCCAGGGCCTTACAGGGCAACAGGGAGACTGCTGTGGGGCCATAAATGGTTGGGGATTTGTTGTTAGGCCCATTGGGCTTGTTTACATACCAGAAGCTGTTGTACCCTATAAATAAGAATTCAAGAGGTTGAAAGTCTGACCCTTTACCCTCAGTTTGTTAAGAAGCTGTACTTCTCCTTTTATTGTAGGCGCTGGTTGACTGTCAGCCCATCTACGGAAGGAGAAGTTTGCTTTAGTTGTGTCACTTGCTGCACATCAGATAATCTTTATTGCTTTCAGGTCTAGCTTGGTGCTTGGGTTTGCCTTTCCTTCTGTTTGCAGCTTGTTTACAGCATGTCAGTGTTTTGCCTTCGCTTTCTTTTATGTTGGAAGAAGCTAGAGATGTGTGTGTCTTGGCTATGGTTGTGTTAACATTACTGTTCAGTTTACCTCTGTTTTTATTTCCTACTAGGTATTTCATGGAGACATTCCTTCATGCCACATGCTGTCTGTGAGTGCTAGCATCGCAGGTCTCTGCAGTGCCACCTGAAACCGTACCAGTTGGATGCAGAGATGGGGGACTCTCCAAAAATTGCCACTGATGGAGGCATAGACACGCGCTGCAAAGACACACAGACTGACCTGGCAGAGAGGGTAGCAGCCATAGACGTGGCTGTTGGCCCAGACAGAAGTGACCAAAATGGTGAAGACAACACAGAAGAAAATGACAAAGTCTTTTCTGATAATATAAAAGACATCTTAAGAAATGGAGTCAACACTGACATGGGAGTGAATGAATTTCTGCCTTCCCGAAGGCCAGAAGATGCTCACTGCAGGCATGTTCCCAAGAGACCTCTCACTAGACCTGTCCTATCAAGTAGGAAGTTGTCTCTTCAGGAAAGATCATCAGGAGGTTATTTGGCTTCTAGCAACAGTCCAGGTTATGGCCCTTATGCCACAGGGCCATCATCACGTATAATGAGGAGACCAACAATAGAGTCTAATCGGGTTTCCATATCAGATTCTGAGGTAGGCATAGTCTCCTCTATACTTGTGGTGTCAAAGTAAGGTAAGTCTTAACTGGTAATGGGAGTCTTCAGTCTTTTGGAACAGTAGATTTTTTTCTAAGGGGGGCGGAAAAAAGTCCCTGAAACCAGGGATTGTACTAGCTTAGAATGTCTGAACACCATTGCATCCACCTCTCTAAATTCTGCTGGGTGTAGCTGTGGTCCTGATGTTGGCCTCAGCCCTCATCTGCCTGGGATAGTCCTGTGGAGGACCAGGCCCCCTATTTTGTAGTGGTGGCACACAGAAGGCCTGTCAGGCTGTTCAGAGAAAGGGCTGTGACCAAATGGCTTTGCTCTCATATCCCTGCTGTACGTGCCCCTCGGGAGTTTATCAGTCACAGTAGCTTTGCTGATGGTGTTTTATGGATTTAAGCTTCAGAAGATTATGTATCCCCTATTATATTTTGCCATTATTGAAGTCATGATTTAATTTTACAAAGAGGTTAAGTGCACTGGTGTTTCCTACTCCTGTCAGGATTTCCCTTTGTCTTGAAAGCATTTGTACAGGTTTGTAACAGCACCAACTGAGGGCTGTGAGCTATCTCTCCTTCAGAGGAGTGTCTTAGGGTGGCTGCAGCAGTTGTTCTTGCTTGTCCATCTTGTGGCTGCTCTCTTGGTACCAGACCTGGGTGCAGGAGGTGCTGGGTAGGGAAACCTGTCCCCTTCTGCTGTCCCAGGGAAGGACAAGGAGGAAGGCTTTTGCTGCAGGTTATCCCCCAACCCAGGCTGTTCCTCTTCCGGAGATTCTTATCTGCTACTTGTGGAGCAAACCCAAGGTTTCCCTGCCATTTATCTCTGGACTGAATTTGTTTCCTAATCATGTTTGCCTTCTGGTTCCCCTCTTAGGGAATGGGGCAGGGCAGAGGGAGGGTGGGAGATGCCTGTGGGTGGCACAACTCCACAGCCTCACTCAGAGGTGCTGTGACAGGGAGGAGGCAGCATGCTGGAGAGAGGAGTGGTGGTGGTGTGGACATGCTGGCCTTACCCTGCAAGAAGGGCTGCATCTCTTGCCCTGGTGCTGTGGGAGGTGAGCTTGGAAGTCCCTGGTTCATCTTATGACCATGAGCTTTGCTCTAGTGAGGGATAGGCCCTTTCCATGAGCATTTTCAATCTCTTTCCTCTAGGGCTGGAAACAGTGATGCTCGTCCAGAGAATTCACCTCTGCTGCTGTGCCCTGGCACTGAAGTGGGACAGAGAGAGCAGCTGGTGGCTCAGGAGCCCATCTGACTCTTCCTCACCCAGTCAATGGGGAGCATGTTGCTTACCATGGTTTTGCTGGTACCAGTGTGTTGCACTTGGGCACTGGGTGCTTCCAGCCATGATGCTTAAATCCCACCATGGTCCCACCCTGTGTAAGAGACCCAAATCACTGGAGTTCAGACTTTTGATAGTGTGGGAGCTTTGCATTTGTGTGGCTTAGTTTTTCCCTCTTGAAAAGTGGGAACCTGAGAGGATGGGTGCTGTGCACAAGCAAATCATGACCATTTACAGGCCATGTTAGCTGTGAGATGGGTCACAGCACCCTCAGCTGAGAGAGGAGATCTACAGAAGGGGCTTCTTTACCCACAGCTTTAATAAGGGAGTTGGGGAGAGAGAGGAGCCGCTTCTTGGAAGCGGACGTGACTTGTGTGCCAGCTCTCCCATCCTGCAGTACTTTGACTATGCCAGGAGTGGGGTTTGTCCGAAATCTGTTTCAAATTAACCGCAGTCAAGTGCATCTAGCACATTCCTATCTGCAAGCAAAATCAAAATACTCTGTCCTCTTCTAGAGCATCCGCATCTTGGGGATAGCTACTGCCTTGGGGTAGGAAATGTGTAGTTTGAAATGCAGATGCAGAGCCCTTCATTTCACTGCTCCTGCAGCAGTCCATTACACAGTGCTGTCTTTTTAATGGTCACTTTGATATAACTATTTACAGCCCTGCTCCAGAGCAGCCCAGCTGCTTAACAAAGCTGTGCTCACTGGAAAGCATCATTCATATTAATGGGGAACCGCTGCAGTAGGAGGGGGAAGGGAGTTCTGGTGAGAGCTCTGTGTTCAGAGAAGGGTGCTCCTCCTCACAGTGGTGCTCTTGGGAACCATGCTTTGTCTTTCCAGCTCATAGGGACAGTATCTATACCCTGTAAGGAACAGAAGGAGGACTTGGAAGATGCGCAGTTGTTTATAGAATCAAGTTTTTGAGGCTGACTAATGAGAAATAAGTGTTACAGCAAGATGAGTGTGCAGCTGAACTCCAGCATCCTGCCTGTGACCTGCCAGTTGCTGCTGAGTGTTTGTTGCAGAGTCATGGTGTGAGACACTGACAGCCTAAATATGAGCTATACAGCTAATTGAGATACAGCAGGCAATTTGTAAGAGAGATGGAAGCATTTGCTCGGTGCTTGTGCTAAGTAATTTGCAGAGCCTTGCGTGTGGGCAGGGAAGACTGAGCAGAGCCAGGACACAGGGCTGGGCTTCTAAGAGTTACAGGGGACTCCCTGTTGAGGCTTTTGGCCCTATGGAGGATAAAATAACCCTGTGATGAGAAATAAATCATGGTGTGCTTACCAGCAGCTGTTATTCTGGTTTTGGTTGAATACTTTGATACACGGACCCTCAGTAAACAGGGAGGCTGGTAGGTCACTTTGACAAGCTCCAGCTTACTGGTCACAGCATTACCCCATCTTCCTGCAAATGACTGACACATCTTGTTCTAGATAAGCTGTGCAGTTTTGCTTGAGTTCATGTCTCTCACCTGCTTAAAGCCCTTTTGGAGTTCCTCCTTGATTGAGTGTCCAGCATCATCAGTCATCACCAGCATCAGCATCATCACCTTTTGGGTGGCAGGGCATTCATCGCTTCAGCTTGAGGCTGCTGCCAGAGTGACTTAGAACCTGTGCAAAAATGAAGATGAAGTTCATGAGCATTTGGGCTTTATCACATGTGCAGGTGCCATCCATCAGGAGCTGAGATAGATGGCAGAGCTGCATATCAAAATTTCCTGTGTTATACCGATAGTCATCTAGGATTGAATCTGCTTTCCCTTCTCAGTGATAGCAGGAGCAGTGGCTCACTGCCTCGCTGTCAGCAGTTCTGTAGCCTTGACTGATCTGGGGAAATAACAGAGAGATGTGTTATGGGGATACAGCAGAAATTACTTTTCTGTTGTTTTCCACTGAATTGCAGAAGAACAATGTACTTGGAGACACTGCTGAGCTTTTTAATGCTGATTTAATATGTGTTCACAGGCTGGGGGGAAAAAAATCCCTTGTATTGAGGGATTGGGGGCCAAGAGCTGAAGGTGAACCTGTGATGCTGTGGGAGGCTTCACATGGTGCTGTGAGCAGGCAGTGAATCCTGCCATCCTGTCCCCAGGTCTGATACCCCAAACTCCTGCCTTCTGAGTGGGCTTTCTTGGGTTTGTTATTTAGAGAGAGGATGGCTCCTGGTACAGCAGGACTGCAGCAGACCCAGGGCTTGTCTTGTACAGAGGCAGTTCCTGATCAACTGAGCAGAGCCACCAATTAGCTAATTGGGATGTGGCAGCTGCTGGTGTCTTGCAGCCACTGCTGACAAGTCTGGATCTGCAGTATTAACTCTGCAAGAAAAGTTGCCCAATGTGTTCTCCCAGCGGCATTACTGTGTACTTAATTAACTTGATCTGTCATATCTCTATCAAAATCAATCTGTAATTTTCAAAATTCCCTTCTTGTTCCCTTCCTTGCTTTGATTATTCATGGACCACGGCCTGGAGGGTCCCTTCAATGCTGCCTTTTCCAGTAGAAGTGCCTGCTAGGCTGGTGGGATTTCTGCTGCCTTTGCTGCCCATCAGTGCTTTGCTCTGAGAAGGGGATGGCTTTGCCTTCAGCTGTGGCACAGAAGTGATTAAGCTGAAGTTAATAAGGGTACATAACTCTGCAGAGCTGAGGCACAAGCCCTAGAATTTAGGTTGCTGGCCCACATACCTTCTGATGATGTTCCTGTCTCCTGCTTGGTGCTGGTAGCAAAATGGGAGGAGAGGGTTTTCCACAGGGCTGCTAAGAGCAGCTTATACTTTGCTGCGTGGAGGATGCTCCAGTGCTTGTATGTACCAGGGCAAGGCTCTCTGTGAATGTGTTTGTACAGACTGGTGGGTGTCTTGTCACTGTGTTTGACAGAGCTTGTCCCACCTAAAATGGCAGAGCTTTTATCTGCTTGCTGGAAAGTGGCATTTGAAAATCCAATCCTGTTGTGGTTGGTTTTTTTTTTATTCTGCCATCACAACCAACCTTTTTAGGTAGACCAGAAAGGTCTCACTTAAAGAGTGGCTACAAGAAGAATAAAAAAAGGCTTTTCCAGCCTTCCTCCCTAGACCTACCAGCACAGTTAATTGCTTTATACTTTCTCTTCCTCCAATCTCTTCTGGATGAATCTTCTTTTTTCTCCCCTGCATCCACCCACTCTCTGGCACGCTGCTTCTTCCAGTCCTGGTGTGCACATGGTCCCTCTGGGATCAGTGGGAGGTCGTTCCAGCTCCCACTGCCTGGGGCACTTCAGCAGGAGTGGAAAGGATGAGTTGGGCCCGTGTGTTCTCCCTCCCTCCTCAGTGCTGCTGCTGGCCCAAGCACGTAGGAAGATGAGCTGAGAAAGGAAATTTTCCTATGCTTGATGCTCATGGCTTATCCCAAGGCATGGAAAATAAATCACTTCTTTATCCTTTCTTGCCTTGGCTTACCATATCTTTATCATAAACTTTATGCTTGTTTGGCCAACTGGTTTGAAGTAACTGGTGTCAAGAGCTGTGAGAAACAGTGCCACAGTGTTGGGCTGATGCAGGTCTCATGGTCCTCTAGTCCCTTGGATTTCTTTATGCCTGGTTTTCTTTACAAAGTCATGATTTCCATGCTGTGTGCAAATGTAAACCCGGGTGGGACCAGGGCAGTGCCAGGGTTTGAGCTCCTACACTGTGGGTTGGAGACCTCCTTCCGGCCCTATGAGTCACCCAAACTAATTTCTTCTAGAGGTCTTACTATGGTGCTCAAACTAGAGCTCTCCTGAAAAGATCGAAGATATGTGGAAAACATCTCTTCAAAGAAGAATCCCCCAAAGGCATTGCTAATTTCTCTTCCTTGAATTAATTGACCTTTACTTAAAAGTTACATTTTCAACTTGTCTAAGGGCAGGGTTAAAGCCCAAAGCTACTGTTGCAATGGGGCATCACCACCCATAGCTCATTTTTATGCTTTTAGCACTTTCTGAATGAAACCCCAGGGACCCGATGGGTGCCCGAGCTCCTGCATCCAACATTGGGGTCTCATATGGGTGACCCCAAGCCATGGTGCTGAGCCTTGGTGTTGCACTTTCTGCTCAGCTGTGGCCAGTGCTCCTGCTAACAGCCAACAGTTGTGATGCTTTGTCCCTGGACAACTTTTCTGGCTCTTATTTTCATTTTGTCTGTTTTCAGAACTGCTTTCACTTCCTTTTCCAGCCAGGTTGAGTTTAAACTAGTGATGTCTTCATTAACAGCTTGTAGTTCCCAATTTCCTTTCTCATACTTCTCTTTAAGGTGTATCTCTGAAATGCTATAACTTATAATTTGTTTCAGGTTAGTGAATCTGGCTTCTTTCAGGGGAAAAACTTCGCCATTATATATGCATGTATGCAGACAGTCTGTTTTCAGGAAAATATTACTTTGGAAACCAGCTCTGGTGCTTTTTTCCCATGCTGGTGTCCCCTCAGACAGCAAAGGCTCCATTCTCAGTTTATTGGGTTTCTATCACACAATGCATTTATGGAATTGGGCCTGGACTCTGGACATCACTGTGCTTTATGATTTTTTTTTTGATCAATTTTTGTTTTCTGTGGCATTGACTCAGCCCCCAACATTCCTCCTGAATAATATCTTGGACATGTTAACAACTGGGGCACCTTGTTTTTTAAGGCAGAACAATTATTGCACACTTAGATGGACGTGGCAGTCTGATTTGCTGACAGCTTTTAATTAAAGGAGCTCATTAAGGTTTTTGCTCTGTTCCTATTTATCAGCAGTTGCAAATATATTGGCCTGATGAAATCAAGAGGATTGTACAATGTTATCTTTAAGAAACATGTGGCCCAGCGAGGTTTTTCTTTCAGAAAAAAGATAGTACAATTAGCCCACTTCCTACAGGAGAACCAAATAATAACATAATAACCACCTGGGCAGTCTGCAGCCACCCGTGGCAGGAGTTGCTTGAGCTGTGAACTGTGGCCTTTCTGCCAGGGGGGAAAAAAAAGGTAGAAAGCACCTCTAATCTAGTTTGATTTTTTGCTGTGTTGAGCTCAAGTGCTTGAAGCACTGGAGAAGTTAAGACAATAGTGCTTCTTGCTGGTAATTATCTGAGCAAGGGTGGGGGGTGGCTTTGGGGGGGGATGCAGCGATAGTGAGTGTAAACTCTGAGGCTGTGCTACAGCCCCAGCCAAGTCCTGGGTGTCTGGGCCATGCCATCCTCCATCCCTCAGACCCTCCTAGTGTGTTCCCATCCTGATATGTATCCCCTTTGGGAAGGGGAGTCCTGTGTACAAAATTAAATGGGTTTTGTCTTTTAATATTTCAGTGGTCTTGTGCTTTATGTCTTGGCTTTTGCTGGGTTATGATCTCTCCTTTCTTGTTGCTCCTAGTTCTGATGAATTGGTTTTTGCCTTTGGAAAGACATGTGCTTTGCTAGCAGAAAAGTTAATATATATATCTGTGGCCCCATTACTCACAGCTGGCTCTTCCTCTCTGTCAGGGTGGTGGAAAAATCTTACTTCACTAGAAACAAGATCAAGATTTAAATCATTCTTTGTATTCCTGACAAGCCACTGTTTGCAAGCTTTAAGACTCATCAGTTCCCCGTTTCTTTATTCTCCTTCAACTGTGGTTGCTTGCATTAGCAGTGTTTTCTGGAGAAAAGGAAATTTTATCTACCACAGCTGTGCTCTAGTGCATCCTGAGAGGCAGAGGGGTGTTGCTTTCAGTGGAAATGCTGCACAGGGCTGGGGCTGTAACACCCCTTGTTCTTAAAAATGGGCTGAAGGTATCTGGCACAGCTTTGCTGTCCTGGCACCGCTTCTGTAGAAATAGCAGGGCTATTTTGAGGTTTATGGGAAGGCTAATCTACCTGGCTGTATATCTTATATCAGCTTCATTCCCCAATAAGTGCCCAGTGCAGATGCTGGAAGTGATTTTTCCATCTAGGTCTAGTGCTTTGTAATCTTGGGGAGAAATATTGTGTTCAAAAATGCTGTCTAGGGAAGTGTGTCCCATTTAAGGCTCAGCCCTTGCCTCATTCAATGGTTGGAAACTTCCCCCCCCTTCCCTCATCCCACCAGGTTTGGGGGTCTCCCCACACCTGCAATGCAGTGAAGGGCTGTGTGTGAAGTCCAGGACCAAGGCAAAAGCCACTGCAGCCCATTGTCCCCAGTGTTGGCACTGTAGGTGTCACCACAAAAGCACTCTGACTTTTTGCCAGGAGCTTTGCACTGAGACAGCATACACCTTGCCATCCTGCAGACCTCATCCTGGTGGCCAAGCTGGGCAGGTCCCCTGGGTGTTTCTGGACAGAGCTTGGTGTGGGCAGTGCATGGTGTTCACCCTGTGCTTGTGGTCTCGAGCAGCCCACGATCTGGGTGAGGGCTCCCTTGGGTGCAGTCCCAGCTGTTGGACCCAGCTCGCAGAGGATCCCTGTCTTTGCTGGGCTTATGTTGGGAAGAGTATGGACTCGTGCTGGGTTCATGCTGCCACCCATGGGCATGTGTGCTGGGAGCTGCCAGCCTCTGAGAGCCCTGGGAGCTGGGTGATGGGTGCTTTTCTGCTTGGTATTGAGCACAGTCCAATGTAGATGATTAATGTAAAGAGGCTGGGGGCTGCTGTCAGGCTTACTGGGCTGGAATTGGGGTGGAGGAACCTCTGGCTTTAGGCCAGCACAGCCAGAGTCAGAATCCAGCCCATAATTGTTTGGTCGTGGTTTGTCAAAAAAATACAGTGCTTATAGTGTAACACATACTAGTTTAAATAAAATTTAGTCTCTCATTATTCAACACTCTGCCTCTACTCAATACAGATTCAAACTTAGTCATTTCCTTTTACCAATGCTCTAATCATGTTCTCATTTTGATCTGCAGGACTGTGTGCAGTTAAACCAGTACAAGCTGCAGAGTGAAATAGGCAAGGTATGTTGTAGGAGCTCGTGTTTGTCACAAGCATCTTGCACGTACACACACAAGTACAAGTTGAAAGACTGTGCCATCCCAAGACTCCTTGCAACTTGTGTTTGGTTTGGGGTTTTTTGTTTGTTGCCTTGTTTGTTTGAGCAAGTTTTGTTCAAGGTCAGAGTGGAGCTACTTCCTCTGAGATCTAAATTTATTTTCCTTCCCTCTGAAGGTGGTTAAGCTGGCTCCCTTCCAAGGTGTTTTCTTGCCAAATGTAACACTGAGAGCCTTTTGATGCATTAATGCAGCCCAAGGAAACAAAAACAAAATAAAAAAAATACCGGGGCAGGTGTTTTGTCCCCATCAGTACTAGTTGAAGTTTTTATTTCCATGAATGAGATGCTAGTTTAATTCTAGTCCATGTTTAAAAGCAAGAGACTCATTGCAAAGATTCCTCCAAAGTTATTTAAAGGTCTGGACTGGTGAGCAGTTCAGACACCTGCACGTTTGGATGTCTGCCACCATTGCAGATGGGTCCACGAGTGACGGTGCTATCTGGAAGTTGTTCCTACTTTTGCAGTCAGAACACTGCAGCTCAGGGTGCAGTCCCTTCTGACTGCAGAGGCCTTCTCCAAAAGTTTCATTAGCCCAAACTCCTCTCCTAAGTGAGAGTCTCTGGGCTGTGGGAGAAGGTACTCATACCATCTGCACAGTGGGCTGTGTGTTTGGCTGCTTGCAGTCAGGGTGTAAGGGCGGAGATATCACTGCTGGTGGTACAGCAAATGTCATCTGAAACTCCCACACAGCTTCAGACTTACGGCTTTTTTTCATTGGCTTCAGTAGGATTTAAGGAGAGTGTGAGGCCGCCTCCTGGGTGGATTTGCCCCTGCTGCCTCCTTCCCTGCAGATTTTGCAAGAATCACAGCTGGGATGGTTGTATTTATTCCACTCATTTGTTCAGCAGGTGTGTGTCAGGGATGATACCTAGCCATGGTGTCATGTGTCACTTGCATAATAAAATGTATAATGTTGACACAGAACTGTGGAAAAAAAAAGTAGTTTGGATGGAGTTTGGCTTCAGGCCATCACTGGAGTGGATATAACAGTGATCCAGGCCCATATCTGCCTAGCAAGAGCTGGTTGGAGGAAAGCAGACAGCTGGTGATCATTGATCATGGTGATCATGGAGTCCATTTGCTATCCAGAGATAGTTATTTCATACTGAAAATTGTCTTGCACAGAAGTACAGGAAAGGTGTTGATGCAGAATTTCCAAACTTTGACAAAAAAGAATCTGCTTGAAAATTACTTTCTGCTCCCTATTCACATTTGAGTTAAGAAGTGCAGTGGCTTTGGCTCAGGGCAGGAGTTGATGGGCTAACATTCAGCTCCTCCAGACACTGTTAATGCTCAAATGCCCTGTATCTCCAACAGAGCTGCCACAACGTATGACCTTGCTGCAGGCTCACATCCCCTGCAGTCTTTGCTCAAAGGTAGGCATGGCCTGGTGTCTTGGAGTGAAAGCCTGTATCCTATGTAAGGCCACGGTCTACCAGCCTTGAGCAGCATGGAGGAGAGGTGAAGCTGCTGAACTGACTGTGCAATTTGTGTTTATTTTTAGGGTTCCTATGGTGTTGTGAAACTGGCCTACAATGAGAACGATGACAAGTATTACGTAAGTGTTCCTCTTCTCTGTTCCTCGTTGTGGCTGCTGCTCCTCATTCCCTTTTACCCCCCAAGAGCTGGGTCCCCTCTGCCTTGCTGGCTTTAGCATATGCATTTTTGATTTGTGTAGCATTCAAGGAATTAAACCTCCTTGCTGGGGATGGAGCTGCTGCCTGTGCATCTGCTTGTGTGCAATACCAAATGGGAGGGAAATCAGGTGGGCCGCTGTATACAACAGGCGGGGATCTCAGAGGCAGGCTGCAGAAGCATATTGCTGATTTGTCTTGACATTTTCTAGCTATGAAGCGGGTCACCTGAAACTAGAGGCATGTGGGTGGTGGTATTCAGCACCTGCTGTGCATTGCAGGTGTGTTTTTTAAGGAAATGGGGGTGTTGATCAGAAAGATGCTGGACAGCATGACCCAGCTGGGCAGTGTCTGGCTCCCCTGCATCTTACCCCATTGTGGGTGCCTCCCCATACACACAACAGGACCTTGCTGTCAGGTTTGTGATGTGTAGGGTGCAGGGCAGAAGGCAAATGTTGGCTTTTAAATCCTTTGCTGAGCTGAAGCCAGAGTTGGAAGGGTTTAGATTCAAAAAGGCTGCTTATGCTGAAGGCTCCTTCCCTGGTGCTCCCCTTTCAGAGCAACATTCACCCTTTCAGGTGAACTCAACCATCCCAGCTGGGATTCTTGCAAGATCTGTCTGCAGATGTGCCTGTCTCCCTGGGCTTGCCCTGTGGCATGTCTTGTTCAGGCTGAGAGGGGGAGCCTGATGGCTGCAGGAAAATTGCTTTGTGTGTAGCTGTGCCTGGAGACTGGGGGATCCCAGGGCCAGTACCTGCTGAGCAGAGCTGGTGGCAGCAGTCCTGTTGAACCCAAACCCCAATGTCCTCGATGCAGCCCTGCACTTCAGTTGCTGCTCTGTTCTGCTTGGTGAGAGGGGTCCTGCTTTCTCTGCTGTGATGGAGTGGCCTCGTGTGGGTGAAAATAGGCCCATCAGAACACCTGGGCAGACTCGTGTGCTGCTCCCTGTCCTGGTGCACAGAGCTGTTGGTCTTGGTACAAGGGGGTGGAAGAACATGCCATGAGATGTGAAGCATGTTTTTCCACGCTGCTCCCCAGCTAGCTTCTCCTCCCTAACTCTTGGATTTACAAATGACACAGCAGGTTGGAGGGGTCAGGTGGAATTGTGTGCCTGTTAGTGTTTGTTAGCCCTTCTGTGCTTCCAGCAGGCATGAAATTGCAGGAAAAATGCCTTGAAAGGAGGGATGGAAGAGATGAGGCAAAAATCTGGACAAGGTGCCCTGGAGCTGGCCAAGCACAAGAACCACAATTCTTTCCATCTCCTTTCCTTTCCAAGCTGACTCGCTCACTGCACTGGAGTGGTTGCTGTTTCCAGTGTCTCCCTTTCTCCACTGCCCTTCGAGTCCTCCCTCCCATGCCCTGCAGAGGACAGGTTTGCTCTGCAGAGAGCGGTGGTACCAGCCGTGGCTTCCCCGATCCATCTGTCCTACCAGTGTAGGCAGTGCCAGCAGCATGGAGCGGAAAAGCATCACATCATATTTCTTGCCAGCTGAAAATATTTTTGCTTTGAAAATTATAATCCTTACGTTTTGACACTGCCCTTCTTGTTTTGGGAATCCTGATGCCATGCTGCAGGCTGCCCAGGGTGGTTGTCACAACTCAGCAGGGAGAGGTGGGTTTGGGTTAGCATTGCCTGCTGTGTTCTTGCCCATGGTTTGGATGTAGGTTAACACTGTGGATATAGATTTAGCTGGTCAAATCAAAGACAAAAGTGAAAGCCTCTATCCAGGTTAGCCTGGTGTGTGTTAGTTAATCTCTGCTTAATCTCCATTTCTTTTTCTAATCTAAGCAAACACTTCAAAGCCACCGCAGCCTGAGAGCGGTTCCCAGTCCTGGGCAGTTCCAGCCTGGCTGCCTGAAGAAGGCATAGGGTGCACAAACCTCCTCCCCCCTTCCTGCCAGCATTGCAGGGACACGCTGAGGTTCACCCTGATCCTCAACAGGCAGAGGAACCAGAATCAGAGCTCATCTGGACCCTGGGGCTGTGGGGTGACCCTGGGAGGTGTGTGAAGTGAGATGGAACCAGACCGTGAGCATCGGCAGTGTGTGCCTGTGTCTCACTGCAGTGGGTGTCAGCATATGGGAGAGGAGAGGGCAGATGGCTGCACTGCTGCTGAAAGGCTGTGATGCTAAAATCTGTGTTGCATGTGCTTCCTACCCTTTTGGCTGGGCAGTGTGAGCTTTCCCTTTTCCCAAGCTGGAGTCCCATGCAAACAGCCTGTCACCCCTCATCCCTCCAGGTGTCTGTGCTTGTGTTTTTTAGGCGGGCAACCCATGATGGAGAGACCTCCACTTTCCCAAGACATTAAAAGAGCCCAGGAGCCGGCAGACTTTTTAAAGCATCAGAGAAATAGCACATTGTATAACTGGCTAATGTTGCTTAGCTCCTCGTGCCTCCTGGTGGGTCTGACCCACGGGCACTCCCAGTGCTGAAAACTTCCACTCTGCTCTGCTTTTTGCTCCTGTCTGAGCCTGCGTTGCAGCAATGTACCCTGACCCCCCAGAGGGATACCTAATGCAACTGCCTGTTACCAGCAGTTAGTAGAAGCAATTGCAGTTCTGGCAGTTAAGGAAGGCTTCTTCTGTGTATTTATTTGCTCCAAATTTAGCTCTGGAGCGTTGTGTTTTGTCTCAGTAGTAAAAAGCAATAACAGATAGTTGGAGGAAATCAGCCCTTGGTTAGCCTTTAGTGAGTAGTGCCTAATAAACAATTCACACATGCAGTGTTTTAGCATGAGGCCAGGGTGTTGCTGCCTGCTTTATTTTCTTAAAGCTAGTGTGCTGCAATAAAAAGTAGCAAAACCTTAAAGCAGAAAAATATTATTTTGGAGTATAATTTGGAGTGTGAGTCCTGATTCTTGCTGAGATGGGGCCTTTGCCACCTCCCTTTGTAAAGGCAGAGTTTAAAGGCACCAGAAACTGAATCTAGCTCCTGTTAAAGCAAAAGGAGAGATTTGTATTGCTTTAATGAGTTTTAGGTCTGGCCTAGAATTGGGAAAACCTCTCAAGAAAAAAAGCTAATCGCCACATTTGAGAAAAATGTAGAATGGTTGTATTTACTATGTGGGTTTTCTTACCTTCCATGAAAGATGAGCAAGTGCTTCCAGGAGCTTTATCCTTTGTTGTTCACAATCACAGTGCTGTGGAGGGCTGGGAAAGCGTGCTGATGTAAATGTAGGAAATGTATTAGACGAAGGAAATTGAACTTTGAGCACCAAGTATGTGCCCCAGTGCCCCCTCCAAGAAGAAGACCTGATGAGGTTGCAGAGAGTCCCTGTCCTGAGCTCGGTCCCCGCTGCTGTTGGGGCACATGAAGCTGTTAGAGCAGCATCTGTGGGGCTCTGCCAAGGAACCGTTTACAGATGGAAAGGTTTTGGTGTCTCAGATAACAGGGGAGGGGCAGGGGAAAAAGAAGAAAAGCCAAGCTCTGTGAAAGAACAGCAAATAAAAAGCAAAGGCAAATGTGTCCAGGCGGAGATCTAGTTTGGAGTCATTGTGCTGATGGAATTTGATTCTCTGATGCCTCGGGTCATGTCTCCGTCCTATTTTCAATCTCTAAATCAGCTTGCAAAGAAAAGTGGTTATGATGGACATTTGTTATACTACTTCTGGACAAAAGCAATAGCATTGTAGGTTGTCAGTGGGTTTCTTTTTGTTGTTTTTCTTTTTTTTCATTTTTAATCTTGTTTCCTAAGAAACAAGATTTATGGATTGTGTTCTCTGCCTCTGTACCTAACAACCTTTGCGTGGAGGGGCTGTTATCTACCAACTGTCAATGATGGGGAGAAATTGCTTCTGAGTTTATGAAAAGAGATGGCTAAACAAAGTGCTGCTGAGAAGGTGGCCAGTAGCAAACCTTGAACTTTCTAGCCCCTGGAGAATCCCCTTTGGTTGCCATCCAGGTGGGAAGCGAGGGCATGGCTCCTCTGTTTCTCATATAACAGCTACTGAACTGCTGCCAGCTGCTCTCTGGTGCAGTGAGGACCAGGGAAATGATCTAGTTAACAACCTGTGCTTTGCAGCAGTGTGGCTGTGAGGAGCTGGGTCACCTGGGGTGAGGGCAGGAGCCTTGGTGAGATGTCTGGAGGCAGGTGAGCGTGGCTGCTCCGGGAAGGCATCGTTGCTGTGGTGTCATGGCATGGATGGGGCACAGCCTGCAAATGTAATTCTGCTGCTGATGTGACAAATGGTGTCTGGACAAAAGGTGACAAATGCAGGAGTAGGTTTTTAGGGGCATGTCAGCTGGTCTAGGATGGCTCTTCAGTGTGTAGTGCTCCTCTCTCCCAACAGAGCTTCGCTCTTAGCAGCTTGATCTGAGGGATGCAGTTGTCACACAGGACAGGTGAGGAAGGGCTCTCTGGTTTGCTCAGCCCTCCCACAGAGGGCTGTCACACACTGGCAGAGCATTCAGGTGGTTAATAGTGACCTTTGAGCAACATCCCCACTCCCCTGAGAGCTGCAGGTAGAGACTGTATCTTCTGCATTTGCACAGGCTTGGGTCCCTTGCAATGTAGGTCTCTGTTACCAAATAAAATGACATACTAAGTGCTGTGAGAGCATCACAAGGTAATAAACTCCCTTGGCTCAATCCATTTTATCACCTTTCTCTCTCCAATATAATGGGCATTTTGCTGTTGTCATTGCCAGAAGCAGGGTGTGAGTTGAGGCCTGGCTGTTGTGAAAGCTGTTGTGTCCCAGGCATCCCCCCTTCTCTCTATGAACCTGGGATCTCCTTTCCTTATGAAGCAGTTTCCCTGTGGTTTCCAGGTGTGAGGTTGCTAGGAAGAGAGCAGTGAACTTAGATAATAAATGTAGATCAAAGGAAACCACGTGGTTCTTCCTGCTTCTCAAAGGAAAATGTTGAGACCTATGTCTCTGTGTGAATAGTCAGAAGGAAGGTGGGTGCAAGGGCGTATGTAGAGGAAATCTCCCCAAGGCTCCCTCTTCCTGAGGAAGCTGAAGCAATGCTTGCCAGTGCAAGCTTGGTTCTGAGGTGGTTCTTTATCAGAAAGGTATTATCTGGGTAATTAGCTCTGCCTGTGAGTACAAATGTCTTTGGCTCTTTCATGCATGTGAGCCCAGGAGAGACTTGCTGAAGCATCCCTGTGTTGCTCCCATTATGCACAGCTACAATTCAGCCAGAAAGCCTTGTCCTGCCAGTTCATGTTGTAATTAAAGTGAGGCTTCACTGCCATGTGCTCTTGTCTCTGCTCTTGTGATAATTAAGTGGCATTGGCCTGTTCCATGATGAAGTTTGCTCTTCATCCCACTTGCATTTGAAAGCACACTGGGACACGTCCTCTCTTCTAATCCAGCCCTGCACCAGCAGATACTGGTGCTTTGAAGTTGGTATAAGCATGTGCTGCTGCCTCTTCCACAGCAGTAGAGGTGCTTTACAGTCAGCTCACCCACAGTAACCCCCACCCATCACTCCATTGTCCCTTGTAGCATCCTTCAAGGAGTTTTAGTGATAGCAGGAGCTCTTGTTCCCTCCGTTTCTGTCCATGAGGGCAATTCTTGTCTTTGCTATTGCTCTTCTCTGTGCCCTCCTGCTCCCTCCAGCCTTTCCCCAGAGCCTGCCCCAGGAAGGACTGGACTGATGCAGGCACAGCTGGTGGTGTCAGCTCCTCCCTGGCTAGCAATGGTTGAAACAGAATTAGGTGTACCAATTCCTTTTTTTTTTTACCCATAAATTTTCATTATGGACAGATATAAGTGAGGAGCATAGGCCTGGTCCTGGCCATCTTTGGAGGTGGCTGCACACACCTTGGATCCTCTTTCAACAGACCAAGAATCATCTGGCTGTCTGTATTGGATACAGCACTGTGCTAAGTAAAAGATAAGCACTTCTGAGTCTGTCTCTCAACACCATCGTTTCCAACAGTTGGCTTGAGAGCTGTCAGGCAGGATTGAAAACTACACAGTGTCTCTTGATTACATAGGTGCAAA
This sequence comes from Scolopax mira, assembly GCA_004320125.1. Lineage (NCBI taxonomy): Eukaryota > Metazoa > Chordata > Aves > Charadriiformes > Scolopacidae > Scolopax > Scolopax mira. Next base: position 38,952 of record BJBW01000636.1, on the reverse strand, counting down.
TCCAGAGGATTTCACTGGATCAGTACCAAAAATAACAATCATTTCAGTGAGCTGTGAACCTGGCTGCAGTGGGAGCACTGATGGGAGGTGGGGATCCTGGGGCATGCGGTGGCATCACTGCCAGGAAAAACAGCTTGGGAAGGAGCTTGCTGGAATGGTTCTGGTGCCCCGTTCCTAGGTACGTGTTAAAAACAGGTAGCATGCAGAGAGCCTGCCTTCATGGTATTAGTGCAACATTCCTTGGCCTTTGCCTGTGTCCTGTGGGAGCCCCTGGTTAATTACATTTCACTCTAGCATGAATTAGAGATTTGGATGCTTAATTAAAAGGAATAACTACCCATTCTAGGGGAAGGAGCGAGTGACCGTCCCAGTTCATGGGGGCATAGACTGTTTTCCTAAGCAAATAGTACCATGAGCTGGTTTCTCATGAAATATTTATCTGCTGGGCCACTTGGGGCTGTTTGAGTGGCCCTCAAAAAGGTTATTAACGCACAGAGCAGATGGAGGCACAGAGGCTGCTTATTAAATTTTGATTGCCTTTTGCCACTATGCTAATGCCAGTTGGATGGCAGGAAAAATTACCTGACCTCCTCCCCCAGTTCAGCTGGCTGGGTTTGCCAGCATACAATTGGGTACGGGAAGGGAGGGAAACTGTTGGCAAAAGCCCACTTCCCTCCCTGTGCCTTCATCATGCTCTGGCACAGATGTAGCTTTACTGCTTCACTGCTTCTGATAGTGATGGGCAGGGATAGATGACCATGAAGTGTCCTGGGCATGGTGCTGGATCATGCTGCAGGTGCTCTGTATTGTCCTGGCAGCATGGATGAGGTTTATGGGGCAAAAATTGTCTCTGGGAATAGAAAAGGCCTCCCCAAGCAATGTGGAGCTGTTGGAAGGGCTGAGTCATTGCCCTATTCCAGATCTGTGATGTAGGTTACAAGTGTTAGTTCTATAGCTGTGACATTCCAGCTCTTCTGCTTCCCAGACCCTCTGATAAAGCAAAATATAAGGTGGAGCAACCTTGAAGTGGCTCTGACTTGTGGTATGGCCATAGCATCATCCAAAACAGCAGGTACATAAAGGTCAGCTAAAGGAACCCACCTTCCCTCAAGCTCTGCTCCAAATGCAGAAATAGGGGTCCTTTTTCTTTGTCCAATTTGAAGTAAATCAAAAGAACTTTATTTTTTAATGAGAAAAAGGATGAATAAAATGGTTAACAGTGCCTTAAGGAAAGCCTGGGTCGGGGGGGTGTGTAGCTTTTGTGGCTGCCACCAACCGAGAGACTATGTCTCAAGGTTGAGGAGCAGACCTGAGCCAGACCCTGATGCCCAAATTGCTCAGATCACAGCAATGAGCACGTCAGCTCTTGTTCAGTTTTAATACTACTTTTTCTTCTTCCTTCAGGCTATGAAAGTCCTCTCCAAAAAGAAGCTCTTGAAGCAGTATGGATTTCCACGTGGGTATCTCGCATGGTCTACCTGTTGTCCTCAGCCAGGCAGTTCTTTCTGCAGGAATGTTGTCTGCAGAACAGACTGCAGAACTTGTCCTCATTTGAAAGCTGCCCAAGGAGTTGGTGACTGGTTAAATGCAGGAGGTAGTAAAAAGGCAGGCACAACCACAAAGAAATTCAGTGCACTTGGTAATTGGGTTCCTGGCTTTGATTTTTCTCAGTCTCTTTGAAGTGCTGACTTCCCTGTTGACCATCTGTGAAGCCTAATTAAGTGGTGGAAGTTAGGCAGGGTGGACCCTGTCCTCCCAGGGACTCTTCTACCCCCTCAAATAGCACTGGGCTCTAGTGGCATGGCAATGGGACCTGGCCAACACACCAGGGTGGGAAGCCAGCCGGAGCTGGTCTGAACAGGGCTTGGAAGTCTCACTTTTGGATGGAGACTAATGCTTTAGGATGATAACAAGATGACAAGATCTTCCAGAATAGCTGGTGTTATTCTGCAGAGGCAGCCAGTGGCTTCTCACTCCTATGTGCCAAGCACTGCTGAAAAATTAATTTTACTTCACCGTGTCATCACAATTGCAGGTCGGCCTCCTCCTAGAGGGTCGAAACCATCTTCTGGAGAGCAGCCAAAACCCCTGGCACCCCTGGACAGAGTCTATCAGGAAATAGCCATCTTAAAGAAACTGGACCATGTCAACATCGTTAAGCTGATAGAGGTGAGCTGCTTCTCCACCCTAAACTATACTGAAACAAGTCTGGCTTGTATTGCAATAAAAGGATCTTTCTTCAAGTGTTCCTACTTCAGCCAAAATTGGTTTAAAATAGCTGTTCAGAAATGTAGGCTGGTGATTCCAAGTAAGATCATGCCAATTATGTATGACAAACTGACATACTTATCCTGGGCTTTGGGCTGGTGCCCAAGAGAAGGCAGCTGGCTCTGCTGGTAGAAATAGCAGCAAGCTTTGCCCAGTGAAACTTGTGTGTAGACCAGCCTGGGGAGGTGCTCAGGTGTAAGGCTTTGGTGCCATGTTCAATATTGGTTGAGGCCAGATTAGGACAAGTGGTGGCTTTATTGGTAGGCTGTTTCTCCAAATACAGGCAGAAGCCCAGATTTTTCTGGAAACAGGAAAATCTATGTCCTTCAAAGCCCCTCAATGCAGAAATCTCTAAATATTAGCCTAAGTTGTTCTCAATGCTCTACTCTCAGCACAGTGTACAGGGAGCAGTATAAAGTTATTTGATTAAAAATCTCTTTTTTTTTTTTCCCTGCTGTTACTTTCTTTTCCCCCTTTCTCCTTATCTCTGTTATCACAGGTCCTTGATGATCCTGCAGAGGACAACTTGTACATGGGTATGTGAGTCATTAACTGCTAACAGAACCACCTGGGCTTAGACCTAGTGATGCAAGTAACATGTACCAGGGCTTGGGGGCAATACAAGGAGGAAACTTCTACCAACTTCAGCATATTTATTTTTTTTCTGAAGAGTTAAACACCTTTAAAGGCAGCTGGGATGGAAGGACTCCTTGCAGTAGGATAAGGCAGCCTTGTGCCTTAGTAGAGCTGTGCATATCCCCTTGCCATGGGGACACTAAAAAGATGTGACAGCAGCTCTGCTCTCCCCTATGTGTATGTCTGTACTAGTCTTAGAACCAGGAGAGAAGGGAAGGGTGCAGGACTTTCTACCCATTTTTGTCTTCCTCTCTCTCAATCCTTGGAAGTGCCAGCCACAATCTAACCCCCATTTGGGCAAAGCCTGGAGGGACAAGCCTGGGAGGTGCTGAGGTGGGCCAGAGGAGAAGGAGGACATCTGACCCTATTAGATCTCTGCTTCCCTATAACATTTCCTGATGAGACAGTCTCAAAGGCTGCTTCTCATAAAATAATTATGGGATGCTTTTGAAGCTGCCTGTGAAAGGGGGATCTGCCTAGCAAATGAAGCTATTTGCCTTTGAAAGGCCACTTTTCCCTTTTGGCTGAAGCCCCAGTGGCACTCTGGCAGCATTGAGAAGCAGCAGCCAAGGCAGACACACACGTGGTGTGGAGGGCAGCTGAGGCCACTGTTTAAAGGCCTGAACTCCTGGGGATGGAGAGAAGGGAAGGGATGAGATAGCAAGCTTTTTTTGTGGAATAAAAATAAATGCGTGAGGAAGTAGAAAAAGCTGCAGAAAACAGAAAAAAAAAAAAATCCAAACCAAAAGCAAGCTCTGCCTGTGGAGCAAGGTAACAGTCCCAGAAATGGCAGTGATAGCAGCAGGACAAGTGGGAAATGTCTTGGTCCCATTGGGGGCCCAAGAGCAAGCAGTGGCTGTGTCCCTATTGTCCATGCCCATCACCTCTCTGCTCCCCGTGCAGGCAAACTGAGTTCCCTTGGCAGCAAGGGGAAGCTGTGGGTGCTCAGCTCTGCTCAGAATTGAGTGGGTTTCCTCCCTCCAGCTGCTGACCCAGCCATAACTGCACCTTTCTCCTTCCTGAAATTCCCCTCACAGCAAAGCAAAACTAGAGAAAGTGGAGTTTGCCCATTGCTAATTACTGCTGGCATTAAGGGCTGCTGTGAGTGCTCTCTGCCGTGCGCTCATTAGGAAGAGCAGGGGATGGAGGGTGCTGATAGAAATTGGAGCAACCTGCAATAGCACAAGATGGTTGAATAGTGAAATGCTGCCACAAGCTGCAGCTTCTTCACCCTGGAGAGCAAGATGAGCCGATGCAGGCTGGCTTTGTACCTTCAATTGGTCTGATATTGTAGCTGTAAGCAGGGCTGCCTGGTGCTTTGGGGAGGATGAGCTGCTTGGATTTCTTGGGAGGTGCAAGAAATTCCTTAGTAATTCACGAGGAAAGAGCTCTTCTAGTGCATAAAGGCAGGTTCTTCTGTTTGCAGAACAGGTCAAAGGCAGAATCAGAATAACACATTGTCACTAACCTATGCTGGGGTAAAACCCAACTAACCCACTAACCAGGCACACAAACTTGTGTTCTCCAGACCTCAACTCACACAAACAAATCCTTTGCAGTTGCTCCTGTCAGGGAGCATTTACCTTGTTGACAGCTGTGTAGCTGAGCTGCTGATTGACACAGCACAAATAGAGCAACATGTCCTTACAGCATCTTATTTTGGTATCAGCAGTTTAGCAGAAATGCCACACCAAACACCCTCCCTGAAGGTACTGAATAAGGTGGGGCTCGAATCAGCAAAGGCTGATGCCAGGAACAGCAGAAATGTAATTGATAAATGATCACCCACTGACTCCTTGTGTGTAGCTGGCGGGAGGTAGGGATATTTGTCTTTCCTGAAGAGATGAATATTTTCATTTTGCATCCTCTTGTGTCCTTGTCATGGGTGAGGGAAGAGAAGTGAGTGGAGATAAATTGATTTTGCAGGTACGGGAATGGATGTGTTTTTGTAGATGCTAAAAAAAAAACCAACCAAATAAGTCCTGTCCTGTTTTCTGATTCATTCATGATTTGATTTCCTTTTCTTGCAGTGTTTGATCTCTTGAGGAAAGGGTAAGTAGCCCTCCTGGGATCCCTTGTGTTGAAATTTTTGGTGTCCATCACTAGCTTCCAAGATGAAATATACAGCAGGTCAAACTGCTGTCTGCAGGCAAGTGCAGGGGAGGCAAAATCCAGCTGTAGCTGCCTTTGCACTGTTACAGCCTGGAACGATGTGTGAATAGTAATGGGCAGGGAGGACATGTCCTGGTGTCAGGCTTTGGCCTGGAAAACAAATTTGATGCACCAGGTGCCTGGAAGAAAAGGTTTAAATAGGAATACTCTGAGATAACAGCTGCATTGTGGCTTCCTCTGGCACAAGGAGTGTGTGTCTGCATCAACATTTAGTTGCCACCCACTGCCTTATTTTGCCCCCAGCACTAACATGCTGTGGAAGGTTCTTTTGTTGGCATGTTCATCTATAGCAGGAGATGAATAAAATGGCGGGAGGTTCCTCACTAGTTTCTGCTACACCTGTACTGATTCTGGAGCTCTGCAGAATCACAGCGAGTCAGGAGAGCTGTGCCCAGGATAGGGGAGATTCCCGAAGGGCTTATTTTTTCTTTCTAGCCCCATGAACAAGCCTCTTGCAGGCTGCTAGCTCCAACAGGTTGCTGGTGAGAGGCTCCTCAGTCTCCCTGGTGACTAGGCTGATGACTATCCTGTTAAGAGAGGAAGAGGGGGAAAAAAAGCTCCTATAATCAGCTGTGTCCAGGGAACGTGCAGCTTGGCTGAGTGCAGCCTGTCTGCCTCTAGCAGAAGGCAATTAGACTCCATTAGTGGCTCTGCCAGTCCCGCCGCTCACATTATTTCTCCCTGGTTTCAGCAGCAGAAAAATGTGTGTGAAGAGGGAGGGAAGGCAGTGGCAGAAAAACGCAAATGGGAGATGAAGGTCATCCATCAAATGGCAGCAAGGGAGAAGAGAGAAATGCTGCAAGAAGGGTTTGCTGCTGGGGGCTAAGGAGAAGTGCTGCAGAGCCTGGTTTTGGCAATGGGCTATTCTCAGCCAGGGTTTGGCTTGCAAGGGAGGAGCACTCCCTTAAATCCAGCTCACGACGGGTGTATGTCCAACTGCAAGGTCAAGCTGCTGAGCACAAGCAGGATTAACCCCCAGTGCAGTGAAGTCCTTAGCTCCTGCCATTCATCCTCTGGGGAACAGAAGATGCTGACTGGCTCTTACAGCCTCTTTACCCTCAGCTTTCAGCAGGCACAGGCAGAAGAGGGGCTTTTAGAGGATACTGTGCATCTCTCCGCAGTGGCGGCATACAAAGGAAAGGAGAGGAGAAGCTGATCAGGTAACCTTGGCTGTTTAGGGCTGAATGGCTGAGTTTTGGTGGTGGCTGAACCCTGAACAGCAAAATAGGTTTTTCAAAGCAGGTTAGCACAATGCACTGGAAATATGCCCACTTAACCTTTCAGCCAGTTGTTCGTCTCTAGGTTCTGCCTTGGTTTAGACTAGCTGCATGCTGATGTTGCGTCAGGACTGAGCCCCAGCATGCATGACATCCAGTGCACAGCAATGGGGACTGTCCCACTGCTTCCTGGTATCTCCTGGTGATGCTGATGCTCACATCTACAAGCAGCTTTAGTCAGAAACCATAGGCCAGATCCAGTTTTGTTCCTTTCACTACTCTTTTCCCATTGGGACTCTGAGTGAATGAAGTGTTTGCCCTATTCTGTGCAGACAGCAGGGATTAATCCTGGTATTGGTGAGGGCTCTGTGGCTCATGCTGGCTCAGGGACTGTACAAAGCCACCCATCACGGCTACCTGAGCTCACTAGTGTAGGCATCACCACATCCAGAAAGGTTGGTGCGCCTCCATCCTGTGTAACAGCTCCCAGAACCTTTTGGGAGCCTGGCCCACATAGTGCTGGGGACGTGGTGATGGAAAATATGAAAACTCCTCCAGCAAGGAGTTTTACTGCCATTCTGCAAAGTTCTTAGCTACTCTCTCTTGTCCCAGCAGGCCTGTCATGGAGGTACCAAGTGACCATCCCTTCAGTGAAGATCAGGCTCGGCTCTACTTCCGAGATATCGTCTTGGGCATCGAGTACTGTGAGTACCACCAGCACTGACAGCAGCTTTGCAGAGTGTGTATGTTGGCCTCCTGCTGGGCTGGGGAGAAGTCTCTTGACTCTGATGGGCTGTGAGTTGAGTGAGCAAAGTCCCCTCTGACTGCATGTGAGGGGGATTGCAGTTGGTGGTGGCTCTGCTCAGCTCAGATTTACCTGAATAGTATCACAGGTGCCAGGAGCAGGTGTTCCTCAGAAGGAACATTAAGAAAACAGTAGCCTTCTTTTGTCTGTTATCCAGAGACTCCAGCAGCAGAGTTTCTGTTTGTATCCTACTTGATTATCATTACTATTTTTCAATAAGCTTTCTCACAGTGTGGCTGAGGCCAGATTCTTTGAGTGTACTCTTCAGGACAGTCAAGGAGGCCACAATAGGTCTATGAATGACAGCAGGGATTTTTCTTGCCCTCTTGTAGCTTATATGTTCCTGATGGCATGAACCTGACCAGAGTGGGAGGAGTCCCTGAATTGAGGACCCAAAGTAGAGCCGTGTATGTGCTGTGAGCAAGACCCCTGAGGAGCAGTAAGGGCTGGTGTTTCCCCTTGTGGACCTCAATATGAGCAGGAAGTTTTTGCAGAGGTGGTTCATGCCTCACAGATCTATTTGTTTTCCAGAGGAGACAACAAGCACGTAGATAAGGTGATCCTGTTACTACGTTGTGTTTATATATATGTGTGCCAAATAGCTTTTGATTGGTTCTGTTAACAGTAGCTTATAAAGAAGTCTCTTTGGTTGGATAGCCTCTTGTGGGTTAATAACTAGACAATCAGAAAAGTAGGAATACAGGTTTCACAATGGAAAAAAGTCACTAGTGCAGTTAAACAGAAATCCATCGTGTGGCCTGGGTTGTTTAATATAATTACCATAAACAAAGGACCAGAAAAAGGGTAGAGTACAATAAGAGAAATGGGTGATGACACCTAATTATTCAGGGTAGTCGTTGTTAGAACTGACAGCAAAGACTGGCAGGAAGATGCCTTCATAGCAAGCGTGATAAAATAGCAGATAAAAATTCATGTTGCTGACTGCAGGGTAATGCATGAGGGGGAGAAAGAACACTAAAAATATGTACATCGTGACAGGCTCTAAATTAGCTGTTCTCACTCAGACTTTGTTCTGGATAGTTCTCTTGAAAATGCCAGCCTTTTACTTAGTGACAGTCAACAAAGCTAACAAGATTTGGGGAATTACAGAGAATGAAATAGAGAAGAAAACAGAAAGGGCCCTCATGTTTATTTGTTTCTGTAAGAGCTCTTAGATACAGGCAAGGAGTATCTTGAACACTTGTGTGCAACTCAGCCTGTGTTAGAAATGGCTCTCTAGAACTGAAAAAAGCTTGAAGTCCTGAACATCCTCTATATAAAGACAAGACCAAAGCTTTTAAGATTTGAAAATTATCATGGGAAGGGATGATATGATAGAGGATTTTAAAATCCTAAGTGTAATTAACCTGTGATATTTATTGCTAGAGGACATAGCAGATGCCAGAACTATATGGGCTCAAAGTGATTAGACAAGTCCATAGAAGAAAAGAGCATCAAGGACAATGAAATGTGGGGATGCTAGCAGAGTTTGCTACTGGGCTGCCTAAAGCAGGAAGTGTGTGCTGAAAATGTGCTGAAAATGTGTGCATCTCTCTGCCTGATGCTTTTCCCCAAGCTATTGGCCCCCCAGGAGATAGGATGCTGGTGCAGGTGGCCCTTGCAGGTGGCTCCTTTTCCATCCAGCAGCTTGTCTGCACCATCCTTGAGGTTATTGCTCTGTGGACCTGCCAGCAGAGATAGCTGTGCTGTGGTGGGTTCCTGGAGACTGGGCTAGGTTAGCTTGGCATCTCTGTTTCAACCTTAGGAAATAAATACCTGCTTCCTTCACAAACCAGAAGGAATTGTTTCAAATGGGCTTTCGAAAAGCCAACGTGTTGCTATGTCAAACTCAAAAGGAACATTTCATGCTGCCATAGTGCTTTGAGCCTCAACTGTCTTTGATTCACCCATCTCTGGTGGCCCCTGTGAGCTCAGCAGCTCCTTAGAGCAAGCCCCTCATTTCTACAAGGCTTTTGTTGAAGACTCCTTTGTTTCAAACCCCTCCAGAGAACAAGTCTCTGAGCGTGGTGGACCTTGCTGAAGTGGAAGGTGGTTTGCAGTGTCCTGGTCCATCTCCACACTGAAATACAACACCACCTCATTTTGTTTGTTTAAAACTAGTGGGAGGGAATGAAATCAATGTTTGCAAGTCTGTGATGGTCCAGAACTTTTCTAGGTGTTGCCAAAATCAGTCAGGTCAGTGGGAAGTTGGTGGAAATGTATATATGAATGGGAAGCACAAGACTATTTTTCAGAATTTGAAGGGTGAAGACTGCAGCTTTTTATATTCTCATTAGCATTCATATTGTAGCAGAACCTGTATGGCTCAGCTGGGAGATCCAAGCTCTGCTGTGCTGGATGCTGCTGCTGTAACAGCTCCTGCTTAGCTCCTTCTAAACTGTAAGTTTAGAAGATAGTTGATAAGAAAAAAAAAATAAAGAAAATAAAGAATGGGTAGTCCTAGGCGGAGGGAGTGAAACAGCAATAAATTATAGGATGCCTGAGCACTCCCAACAGCAGGAACAATAGGATGCTTTATTTTGGGCTATTGAGTAACCACTTATTTTATTAGCGAATGAAAGTTAAAAATGGTGTTCTCTCAGAACTGCTGGGCAAATACATGGCAATTATTATGTAATTACAGGGGAAAAGTGCACCGTTTGTGCACGCTGAAGGAAAAGTGTTGCCAGGCAATCTAGAGATTGTAAGGTAATTTTAATGTAAGCATACATAATTGTTATGTAATTTGTGAGACTCAATAACCATGCAGCTGCTTGAAGCTTGCAGTCTTCACAGCAGCAAATGCATCATTGCTGGTTGGGTTTTATTAAATTAGAAGTTGTGAACTGGATTCCTGTGGGAGGCTGCAAGGTGTTAATCCAGGCCAGTGTGCTGCCCTCAGTGCAGATGGTACATGGTGAGTGGGAAGGGGCTACAGGAGCCAAGCTGGTGGGAGATGTGGGCTTTAAACTACTAATGGTGGCATGTACTGGTCTGTGGCTACATGTGCGTCCGTAGGGACTAAACTGCACTGGTTATTCATGATCCTTGCCTGGGGTAGGGGCCTGGCTCTGGAAAGAAGTGTTGGAGGGAGGCAGGGGTCCATGTGATGAGAGCAGAAACTCCCTGTGCCAGGCAGGAAGCTTGGCTTAGGGATGGGTTCCCTGGAGAGAGCAAAGAGCTTCCCTGTGCAGGCAATGGCATGGTGCTGCCTTGCTCTGTCAGCTGCTTTTGGCTGTATCTCTGGGTTTGGTATGTTTAATACTGGGAAGTGCACTTTGATACGTGCATGGTCCCAGCTTCATTCACTGAGCAATGAAGAGACAGAGGCAGATTGAAGATCTGAGAGCCAGGAAGATCTGCCCGTGATAAGGAATCCCTTCCCCTAATCCCTGAATTGCTGGGAAAATATTTTAGGCTTAAGTGTGGCAATACTAATGGTTCATCTGTTTTCATGGATCTGTCTTAAACCTAGCCTTAAACCTAAACTGCAGGAGTAATTTAAGCATGTGCAAACCTTAATTCCTGTCCTAGTGAAATAAACCTTATGAAGGAAAATTTCCTTTTCTCCCCAGCACTGACAGCATTACACAGGTATCCTTGTGAACTGGGGAGGCAGGCTGTCAACTCCGTGTTGCAAGTACCACTGGAGTGGTAATTTCAGAACATCCTTAAGTGGTTTGGATGGAAAAGTTTTGCTGGATTATTTGTGTCATTAACTAAAGCATGTGCTTAAGTGTCTCTGTGAATTGGGGATGTGTGCAATTACCTCCCTTTCCGCTTGTAACTTCCCTCTAGTAGCGCTTATTTAAGTGTTAGTCTCCCTTCTAGGAAGGCAAACATTGCTTTCCCAATGGCTCTCAGCAGAAATAGATGTACTGGCTATCGAATAGTTGCTGAAGGAGTTAGCAGCTGCAGCAGGAGACAACCCTGGCAGCTGGGAGGTAAGTACGGTGCTCCCCGCAGAGCCAGGTGGCCCAGGTCAGCCCAGGGTGCCTCATGTGGGGACCCATCAGCAGTGCCAGCCAGGTGGGGGTCTGGCTGTGCACCCCACAGCATGTCTTCCAGCACCCTGAGATCAGTGGCCCAGACTCTTCCTTGGCCAGAGGTTGTGTCTTTATCTGACACAACCATTTATTTGGCCAGTTCCCATTTGTGCTTAGTCTGATCATGCTGGTTTCTGCTGATGGTGAATAGTTGTGCCCTCTCTGTGCCACCCCAGGTTTATAGACCTCAATCATATCTTCAGGGTAGCTTTTCAAGGCTGTAGAGTGTCTTTCCACTCTTTTGACCATCTGTTAGAAAAAGCTAGTGGTCCTGGAGCCTCCTAAGCCTTATTAATTGAGGGCACAGCAGTATTTCAGAGTTGTCTTCTGTGGTAGATGTGGCTGAAAATACTTAGTGCTGGAGCTGATGTATCCCTTCCCCAACAAAGCTTACATGTTTGCTGGACAAACACAGACATTCTGCTGTTTTACTTCTGATATGGTGATACCTGAATACAGGTTTGACTTCTGGTAGGCAGTCAAATTTCCTTCTGGGTTGACTTAGTGGTGACTTCTATTCAATAACTGCACAGTAAATGGTTTTGCTGAGTGAAGGTGAATTTGATGTTGTGCCAATTTGCTTTGGCAGATGAACAGTGGAAACCAGTACCAGGTGAAGCGTGTAACCGGAGGATTTTCCTCCGGTGTCAGGCTGCTGTCTGCTGGCCAGAAATGTTTTCTTTGTGTGTGAGCAGATGTTTGGTTGAACACAAGAAGCAGATATCTTAAACTCTTCTCTAGTGTTGGGAGACAGACTTAGGAGCCGCAGGAGAGACTGTGAGGAAGAAGCGTACTCCATCAAAAGCCATGAGGGATAGGCCAGGCAGGTGTCCCAGTTTAGTTTTGGGACACAAGTAGCTCTAGTTAGTAGGAGCCAAAGTAAGGAGTAAGAATAAGCAAAGGAAAGGTGGGTCTGAGCAGGTAGCCTGGCTGTGACACTAGCCAGGAGCAGACACTTAGCACAGAACACGCACGCAAGCTAGACCCAGGGGAAAACCCTGCTGACTCGCACAGTCAAGATGAAGCACAGCAGCTGTCCCTTCTGCTGTTTAGCTGCAAGCTCAGTATTTTATCTGGCTCATAAGCTGAAACAATTGCTGTCACTGTGGCTGAAAGGAAAAAAAACAATTATCTGTAGAAAATGCACCATTTCCCTACTGCAACTGTGTCTAGGGAAACTAAGGGTGGCAGTTCTGGTCCTCACCTTGGAGGAATGCTTTTCTCATCACTATGAACTATTGGGTTGAAGCTAAAACTGTTGGGAAGTTAGTTTTCTAGCAGCATTCTCTGCAGGGCTCTCATATGAATGCCTGTGATGCTCTGGAGCAGTAGCAAAGTGCCTGGCATGCAGATCAAAGCTGGTTTTTCTGAGATATGACTTAATCTACTTGATAATCAATATGTGTGAATACTTTCCATTATCTTAAAAGGAAACTTAACCAAATGAAATAACAGCTGAGTCAACAAAGCCTTGTCTATTCCGAAGAATCTATTGCAATGCAAGCCCAGGGTAGACGTTCTCAAGTATCAGTGTTGTAGATAAGTGTGATCTGCTTTAGCTCTTGGCAAAGACAAATTGCTTGAATCTCATGTTGCTGTGGGCCAGCAGAGTTGGTGTGGAAGCTGAACTCTTCCATAGGGCTGGCCAGTCCTGGGTGTTGAGCTCTCCTTGTGTAAAACCTGGGTTTAAGCAGCATATTCAAGTGGCAGAGTTCTGATGGAATCAGCAAGAGAGTGATGAAGTAGTGAATAGAGATGAGAAAATTTGAATGGGAATCCTCAGCTCAGCTGCTCTGTGAGACCCCTGCAATGAGCCAAGCGTGGGGGGGAAGGTGTTCCCCTTGCACAGCCCCCTTCATCCATGTCCTCCAGCTCTGTGTTGGTGGAGCATTGCAGACAAGTACAGAGGCTTGATTCAAAGAGCAAGCCTTCTGTTTTAAGCTCTGGTGCAGCATTTTCCTTGGGAGGGTGTTAAATCATTTCTTTGCTACAGGGGTGATGTGAGTAATACTAAGCAGACTCTGCAGTAGCACCATATGGATTGCTTTTGTCCTTGAATGGGAATGGGATTCTGTTTTTAATCAAGTACAATTCAGCATCAGCCTCAGTAAACAAGATATGTCCGTGCATTACAAAGTTTTACATGTATAATTTTTAAATGGGCTTTTAGCAAGTTGCTATTAACCTGTTGGTGCTCTAAGATTTCCAGAAGGGAAAGCAGTAAAGGGCACCTTTTTTAAAAGGATGAAGGTACAATCTGTCGTTTTCTAGCACTCCTATCTCTACCTCTTGGTCTTTGCTGGCTGTTAATCTAGGCAGACAGTTCCCAAGCGTTTGCTTCTGAATGAAAAGGAAAGCCTATTTAGTCTTCGAATGGCCTGCAGTATCTAGAAATGAAGAGCATTTGTGAAATGAGCTGCATGTTGTGAAAGAAGCTGGTTTGTCCCACTGAAGGCAGCTGAGGGGCTGAACAGAGAGAAACACTGTGCTCAGTAGGGCTTTGCTAATGGAGCAGAGAGACAGAACAGCAGGAGAGCTCCAGAGAGCCCGGGCAGGACTGCATGCTGTGCTTGGGCAGGAGCCAGCTGGCCCAGCAGCAGAGATCCTCCCCCAAATCTGCCCCTTTCTCCAGCCCTACCTACTGTACCACAGACACTGAGGATTCACCCCTGCCCGAAGCCCACTTTATGATGGAAGTGCTGCAGGATCTCTAAGCCACAGAAGTTTACAGCCATAATGCTCCAGGCCCTTGGCCCTGCACTGAACCTTCCTGAGCAGCAAGATCCTCTTGGGGGCAATGTGTGCCAACAGCAGTGATGACACTTAAAGTACTGGCTTTCTCTTCATTTTATAGTTATTGAAGTTGTTTTCCTCTGACTACTGCAGGCTTGGTTCTGCAGGGATGCTCACTCCAGTTCAGAAGCACATAAGCCTTTGCTTTCTTTAAATACCATTCCCACATCACCCGCTGGCTTTTCAGAGATGATGTTCAACATGTGCCAAGGCAATGTCCTGAAGGGGTATGTTTTGTGACCTACCTGGAAGTACAAACTAGCTGGTCACTCCCTGGACAGCCAGCACCTGGAGTATTTCATAGAATCATAGAATGGTTTGGATTGGAAGGGACCTTAGAGATAATCTAATTCAACCCCCCTGCCATGGTCAGGGACACCTCCCACTAGAGCAGGTTGCTCAAAGCCCCATCCAGCCTGGCCTTGAATACTTCCAGGGATGGGGCATCCACGACTTCCTTGGGCAACCTGTTTCAGTGCCTCCCCACCCTCACTGTAAAGAATTTCTTTCTAGTATCTAATCTGAATTTCCCTTCTTCCAATTTAAAACCGTTGCCCCTTGTTCTTTCACTGCACTTCCTGACAAAGAGTTCCTTTCCGGCTCTCCTATACGTTCCCTTCAGATATCAAAAGGTTATAAGGTCTTCCCAGAGCCTTCTCTTCTCCAGGTTGTACAACTCCAGCTCTTCTCCAGGCTGAACACCCCCAGCTCCCTCAACCTGCCCTCATAGGAGAGGTGCTCCATCCCTCTGATCATCCTTGTGGCCCTCTGCTGGACCCGTTCCAACAGGTCCATGTCCTTCCTGTGTTGAGGACTCCAAAGCTGAACACAGTGCTCCAGGTGGGGTGTCACAAGCACAGAGTAGAGGGGTGGAATCACCTCTTGTGACCTGCTGGCCACGCTTCCCTTGATGCAGCCCAGGATTTGGTTGGTTTTCTGGGCTGCCAGTGCACATTGTCAGCTTGTGTTAAGCTTCTCATCCACCAACACCCCCAAGTCCTTCCCCTCAGGGCTGCTTTCCAGCCATTCTCTGCCCAACCTGTATTTGTGCCTGGGTTTGCCACGTCCCAGGTGCAGGACCCTGCACTTGGTTTAGTTGAACTTAATGTGATTTGTAGGCATCTGATGGCAGAGTACCACCCTGAGGCAGTCATGACAGCCTCTTGGCATTTAAAGACACTCTGTCAAGGATGAGAAGCCATGATTGTGGTACTGATGAAATTATGGAAGAGGTGGATGCAGACTGCCTGAAACTGTTGAAAGGATGTGAGTAATCCATGTGTGCTGCTGGAGAGGCTTTCAGAGAGTCCATTGGAGTTCTGCAGGGATAACACCATCTCTACCTCTGCATGTTGGGCTAGAAATGCAGATCATGCTGGTTTGGCGAGTACCTTCCCAGCAGGACAGCTCTGTCCCTGGGCTCCTTCCCCAGTGTGTGGCAGTGATACTTGTGTCACTGCACGCACATCCTGACACTTGGTCAGTCAGCCTTTGGTCAGCTCTGCTGAAGTAATTGTTTCTTGCTGTTCTCCCTGATAATGTGTTATCTGGGAGAGATCTGGACTTGCAGCAGAAGTTAGTGGGACGTAAAGTTTTTCTGCACTTAGTGGTGTTGATGTCCTACAGGTGAGCAGTCCTGCTTGCTCTCTGCAGCTCTCAAACAAGCCAGTTGTGGTTTTTTTTCTATTGCCTACAAATGGTCTTGGGAATGATTTTGGGTGAATCTTTTACTCTTATTTCTGCAACCCTGGGTTGTACTGGGCTGTACCAGTGCAAGGCACAGTGCAAGAGAGGATTAAGATGGTGCTTTTTGAAGGTTGAAGCCCATTTTGGATAGCTGTGCAGGGGGAGATATCCACATCAGCTGTCAGTCTGGGACTTTAAGAATTCTATTTCTTCAGAGCAGAAAAGGGATTTCAAGTTGCCTTTGTCAGGTTAGCATCTCCACACCAAATCACATCTGCCAAGAAACAAGTACTTGCTCTTTTAAGTTTTACAGCTGTGATGGAGCCTTGTTCACTTACACCAGCTGGTGCTCAGTGCACGATTCCCATCCTTCTCCCCTCATGGCTATTGCCTCTGCACAAGGCAGCTGGATAGGGGTGAGGATTTGCAGATAGCATAAATCTTTTGAGCCAGCTGGCACAAGATTTTCATTACTGTCACCTAAACAGCATGATGTATGGGTGGGACGCTGCTCTCAGCACCACCACTCCTGATCTGACCAGCTGCTTTCCCCCTGTGCCCATCTCCTTGCCATCCCAGTTTATTATTTGAATCGTGGGCCAGGTTTGCAGATGTGCCTGGCTGACACTGTGCTGAGAAGCCCTGGGACATGTCAGGCTCACTTCTGAAAGCTCAGCCTCTGCTCCCCTGACCCACAGGCACTTGTGCTAATTTTCTCCTCTGAGCAGTCAAGGTCAGAGACTGTCACTGTCCTGAATGCTCACGTTGAGCATGTGGATGTTCTGGTCTGGGAGGCGCAAATTTTCAATGACCATAGTGTTTGATGGCTTTAATTTTTGCAACGGATGTGTTTTATTTCTTTGTTCAATATCCATATTTCTCTTGTACATAGCAGCCAGCAGTGCCCAGACCTGCTGGGTTCCAGGCTGAGATGGGCAGTGAACAAACACAGAGCATATGGCAAATGGCCCATGTTTTTCCTCTACTCATATTAGATTGTGCGAAGGCAGGGAATGTGTTTTACAAGATTAATAGTTATTTGATACAGGAATTGGTTTGTGGTTTTGTTGGGTTTATTTTTTCTTTCCTTTACAGAAGAAATAATAAAAACTGCAGTGTACCTGCTTGCCTAGTGTAACTCCTTCAATTTTCACAGCTGTAGCTCCAGGGATCTACTTGTATGGCCCATGTGTATTTGTGGCCTATATTTATTTTGAGGCATTGCAAATCTTAGCTAAATCTTAGTGTTGGGCATGATACCAGACACCTGCCTGAAAGGCAGCTCAGTTCCTGAAGGGAAACTTCATCCCTGCCTCACTTTTTTTTTTCTCTCCCTATATTACCATAATGAAATGTCAGCTTGCCACCAGCTTTGCTGCGGAGCAGATGTCTTCTCGTAATTATTGTTGTTGCAGGGTTTTCAGTGTTTATCCTGACTGTCTAGCTGGGCTGTTACAGCCTCAACTGGCTTGCATCACAGTATGGCCATGCAGTTGCTGCACATCTGGAATAGGATGTAAGCACCAGTGCTCTCCAGTGAGCTTGTGTCTGCTGGTCTCCAGGTCAGCTCTTTAATGTCCTAAGGACAGCTTTCCCTGGCACTGCTTTAAACTAAGGAGAGATCCTTGCAGAAAAATGGGCCTGGGAATGTAGTGATAGGATGAGAGGTAATAGTTTTAAGTTGAAAGAGGGGAGATTTAGATTAGATGCTAGAAAGAAATTCTTTACTGTGAGAGTGATGAGATAGTGGCCCAGGTTGCCCAGACTTCCCCTCCCCAGACATGGTCTGCTTGAAAAAAGCAGAACAGTTACATGAAATTTTTTCTTTCTTGATCCTAAAACACAAGCTGGGATGTGCCATAGGGCTGTCTGCTCTTGTGGCAGTGTGTAGACCAGGTCTGTAAAGCAGGAAAGGGGTGCCTGAGCTTGCATCTTTATTTTCATCCTCCTGGAAAGGTTTCCCTGGATGCATTGGCAGTTGTGGCAAATCGTGCTCCTTTTTATTTTTCCAGTGCACTACCAGAAGATCATTCACCGGGACATCAAGCCTTCAAACTTGCTCTTAGGGGATGATGGACATGTCAAAATTGCTGATTTTGGAGTCAGCAATCAATTTGAAGGAAACGATGCCCAGCTTTCCAGCACGGCAGGGACACCAGCATTCATGGCACCAGAGGCCATTTCAGACACTGGCAAAAGTTTCAGTGGAAAGGTAGGCATTTTCTCACAATCTTGTGGGTCCCCCAGGCATGGTACAAAGGGCAGCACCACACTTGCATGCTTTGTGTGTTGCCCAGCTGGAGACTGGGGTGGAGATTGGGATGGTTTTTAAGTAAAACTAAAGCTCTGATTCTGTGTCTGGTTCAGGCAAAGCTCACATTGGTTGTTCCCTGCAGTGGGCAGACACACTTTGTGGATCCCTGCCCAGAGATCTCTGCTCCAGGAAAGGAGCCGTGTTAGAGCCCTTTTTCTGCCCAAAGGGAAAGGAAGAAACTCTTGATTCCCTCCCAAAATAATCAAGAGGCTCCAGGGGCTACTGGGCACTGAGATCATATCTTGATCCCCTGAAAGTGGGAGGCACTGCTGAGTGCTGCAACACAGACAAGGGAATAGAATCTCATAGGTTTTTTTGTGCCTGGGAAAGACTCTTGAGGCTCAGCCTTGAGTCATGTCATCTGCTGTCAGAAAAAAAGGGCTGCTTGCTGGTCACTGCACTCCACAGCAAGGACAAGGGAGGCAACGTCTGGCCCAGCACAGCCCTCATTCCCCAAGCATGCTACAGATGCCTTTAGGAGCCCAGCTTCAGAGAGGCTCTGTACAGTAAAACAGAAAATATTAAATGAATACAAATAATGTTCTTTGAATGAGTGGGAAAATCCAGCTCATTCAGATCATCTGTTTTACATCTTATTTACTGCCTCTACATTCTTTTTTTCAGGCACTTGATGTATGGGCCATGGGAATTACCCTCTACTGCTTTGTTTATGGGAAGGTAAGCTGGCTTTCAGGAGCTGGAGCCCTGTATAGGAGTGTCTGCCTGCATGGCTTTTGACTCATTCCTTTCCAAATAAAGGCAAATATTGGAAACAAAGACTTACCTTCCACAAGCTCACATTTCCCAAATCACCCTGTGGATGAGAAGGGGCTGATATTGTGATCTGTGGAAAGGATGTTTTTTAGAGTTGTCTCCTATACTCAGAGTAGTTGTTTGTGCTACAAACCCAGAGAGTACCCAAACCCTGCAGCATCAGCAGCACCAACAATGGTTTGTCAAGGGGTTATCCATATTACCTGTATGTAGAAGCAAGCCAGATAGAGCCAGGAGAGAGGCACAGGTTTGATCCCAAGCCACTGCAGCACTTTAGCAAACCAGATTATAGAAAACTTTTGTCTGCCAGAGCTGAGCTGGGCCAAATGAAGACCACTTTGTCAGAGCCAGTTCTTCAGAGCTGCCTTCTGCAAGCTCCATGTGCTGCCATGGCTCTTCTCTCTCCTGTGGCCAGAAGCCCCTTGTCCCACTCATGCTTTCCCAGGGGCAAGCAGTACAGCAGATACACGCGGTCTGTGTGTGCAGGATGTTATCCTAAACCTCCTGTCTGAGCACAAGCCACTGCAAATCCCACCCTACAGGCAGAGGGCATCCAGCTCAGGGGAAAGAGGTGGCTGGTGGAGATGGCAGAGGCAGAGCTATCTCTATTGCTGGTGATATTGCTTGCCCAAGTCAGGATGGAAAATATTCTCTGACCTGTATCTATGGTTATGTCTCATTTGGGCCAAATCCTCAAGTGAAAGGGTATAACCTCATGGTGATATTACTTCCCTCTGTGGCAGCACTGGAGAAAAGAAAAAGGGACTATAAAGACAAGCCCAATGACACATTTGTCTGTTCCACGTATCTTCTACAGATATCTACATGTATCTAAGATCCATGTGTCTTAATATTGTACAGTTTGTACCTATTTTATTTCATTATTTAATCTGGCCAGACAAGCTGGGACAGGGCACACCAGCAACTCATGACCCACTAAAACAAGTGTACCCACTCTTCCAGTTTTGCTGCAGATGTTGATAGGGCCTGTGAACGTGCTGCTTCTGCATCCTCCACAGTATTCACCACAACTCAGTTACCACCTGTCAGTCCTGCCTGCCCTGCCACATAGGAAGAGCCAGAATCTAGGTCTAAATGAATCCTGAGTAAAAAGTTGTGCTGAAGAGAAATGTGTTGAATCTGTATATCTGGATTTAAAATAGAAAACCAGGTATTTTAATGGTAATACCCAGCTCCAAATGATGTTCGTCACATAGAGACCTCAAAGCAGTGATACAAGCCAGCCAGAATCAGGATCTCCATTTTTCAGAGAGAGTAAAGTTTCTGTTATGTGAATGACAAATGCCTAAGCAGTGCCAAGATCTGACAACTGGAAAATCTTTTGTTTGTTTTACAGTGCCCTTTTATAGATGAATATATTCTGGGTCTTCATAACAGAATCAAGAACAAGCCTGTAGAGTTCCCAGAAGAGTAAGCAAACTTTACTCAACTACTGTAAAATAAAGTTCACTTTTCAACATTATTCACTGTGCAACATAAATGCTGGTAGGTCACCACCTTGGTGTAAGTGTCTGATGGAAGGAGGCTCTGAGATACACAACCACAGCCTGGTGCATCCCCCCTCCTCTGCCTCCTTCAACACACTCCAGGAAAATGTGGGTTTTTCTCATATGTTAGCAGCCTGGCACTACTTATGGAAAAAAAACACGAAATTAATTTCTCTATATGATATTAAGAAGCTGCCCTCCTCTTTGGAGGAGGAAGCCCATGTTGGCCATAGCTAGAGCTGCCTGGTGGAGATGCTGAGCTGTGTTAGGTGGGATGACCAGCTGCAGTCACAGTGTCTATATTTACCATCTATTACATGAATATTTTTTTATTAGGAGATGCTCACTGAGCTTTTGGACATCTACAGCGTAAGGGCTGAGCCTCTGCCTTGGCAGTCCCAGGCTTCCTCCTGAGTTTGCAGAAAGCAGTGGGTACTCAAGCTGTCCTATTTGAGACATCTGTGTTAGATGGGATGTCTCATGCCCCAGCTTCCATGAGCTGCATTAATTACCTCTCCATTGATGGTCTCCAAGCATGGTCACTGCAGATAGCTCAGATGGAGCTATCTCTTCTCAGGCTGCTGGAGCACCAAGGGCCATATGGAGTGCACCTCCCAAGGACCTGCAGCACCTGTTAGATGACAAACAGAGGCCCCAGTCATGGGTGTAGAGCAACTCTGGCCAGCCCTATTACAGCTAACCAGGCTTTAGGCATTAAGAGCAGGAAGGCTGGTCATGCCACGCTGCTGTGTTCCCACCAGTTGCTCTGTGGTCAGGGCAGGACTTTGTTTTGACAGTACTACAGCAGGGGGGAAAAAAAAAAATAAGAATTGTTTGTTTCCCTGGCTGTTTTCTCCCTGCTTGCTTGGGTCCTGGCAAAGTGCCCATCCTCTCTCAGCCATCATATATTTGGGTTAGCTTACCAGTGACTGTTCCCATCTGTCTCTGCAGTAAGTTATTAATGTTTAGTGGCCTAACTGGGTTGTGCTAAGAACCTGTTCTTCATTCAGACACTTCCTTCAGTGATAAATGGGCTGCATGATTTATATAATTTTTCGGTGACCTCTCTCACTCTAAAAAAAGCTGTGCTCCTTGTTAGGTTATTGGAGGAGCAGAGAGTTACTGGGTGTTGATGGCTGTCTCAGCTACATCTGTTTGCTAGATAAAGGCAGTTACAGAGACTTACATAAAGCTGGAATTCACTGGACTGGATCTACCCTGACCTCCCACAGAATTAGCACCTCGCTACAGTTAGGGATGTTTTGGTTTCAATTTATTTCACCATGGCTACAAAAGACACATTTCTCTTTGCAGTCAGTCCATGGAAACTCATTGCCTGTTTCCTGACAACCTTTAGGACAGAGATGGAGCTGACTGTACCAGCGTTGTTGTCCCTTCCCTTCCCTTAGAGATTCTGGGATGAACATGTATCACTCCGGAGTTCTTACTCATGTCAATGAGTCCTTAGTTTGACACAAAGTAAATGGGGGTAACTCACACCCCCGTGATCCTGGCATGACTAAAAAGCAAGCTGGAGAAGTTTCTGTCCAAACTTGTGTTAAGAGAGATGGAAGCTCTGCATTGTCCCTCCTGGTGAAGAGCTGAAGCTCAGGACAATGTTCTGTGACCTGCAGCCACCCTGTAAAATGATCTATGGTGCTGGCTGCCCTCCCAAATGCTTGGCCTTTTCCTGAGAGCTCTTACAGGATTATCACTCTGAGAAATTCCAGATAGCACAGGCTTTTCAGATGAAAAATGCCATCGGTACAATGTGCACCATGGCAGAAGAAGCAAAAATGGAGACGGCGTGATGCACTGTGTTACCTGCCTATAGCCCACCTGAAATTTTGTGGTCCTGTTTACAGGGCTTTTCCTTGTGCTGTTAATCCTATGTTCTGTAGAAATCAATCATCTGGTGCCCAGAAATTTTAGGTGATTATAAATTCTCTTTCTTGTGTTTTAAATAAAGCCGTTGCCAATTTGGCACTGATCTGATGTTAAGCATTTTAAAAACACCACCTCACATGTGCCTCAGTGTGGTCCTCCTGTAGGAATCTGTTTATCCTGACCTGATAAATGCCCTGTCACTCCCCATAGCTGTTCCTCTGCGCCTGGACTCTCCTCAAGAGCAGCACCCTTCTTCCCATTCCCAACTAAACTGTTACCTGTGGTGCAGCCTGGGAACCCTTGGAGCCTCACTCTCTGAGGACTCATCCTGCCATTCCCCTTGTCTGGGCCATAGTGCCCATGTTCAGCAGACTCTTGATGAAGCTCTGAAAGTGTTCAGACTTTTAAACTGAATGTGCTTTTTGCCCCTTCCCACTGAACAAGCGGTGTTTCCTTGTGGTTGTTTAAGATCCTGTAACCAAAGTCCACGTAAAGTAGTCATAAATTATTAAACAGCAGCTCTGTTTTCATCAGATTATAATATCCCTCACTGTGATGTGGTCATTTAGGTTTATGATAGCTTATTCCCTCCTCTGCTTTCGGGGGGTGCAGAGGAGGTGGGCAAAGCCCCTGGTCCTCATCAGTGTCTTCTGTCTGAAATCCAGCCCTGCTGGAGAGTGACATTTTACGCTGCCAAATCCCATCTCCACGCAGAAACACAGCTCCTCAAAAGTCATTTGTGAGACAGACTTTCAACTGCCTAATGCAATTCTGTCATACCCTGGCATTTTATTTCAGGAGCACTTTGATCATACAGATCAAGTGTGTTTTAAAGACCTTTCCTGCACCATTAGCAGCAGAAATCATTGAAGCCTTTGGTCTAGAGGGACAGACTGCAGGACCAAGAGCTCTGTGTGAATAGGGTGGTTTCTTGCTTCAGGCAGATGCATTTCTTTTAGTCATTCCTTCCTTTTATTACCTCAAAGCTGACCTATACAGGTAGGAAATACTGAGTTACCAAACTGGCTGCCATTAGTGTTCATGGAAGCAATTTAACACAACCTGTAAGTTTAGCTGGGAACCTGAATATCAAATGGGGCTGTTTCTTCCGGTGTGTGGTTGCTTATGCTGCAGGTTCTGCATATCAGGTTGTGCTCTTGTATCCTAGAGTCCAGCTCCAGTTCTGTCTGCAGTAACATGTTGTTGTCCCAAATTCAGTCCTTTGAAATTCCCCTGTAATGTGTTATTTTTTTAAAATGTCCTGCAATCCGTTTGCCTGGTCCCTTGTGCTGCCTTTGGTGAGCATGTACTGGTGTTAGTGGGCAGAGCAGGACAACCAAAGCCTCTAGTAGTGACTGCAATGCCTGAGAAGGAGTCAAGGCAACTGGACCTTCCTTTAACAAGCTGGGTTTGCAGAGAAAATATCTTCTCAGTGGAGCAGATTCTCTCCCAAGTAACTGCAGTAAGGACTGTTCATGCCTTGAGCACTTAAAATTCCCCTGTTAACTGTATACTTGTAATTTTCTTTACTCAGAGCACAGATAAGTGAAGAACTCAAGGAACTGATCCTACGCATGCTCGATAAAAATCCAGAAACAAGGATAACAGTCCCTGAAATTAAGGTAAATTGGATATTGATATTATAGTCTTTTGTCTCAGATGATTTTGTTGTTCCTTTGGTACCCTCTAATGAGGCAGAGCTGCTCCTGGTGTTTGTTTTGGGAGCTCTCTCTGGCATAAGGCCTCGGAAAGGGAAAGTGCTCATTTTGCAGCGTCTAACAGCTCTGTCACTGCTGCTTGCTTGGGGAATATTGACAAAAGCTTTCTTGTTTGCTTATTTAAATTAAAATTACTCAAAAGCTGGCTGATCTTTGGCAAGTCCCCAAGAGAGTTGACGTTAACACGGGGACTACTAGCTGCAGAGCCTGTGCTGTCAATGTTGAACTTGTGTTACAGGGGCTAGAAGCATGTTCCTCCTCTGGTTGCTTGTGTGGTCAACAGACTCAAGGCAGCACATCTGTTTCTATCAGCATCTAATGCACTGATTTCCAAGAGTTATGACACGTCACTGGAAGTAGAAAATGGAGCACTACCAACAGCTTATCCCCAAAATCAGTCCTGTGCCCCATTTCTCTCTTGTCACTGACTGTAGGAGGGAGAGCTACAGGCATCTCTGTGTTCTTCCTCACACAGGTGCATCCGTGGCTAACAAAGGATGGTGAGGAGCCCCTGCCACTGGAGGAAGAGCACTGTACTGTGGTGGAGGTGACGGAGGAGGAGGTGAAGAACTCGGTGAAGACAATTCCAAGTTTGCCAGCTGTGGTATGTATAAATCACAACCACATCCTCTGCATGGGTCAAGAGTGTGGTACTTTGCTGAAGGTTTCAACTGGTGAAGGAAGTTTGGAGAGGGTACACGTGTGCTCCTGGCATGAGAAACTTGGCCTTTCAAGCCAGTGTGAGCTCTCTGTGTCTGACTACTTATGACTACTGCAGGGTCTGGCTGTGTGAATAGTCTTGTTTGTATTTGGCTGGCTGCTTTCATAAGATCTGTAGGGCCACACATCAAGCACATTGAGCTCCAAGTGTCTGGCACTAGACATCCCAGAACACCAGAAGCATGCTAAGTGTGTTGTGTTTCATTATTGTGTAGGTTATAAGACACCTTGTTTGGATCCTCAGAATGAAGGCTCCAAACCTGGAGTTGACCTGGCCAGAGAAGCAGGGAGGACATCTGCCAGTGGAGTATATGGCTGGCACTTGCCTGCCAGACCTGGGGGGTCAAAAGTGGGTGTTCAGGGCTCTCAGCAGTTTGTGTATAGACAAATGGAAGTCTGGTCTAGGCAGTTACTATGACGTAAGTGCCTTTGGGGGTTCCTTCTACTGGGGAGAGGGATACTGAGCACAATGAGGAACCATTTTTCAAAGCTCTTGTGGTGTGAAGCTGTAGCCACTTGCCTCGATAGCCAGCTTGGGGGGTGAAAACTCTCCTTTCCCCTGACACAGGGCCTTTGCCTTTGCATGTGGTGGTGCTCTCTGCATGGTGTCTGCCTGGGAGGATGGCCCAGGTGAGCTCTGGTGCCACTTTATCACTGCCTTGGACCACCATGAGTGGCAGGTGGTGCTCATCAGCTTCTGCCTTGTCTCTTTTTAGCCGTGGTGTGTGTCCAGGGGGCTGAGCTCACTGCCCAGAAGTCAGCTGTTCTGTGGGTTCCTTTAGTTCATGCTCTAGCTGTAATGCTGTTAAATGTCTGAATTATTAAGGAAGCTGTTGTTAGACTCCTTTAAACTAGCCTCAAGGAGTCAGTCATCCTGCTATTCTCACCAGTCTGTTTTTCTTCCTCAAAGATCCTAGTGAAGGCCATGCTAAGGAAACGCTCCTTTGGAAATCCATTCGAGGCTCAGACGAGGCGGGAGGAGAGATCCATGTCTGCTCCAGGGAACTTGCTGATGTACGTATATACAGCCTTGTCTGGCTCTGTGGTATGTGGGCAGGATGAAGGAAGCCATTTGCAAGTTTTTTCTGTAGCATTTAAGGACAAAACTCCCTTCTAAATCAAACACTGAAGATAAAATCTATTTCAAGTTTTCTAGGATTAAAATACAATGCGTTAAAGCAGCCTAAAAGCTCTTTTTTTTAATAGATGCAGTTCTCTCTGTAAGATGGGCTTGGCCTAAATATATGTAAGGTGCTAAACTTGGATCTATTTTTTAACCTGTTCATTTATAATATGCTGTGATCAAAGATCCATTAGAAATTGATGATCTAAAATAATTGTAATTAATTTAAGTCTAGTCTAGATATGTGTTGGAAGGTTTAATTCTCCTGTCCTTTCTATGGACAACAGAAGGGTGCCAGGTGAGCAGTTTTGCATGTTTTATAAACTCAAAATCAGATAATGTGGTTTCTCTGTGGTCTGGGGCCCAAGTCTGGCAGAGACACCACGGAGACACATGGGCAAACAGTGGAAAATTCTTTAACATTGCTTTTTCATTTAAGAAAATCTGCATTATTTTTCACACTGCCAGTTATGAAATAGTGGAACACATTGTATCAGGTTATTTTGGAGGTTGGATATAAATGGCTATATTGGGATTAAAAAAGAAATAGACAAATTAATGATTATTAGGTTCATCAACAATTTTAAAACACGATGATCTGGATGTATAGAGGTGGGGGGAGGATTTCTCTGTCCTTTACTTGATTCTTACTTTCTCCCTCATTTTTGTTACTGATCCTTTTCAGAGGCAGGATTCTGGACCATCGGTCCAATAGGTTACATCTGGACAATTAGCCTGACCTGGAACAGTTATTTTCATATTCTTACCCCACAGGATCTGTATGGCTATGCTTCGCAACAATGCTATGTTGTCCCAAAATGATCTTTTTTCTACTCCAAATCCTAGTACCACGCCTAGCAGACTCCTGAGGGTGTACTAAGGGTCTCACTGCACTTCAAACTTTTAAAAATGCCATACCTGTTGAATAGAATGGAAATTGCTTTAAATTTAAATAGATTTGTTGAAGCTAATGCATTGATTTTAAGTGAACCGAGTGTAAATGGAAATGCTCATTGTTCAGTGAGTTATCTCTTGATTACAGTGCTATTTTCACAGGCACAGAGTTAGACACTTAGCCCATCCAGTTCTTAATTCATAGCGGGTTGTTCTGTAAACCACCCTTAATACACACATAAAATACAACATCAGTGCAAATATTATGAATAGTGCTGTGTTAGTTAAAGTAAGTTTTGAGTGCTTCTGGATGACTATAAATTCCTAGGGCCTAGCAGGGACAGATAATATTGTTGTAGCATAAAGGCTCTGCAGATTTCCTGCCTGTCAGGCATCGTTTCCACCCCTGTGGCTGGACATGGCACCCCAGAAGTGGCACTTGCCAGAAAGGCAGTGTCAGCAGCCATGGCTGCTTTCTGGCCACGCTGCTGTGTGGTTGCTTACAAGGAGCCATGAGAAAAATGAGCCACGTGCCAAGTTCCCAAGCTCTCCACCACAGAGCTGCTTCTCCCCAGTGGCAGTGTCTTTACAGAGAGGTAATATTGCTCTTGTAGTTTTGCAACTCCTTCCAGTTACGGGTAGAAAATAACTTGTTGTGTTTCTATATAAGAAAAAAAAATGCGATTAGAGAACTCCAGTTTCACACTCTATTTATTTATTTTAGCTGTATGTGAGATTGACAGAACTCCACTCACTGCTGCTTCAAGCATCTTATGTCTGTGCCCATACTGAGAATATATTTTGCAAGAAATCCTCTGACAGATGAGTCTTTCTGGTATTTGATGCCTAATTGACAATCCTTAAAATGGATCTGTCCTTTAAGAAAATAGGAAGAGAAGGGAGCCAGTTTAACAGCTCAGTTTTTGAGATTTGGGGAGGAGAAAAGTGTAAATTATGTAATGTGTTTTGATTTGTTTGTGGTGGTTCTTTTTTTTTTTTACTTTCTCCCTGCATTACCTGTACACAGTGTGCTGGGCTCTGTTCTTGGAAATGCTTCCTGCAGAAGTCTTTTCGATAGCAGGAGGTCTTTCATGTTTGCCGCAGCCTTTGTTCCTTTGGAGGACACCCTCAAGACACAGTGATTTGAAATAGTTCTTAAATGAGTACTGGGAGGAGAAAGGGCTTCTTCAGCACTCTTTAGACCTGGAAGAAGCAAATCATCTCCTGGGTTTATTTATTGCTTTGTTTAGTAGTATTGAAAAGTTAAAAAGGCGGCTGTTAAAATGGCAGGTACATTCACTAGATAGAAGGGAACTAAAATGAAGATGCCCCCATTTAGCAATTGTTGGGTTTCAGCGACTGCCTCTCCCACGAGTAGCATCTCAGCACCCCTAGAAGCAGTGTGAGTGCTGCTGGCTGTCATGTCACCCCATGATGAGTGTCCAGGTGGCACTGGATCCTGCCTTCTGTGCAGCCACCAGAAGATGCAGGTGGCTGCAGCAACAACTCATCATTTCTGTTTCCAGTTTCAGAATAATTTTTAAACCTAGCTGTTTAGTGTTCACAGCTAAGTTCTGAGTTTGTTAGCAGTGTTTGCTACATTTCTTCTGCCTGCTCCAGGTTTCTCCTAATTGAGTCAGCACTGGCTTCACCACATTTTATTACTCTCATTTATTGC
This sequence comes from Scolopax mira, assembly GCA_004320125.1. Lineage (NCBI taxonomy): Eukaryota > Metazoa > Chordata > Aves > Charadriiformes > Scolopacidae > Scolopax > Scolopax mira. The sequence goes on along the minus strand of BJBW01000636.1, from coordinate 10,713 downwards.
AACTACTACCTATCAAATTAATTGCTGTGTTTTGACAGACCCAATTTACTTTCCCATTATGGCTGCTATTACTATTGATGAAATGTGGTTGTCAGCTCCTGTACGAGGGATCAGTCTGCGTATAGAAAGCCTACCCTGCTTCCAGCCTTCCCAAAAAGGGAGCAAAAGAGCTGTCATTGCCCTTAGGGCCAAACTGTCCATGTAGGCTAGCACAAGAAAGCCAGGTGGGAGAGGGAGGTAAAAAGGTGGCTGACCTAGGTCTCCATGCAGAAGGAGCTTCTCCCAAAGCAGCAGAGAGGTACTTGCCTCTGGGAGCTTTGTGCTGAGAAAGGCCCAGGGCTTGGTGCCACAGGGCTGCTCAAAAATAGGCTGCAGAGATCCCGCTGGGGCAGCTGGGTTTACAGCACCATCTGTGTCACGGGAACAGCTGTAGGTTGGGTTTAAATTTGCCAGGTGTTTCCACTGAAGATGCTCCCTTGGTGTCTGCTAGTGCTTGGTGTGTGTATTTCCAGTTCCAGGAAGATTTTTTGATAGGACCACGTAGATGCTGTCAGAACAGAGTCAAACCCAACCAAAAACCATATCAATTTTCACTGCAAAGAGAGAACTGTGTGTCTCATGGGACAAGCCATGCCCCACAGAGCAGGTAGGTGTCCTTAGAGTCTGCCTGAGGACTGAGGCACTGACTGAGGCAGAGGATTTTCCCTGGCAAAGACCCACCCTCAGCTGAACCCTCTGATGGGTGGCCCCATGCTCCTGTGGCTCTGCCTGTGCTGAGCGCAGCTGCTGCACGTCCCATGGCACGTGGTGGTGATGCCATAACTGTGATAAGACACAAAACCCCCAGAGGGGCTAAATAACAAGGCCCAGGAAGCTGGACAAAGCCTGGAAGATGGAGTTTTCAGCAGGAGTAGGGGCTGGAGTGGGTTTGTACCAGTGCTACCAGTGCCTGCCTTCATCTGCCCTTCAACCTGCAACTATATGTGACTACTTCTCCATCCTCCATTTCACTCTGCTTGTTAAGTACAGAAATACAAACTCCTTTGCCTGCTGCCATCATCTTCATGATCACTTTCTTCCTTTGTCTCATTGTTTTGCTCTCAGGGACAGGCTCCTCTTAAACACATCTGTATGTTTGCATCCGTCTTTAAGGTAATTTAGTGTTTGTGTTTCCCCTGGGTGCTGTAGAAATGTGTCCTCTCCTCAGCCTGTGTGATTTGTGTGGTAGTGAGAGCATTCAGCTCCATCCTTCCTTCCTGTAGAGCAATTTTACTGCAGTAATTCCGTGTGTGTGGCAGTAATGTTTATGTATATGTTTTTAATTATTATTATTTGTGATTCTTTTGGCATTTCAGCCCTTTTTTTTTGGTAGGGAAAGGCTGAAAAAAGCCAGTTGGGTTTTAGCAAGAATTGCTGCAGCTCAGCCCCATGTTTGCAGAGGAAGAACCACAGAATTTGGGAAAGGCTGAGGCTGAACACACACTTACCAGGAGAGAGAGAGAGAGAGAGTGTGTGTGTGTGTGTGTGTGTGTGTGTGTGTGTATGCTGTAATTCAGCTCTTTGTAGGTTGTCCCATTCCATCCCTCTGTGCTCCCTGTGATGGGAAATGCTGTGAGGCTCATTCCTTGCTGGGCATGAAACACAGTATAAATACCCAGTGGCTGTGATCTTCCTGCAGCCACCGTGGTTAACAGCAACATGGTCTCTTGGATAATTGTGTAGGTCAGGCTTCACTCCCCTGGGGCTTAAACAAATGTAGCAGGAACAATCTTATTTCTTAAAAAGAGTTAGTTAACGGAGATTCACGTTCAGCCTCAGGCCTCACAGCACGAGCTCTGGCTCCCTTGCAGACTGCAGAGCACTGATGCCTTGATCTCAGCTGCTGTGCATGTAACTTGCCATTTAGTTGATATTCACCAGAGCTGGCAGGTCAACCTGGCTTGTGTTGCACCTCTCCCGTGTTGTCACAAAGTGTTTGGAGAGGCAGAGGATGCTCAGGGAGTGCTGAATGCACCCTGGGCACAGGGCAGGCTCGGTGGGACTCACCAGGAAGCTGCGGGCAGGGAGATGTGCTGGAAAAGGAGCCCCTGCTCCTTCACAGGGTGATGACAGCAAAATGACAATGAGCAAGCAGTGGGCTCTTGTGGCCAGGAAGGCCAATGGAATCCTGGGCTACA